>LR738715.1:806846825-806877894 GCA_902687465.1 Secale cereale | reverse complement strand
TGACTCGCCTAAGTTACAACTATCTACTCCAAGTGAAGAGCAACCCTCTCACTCGGGGGCTTAGCTGCGATCCTTCGAGCTACGTCACAAATACAAGGCGGTTCGGTCCTCCGAACTCCGCCACAAGTACAACGTATCTTGGAATCGCCTAAGTTATAAACATTCTACTTCGAGTGAAGAGTGACCCTATCACTCGGGGGCTTAGCTGCGACCCCGTGACTCGCCTAAGTTACAACTATATACTCCGAGTGAAGAGCAACCCTCTCACTCGGGGGCTTAGCTGCGATCCTCCGAGCTATGTCATAAATACAGGGCGGTTCGGTCCTCCGAACTCCGCCACAAGTACAATGTAGCTTGGAATCGCCTAGGTTATAAACATTCTACTCCGAGTGAAGAGCGACCCTCTCACTCGGGGGCTTAGCTGCGATCTCGTGACTCGCCTAAGTTACAACTATCTACTCCGAGTGAAGACTAACCCTCTCACTCGGGTGCTTAGCTGCGATCCTCCGAGCTACGTCACAAATACAAGGCGGTTCGGTCCTCCGAACTCCGCCACAAGTACAACGTAGCTTGGAATCGCCTAAGTTATAATCATTCTACTCCGAGTGAAGAGCGACCCTCTCACTCGGGGTCTTAGCTGCGACCCCGTGACTCGCCTAAGTTACAACTATCTACTCTGAGTGAAGAGCAATCCTCTCACTCGGGAGCTTAGCTGTGATCCTTCGAGCTACATCACAAATACAAGGCGGTTCGGTCCTCCGAACTCCACCACAAGTACAACGTAGCTTGGAATCGCCTAAGTTATAAACATTCTTCTCCGAGTGAAGAGCGACCCTCTCACTCGGAGGCTCGGCCACAGACGTCGACTCAAAGATTCCAAGCAATCAAAAGAAGAGCGTCAAACCGAAGGATCGAAATCAAATAGAAAACCCCGCAAGGTTCAGGCAAGAGTACTTGGGCCAGAGACCCACCCGAGTTTAACGGATACAGATCCACGCGGCATTCCACGGCAAATAAAGTCAATGTATCAAAGTCATGGCTCGGGAGGAGGCGGGCTTGTAGGCGCGACAAATTCGTCCAGATCAATCCCGTCGGCGATGCGAGTGGCGGCTTCCAAGAAAGTCTCCATGAAGGTCTGGAATTGGAGCTCCTTCGTGTTTGCGACCTTCAGCGCAGCAAGCTTCCTCTCATTCACCTCGTTGCAGTGCACTCGGACCAAAGCCAGCGCCACGTCTGCTCCTCCTCGGGCGGCCGACTTCTTCCATTCCTGCACTCGGTCGGGGACCTCATTGAGTCGAGTCATCAAAGACTCGAGGTCGTTCTCCTACACGACTCCCCTCCAGAGTGCAGCGTCGATTCGGGCCATCGCCGCCTTCAGTCGTCCCAGATAATCCATAGCCACAGTGAGGCGAGACTCCAGCCTCAGTATGTTCATGGAAACCTCGTCCTTCACGATGGAGTTGGCGGGGTCCAAGCCAGGCTCGACCCGGCTAGTCTCCTCTCCGAAGTTACGGCAGAACTCTGCACCAAGAACAACAGTCGAGTCAGCAGATGCAACACGGGTCGACCAACCCAATATCAACCAATCTAAACAGGACATACCTTCGAGCACGAGGTACCATTTTTTAGTGAGGTCGCCCAAATACGCCTCAAGATCAAGCCTCTTCTGAAACAGAGCCTCATACTTGTCATTCAAGTCGGCCCTGGACTTCTTCAGCTGAGCCACCTTCTTGTTGGCCGTGTCGAGTGAACCTTTCAGTCGGGTAATCTCCGCCTCGAGTGCGCCCACAGAAGCCAGCTTCTTCTCCGCCAGCTCCGACTTCTCCTGGGCCGCCTGCTGCGCCGCTGCCAAGTCAAGGTCCTTTTGATCCAAAGCTGCCCGCAGTTGACCTACCAAGGCCGCCACTGGACAGATGAACATGAAGGAACACTCTAAGCGAAAAATCAATCGACGGGAGACAGAAATAAGTTACCAGCCGCATCGTCTTGCGTTTTCTTCAGATGGTACCGGGCCAACTGCAAGTCAAGATTGAGTTGGATTTGTTTCTGCTCGAGATCCACAAACTTGGCTCCGAACTCGCAAGATTTCTGCATCAACAATAGTTGGCAAAGATTATAAGACTACAGTCGAGTCAGTTCACTCAACCGCAGCCTTGGGGACTACACCCAGCGGGTGCACTGAGCGTGCCCCCACTGGTTTCACTCGGCCAAGATCAGTCTGGCGCGAGTCAAAAAAAATAATAACACATGGAAGCTCTACAATAAGACCATGGCCGACTGCAATCAGTCGACCACGGTCTCGGGGGCTACACCCAGTGGGTGCACTGAGCGTGCCCCCACTGGTTTCACTCGGCCGAGATCAGTCCGGCACGAGCTCAAGGAAGACAGGAAAAGAAGAACACCCAGTGGGTGGTGTGATACCTCACAAAGAAAAGCAAGCAGCTCTCGAAATCAGAAAGTACTCCGGCAACATACCTGGACGTTGGCCCGAAGAGCAGAGCTGGCGTCGTAAGCCGCCATGCTAGCCTCATACGCCGCCTTCGTCCGCCCCATCATCACCTCCGCCTGCCGAACGGACTCTTGCGCCACCCCCACAGGGTCCTCCTGGAGGCGATAGGTGGATAAAAGGAAAGACGAAGCAGCGGGTGTCGAGCCGGCCGCAGGCGCAGGCGCTGGATCGACGGCGCGAATCGGCGCTGAGTCGACAACCGGAGTGAACACCGGGTTGACGACCGAGGCAGGCACTGGGTCGACGCTCGGTGCAGATGGTGGGTCGACGACGGGCACGGTCGACACAGGGATAGGAAACGAGACCGCGGTTCGGGCCGCGTCTTCGGGTCGCTGGGCCTCCGAGCCGGAAGGCGCCTTCCGGTCCTTCCTGCTTGTGCGCCGGTAGTCCTGCCTCAGAGGCTCCTCGTCCTCGTCCTCGTCCAGCAACTCTATGACATGGCGCGGCACTTCGTGTCAAACAGGGAACCAAGTCAATCGACTATCGCCCGCGAAAGAAAAGAAAGACAAAAACGAGTCTCGCAGGACCCATACCTGCTCGGGTTGTCGCGACATCCGCCATTTCCTCGTCGTCTCGACCCCGGTCGGTGTCCATCGAGGTCGTGGAAACGGCGGCTCTGAAAAATTTGATCAAGAAATGAATCGACCAAGACTGCAGTCGGCCCCCAAGAAACAAAGAAAAGCAAGCCCGAGCGACACTTACGCGGAGGCGATGGGTACATCCACCTTGATCCTTGGCAGGGCCTTCCGGGGCTTGGTGGTGGTGACTCTGGGCTGCTTGGGCATCTTCTCTGCTGGCTTTGGGGTGGTCGTGCGGGTACGCTTGGGCGTCCGGGACCCCGAAGGACCCACCTGAGGTCGAGCGACCCCTGGGTCGTTCTTCTCCTTGGACCGGCGCTCGACACGGGGAGGCGACTCGACCTCCTCCCCGCTGCTGTACTCGTCACTCTCCTCGGTCTCCTCCTCCGACTTCCACTCAGCAGCTTCACCCGTGCCCTCCTCGACGTCCTGGCCCGAGGCTCCGTTGGGCAGCGAGTACATCCCCGTATATATCTGCAAAGGAAGGAATTTCACCAAAATTTCAACCCGAATCATCAACAAAGATCACAAATCAATTGACAGATACATCACTGGGAAGCGGAAGTCTAACCTTGTCCGGCAGGTGGTCAGCGTCGAAGGGGATGATCCTCCCCGACCCCCTGGGGTTGTCCTTGTTTCCGGTGACACTCTTCAGGCACTGCACTACGTACTTCGGGTCGGCCGCCTCCGGGTGGATCGCACGACGAGTCGTCAGGGCCGGAGTACAGCTACATCGGATGGTCCCGGTCCTGGAGCGGTTGGATCCTCCACGAGATATACACCTCGAGCAGATCCATCCATGTGACCCCCTCGCGGACTAACTGGACGACCCTCTCCATCAGCATGTCAACCTCGGCCCTCTCGGCCTTGCTCACTACCATCGAAGGAGGCGGACTGGCTCAACCTAGGGTAAATGGAGGGAGACCAGTCGACTGACCCGTAGTCAGACTATCCCTGTAGTAAAACCAGGTCGACTGCTAGCCCCGGATCAAATCTGGAAGGTTCATGGGAGGGAAGGCACTCTTGTTCCTAAGCTGAATCCCGAGCCCGCCGCACGCCTGAAGGACGTGCATCTTGCCGTCACTCGGGTTCGCTCTCTTAACGGTTGATACGTCCGAAACGTATCTACAATTTCTGCTTGCTCCATGCCTCTTTTGGGTGATATTGCTATGATATTTATACACTTCCATACACTTTTGATCATATTTGGACTAACCTATTAACTCAGTGCACCCTAGTGCCAGTTTCTGTTTTCGGCTGTTTTTGTATTTTAGGTTTTCACATTACGAGAACTGCCAGGAAAAATCCAGAAAAACTATATAAAAAATCAGCGTTCCAGAACCTACCTTGCGCCCGAAGTACAGCCGGGGGGGGGGGCACCAGGGCTCCAGGCGCCCTGGCGGCGCGCGCCCCCTGGGCCGCGCCGGGGGGGCGCCTGGGCCCCCCGAGGCTCCCCCGATGCCCCACTTTGGCATATATTTAAAGCGTCTCCCGAAACCCTCGAAACAGGAACTCTTTTCGCGATCCCATCTCTGTTCCGCCGCCGCCGCCGCTTCCAAGATCGGTAGCACCAGGAGAACCCTTCCCGGCACCCTGCCGGAGGGGAGGATCACCACCGGGAGCTTCTCCACCACCATGGACGCCTCCCGGATGAGTTGTGAGTAGTCTCCCTTGGACCATGGGTCCATGACCAGTAGCTATGGGATGTTCTCCTCCCGTTCTTGTGCTTCACTAATTAGTCCTCGTGAGCTGCCCTACATGATCGAGGCACATATGTAATCCTTATGCTGTTGCTATGATGAGTTTGCTGAGATCCGATGGATTATGAGATTATGTTCAGATTGTTCTTGAGTAATATATTTGATTCACCTCTTTTATGTTTATGTTCGTAAGTAATTCTTGCATGTTCTCCGTTGTTATTTATTGCTTTGGCCAAGTAGTAGGTAGTGACTCCAAGAGGGAACGTTATGCTTGATTGTGGGTTCATGCCCCTCGATGACTAGTTTGAGTGACAGAAACATGAGTCTAGGGGATGTGCTGTTGCCACAAGGGGAAAACAACGGTGCTTGTGCCTGCGGGTGCAAGGATTGTTTACTTTACGCAAAGTTCTTTTAATGCAGTTGTCTGTTGCATTGAGTTTACACTATGGGTGGGGCTCGCAACTTAATACCAGCGAGATGTTCTGGTTAGATATCTCAAGGTGGATGATTAGTAGTAGATATTGATGGATTTTGGTCTACTTACTTTGGCGTACCGCCCATTCTTTGAACCTCCACCTTTCTTGCAATGTAGTCAGCATTGGTTTGCGCACATGGTCCTGTCAATTGCCCAGCTGTAATTCGTTTACCTCACATAGTTGTTTTATCGTCTTTTGGGAGAGAGACATCACTAGTGAACATCATGAGACTCCGGTCCATATTACCATCATTGATCACATCCGCTATTTACTTTTCCCCTATTTACTTACTATTGCAGTTATACCTATCACTATTATCACTTGCGTTTGATCCTTTGTAAACTACAAGGCCGGAGGGATTGACAACCTCTCTGTACTCGTTGGGAGCAAAGTTATTTGTATCTGTGTGCAGGTCCACATTGATTACTAATATCCGGCGCCATTAGCAGCTGACACCTTCTTGTTGAAACTGGGAGTCTTTGGGAAATCGATCCTTGGTATTACCAAGGGAAAACTTCTGCTACACTGCATCTCAAACCTTCCACTTGGGGTAACCAACGAGGGGTGAGAAGCCACCTAGCAAAGCAATTTCTGGCGCCGTTGCCGGGGACTCCAATCTTCAGGATAGGGGAGTTGCACGCTATCTTTTACATTTGCTTTTAGTCTTGTTAGTTTACCTTTCAGTTTTCTTTATGTCTTTTCACTAGTTATGCTTATGGACAACCTTGCTATTGGATCGTTGCTTGCGGGAAGACGCCCCACACCTGTGGTGGTTGCTCCTCCCCCTACTGAAATTGTGCCCTATAAAATACCAGCTGGTATTATCAATTATGTTTTGGCTAATCGTTATGCAGGAGACAGACATCCCGGTGAACACTTGCTATATCTGTCACAATTATGTTCATTATTTAAGCTTGCAGGTGTATCAAGGGAGTTTGTCATGAGGACATTGTTCGCCGTATCACTTATAGATAAAGCTTCAGATTGGTATAAGCTTCTCGATAACTCGCACTTGCTTGATTGGCAAGAGCTTATGTCTCTCTTTTATACTAAGTTTTATCCTCTTCATGATGCTTATGTGGGGAGTAAGAGTACCTTTTTGCATGTGGATCATGGTAACAATGCTTTATGTGATGCTTATATTGTTGAGTTTATTCGTGATCCCACTGAAAATTATTATGAGAAGGGAACATATGCTTATAGATATTTCAATAATATTAAGTTCCCTCTCTTTATGTTGAAGGTTTTGAAGCTGCACTTGTTTTGTCTTCCTATGCTTATTGCTTTGTGCTTCAATGAATTATTCTATTGCAATGTTCCTATGCATAGGAAGCGTGTTAGGCTTAAAATGTGCTTGGTGCTTGCTTCTTGATGCTCTCTTTTGTTCTTCAACTCTTATGCCTACGAGAGCATCATTAAAGTCTTATGCCTAGCTTAAAGGCATAAAAGAAAGCGCTTTTGGGAGGCAGCCCAATGAATAAATTTATTTTGCTTTTGTTGTGTCTTGATGTTGTTACTACTGTAGCATCATCATTGTATCTTTGCTTTTCAATTTGTGCCAAGTATAGCCTCTGATTGCTAGAAAGTTCAAAAGTTGTGAGGTGCTGTCCAGGAAACAGATTCTGTCCTTGGATAGAAAATTCGTATAAAATCACCAGATCATCTTTTTGGTCTGAATTTTTCCGACAGAGTTCTCTATATAATTGTCTTTCGTGCATCTGTTCTGAGTTTTTTTTATTAGAGTTGCAGAAGTACCCCGAACAAATCAATTACTACCTGCTGTTCTGTTTTTCACAGATTCTGTCCTGTTTTGCCATTCCTTCATTTTGCAAACCTAGAGCTTGCTTTTTCTTTGCAAAAACCTTTTGGCAATCTTGAGAAACAGTAGACCTTCAAGAATATCTTTATTTCCAGCAAGGTATAATTATTTTATTATGGGTACTAACCTCGCTAATCAGATTATGATGAGTTATGTATGAAGGGAGTTTTCAAGTGTGCGAGGGAAGATGATAAAAAGATTCAGGAGTGTCAAGCGCTCAAGCTTGGGGATGCCCCCATGCACCCCCAAGAAATATTCAAGGAGACTCAAGCGTCTAAGCTTGGGGATGCCCCCGTGCATCCCCTTCTCCATCAACATTATCAGTTCGTCTTTCGTTCCACTATATTTTAATCACTTCATGTGTTATGTGCTATGCTTGGAGCGTCTTGCTTTTAGTTTTCTTTAGTTTTTCATAACGAGTCGGAACTCAGCTTTCTTTATGTGGGAGAGAAACACGCTCCACTTCTACCTAGAACATAACATAGAATTTTCATGACTATCTTTGTTGTGTGTGTTCTTTGTCTTTTAATAGCTACTATCATGCTCTGCTCTTAGTATTCATGCTTATCTTTTTAAAGAGCTTTTGTTTAGTTGGTTGCTTGAACTCTCTTTAATTATCATGCTTACCTTATTAAGAGAGTTTGCTTCCGTTGCATTGGTTGATATGTCTATGATAAAGATGCTACGTGCATAATGGCGCTTAGTAGTTCAGGTTTTCTTATGGTTAGTCTCAAATAGCTGGGGGATTCCCAATGTGTTATTGGAGTACCAACATGATTTGTTTGCCAATGATGTGGTATGGTTTAGTAATATCTTCCTTCAAGAATTTATTTTGATTGACTTGGCGTATGCTCACGCATATTTAAGACTGTAAAGAAAGTCTGTCAAGCCTTGATGATCTTTTGTTTCTGAGTAGCGATATAACTTCCATGCCTGATTCAATGTTGCTTTGTTGCTCTGCATGATTATGACCGTCATTGCTCTCTTAGTTGGTCGCTCCCAGTCTTTTGCTAACCTCCACCTGTACTAAGCGGACTGACTGCTTGTGCATCCACATCCTTTTAAACCAGTTATGCCATATGAGTCCACCATACCTACCTATATGTGGTATTTCACCGCCACTCCAAGTAAATTTACATGTGCTACCTTTAAAACCTTCAGTTTTTGCAATACATAGCTCATGGGAAAGTAGCTTAAAAACTATTTTGGTAAAGAATATGTTGCTTATGTATCTTATTTTCTTATAAGTTGCTTGCTGAGCGGTAACCATGTTTCTGGGGACGCCATCAACTGTTACACTTTTGTTGAATATCATGTGAGTTGCTATGCATGTTCGCCTTGTCTAAAGTAAGGGTGATTTGCCATGGGTTGAATGGTTTGAGTATGCATATTGTTAGAGAAGAACATTGGGCCGCCAACCAAAGCCATGTATCATGGTGGAAGTTTTAGCTTGGACATTAATCCTCAATCTCTTATGAGAATATGCTTAAGCATTAAAGAGGGGTCCATTATCTATTTTCTATGTTGTCCCGGTATGGATGTCCTCAAGTTGAGATCTATCAAAAACGAGAAATCAAATGCGATCTATCTCCTTGGACCTTTGTACAGGTGACATAGAGGTACCCCTTTGTGACACTTGGTTGAAACATATGTAATGCAATGACAATCCATGGAAATCCGAGCTAATTAGGACAAGGTGCGAGCACTATTGGTATTCGATGCATGAGGCTTGCAACTTATAGGATGTCTTATGCATAACACATATGAAGTACTACTACCGTTGACAAAATTGTTTCTATGTTTTCAAAATAAAAAGCTCTAGCACATGAGTAATCCCTGCTTCCCTCTGCGAAGGGCCATTCTTTTACTTTTATGTTGAGTCTCCACCTTCTTCTAAAAGCACCAACTACTGAGAGCATGATTGTCATTCTGAGTGTAATGTGCATTGTCCCAAAGTAGCATTGTCTTTTGCATGATTGTGATATCGTTTATTTTGAAATCATTGTATCTAGTCATCACTTAAACCTTGAAGGTGCCCCTGCATTTATGTTGTGCTTCACTAAAGGGGGGAAGCTAGATATCACTTTATCATATTTGCACATCATGTTCATTGCAAATCTATTTGATGTTTCAGTATCATATTGTAAAACTTTCAGTTCTTTGTGATTTTCTCATGAGGCAACTTAATTACTACAGATTCATTGTCTCAATAAGCTTTTGTCATATGACTATGAGTAAGCCTTATATGGTTATTAGCATGTCACCACAGAAATTATTCTTGTTATCATTTACCTACTCGAGGACGAGCAGGAATTAAGCTTGGGGATGTTGATACGTCCAAAACGTATCTATAATTTCTGCTTGCTCCAAGCCTCTTTTGGGTGATATTGCTATGATATTTATACACTTGCATACACTTTTGATCATATTTGGACTAACCTATTAACTCAGTGCACCCTAGTGCCAGTTTCTGTTTTCGGCTGTTTTTGTATTTCAGGTTTTCACATTACGAGAACTGCCAGGAAAAATCCAGAAAAATTATATAAAAAATCAGCGTTCCAGAACCTACCTTGCGCCCGAAGTACAACCTGGGGGGGGGGCACCAGGGCTCCAGGTGCCCTGGCGGCGCCCCCCCCTGGGCCGCGCCAGGGGGGCGCCTGGGCCCCCCAAGGCTCCCCCGATGCCCCCCTTTGGCATATATTTAATGCGTCTCCCGAAACCCTCGAAATAGGAACTCTTTTTGCGATCCCATCTCTATTCCGCCGCCGCCGCCGCTTCCAAGATCGGGAGCACCAGGAGAACCCTTCCCGGCACCCTGCCGGAGGGGAGGATCACCACCGGGAGCTTCTGCACCACCATGGACGCCTCCCGGATGAGTTGTGAGTAGTCTCCCTTGGACCATGGGTCCATGACCAGTAGCTATGTGATGTTCTCCTCCCGTTCTTGTGCTTCACTAATTAGTCCTCGTGAGCTGACCTACATGATCGAGGCACATATGTAATCCTTATGCTGTTGCTATGATGAGTTTGTTGGGATCCGATGGATTATGAGATTATGTTCAGATTGTGCTTGAGTAATATATTTGATTCACCTCTTTTATGTTTATGTTCGTAAGTAATTCTTGCATGTTCTGCGTTGTTATTTATTGCTTTGGCCAAGTAGTAGGTAGTGACTCCAAGAGGGAACGTTATGCTTGATTGTGGGTTCATGCCCCTCGATGACTAGTTTGAGTGACAGAAACATGAGTCTAGGGGATGTGATGTTGCCACAAGGGGGAAAACAACGGTGCTTGTGCCCGCGGGTGCAATGATTGTTTACTTTACACAAAGTTCTTTTAATGCAGTTGTCTGTTGCATTGAGTTTACACTATGGGTGGGGCTCGCAACTTAATACCAGCGAGATGTTCTAGATAGATATCTCAAGGTGGATGATTAGTAGTAGATATTGATGGATTTCGGTCTACTTACTTTGGCGTACCGCCCATGCTTTGAACCTCAACCTTTCTTGCAATGTAGTCAGCATTGGTTGGCGCACATGGTCCTGTCAATTGCCCAGCTGTAATTCGTTTACCTCACATAGTTGTTTTATCGTCTTTTGGGAGAGAGACATGACTAGTGAACATCATGAGACTCCGGTCCATATTACCATCATTGATCACATCCGCTATTTACTTTTCCGCTATTTACTTACTATTGCAATTATACCTATCACTATTATCACTTGCGTTTAATCCTTTGTAAACTACAAGGCCGGAGGGATTGACAACCTCTCTGTACTCGTTGGGAGCAAAGTTATTTGTATCTGTGTGCTGGTCCACGTTGATTGCTAATATCCGGCGCCATTAGCAGTTGACACCTTTTTGTTGAAACTGGGAGTCTCTGGGAAATCGATCCTTAGTATTACCAAGGGAAAACTTCTGCTACACTGCATCTCAAACCTTCCACTTGGGGTAACCAACGAGGGGTGAGAAGCCACCTAGTAACGGTCTGGGAGCGGCAGGTGAAGATATGCTTGAACAATCCCCAGTGTGGTCGGCAACCGAGGAAGTTCTCACACATGGAGATGAAAGCGGAGAGAAAGGCGATGGAGTTGGGCGTGTAATAGTGCAGCTGGGAACCAAAGAAGATCAGAAAAGCACGGAAGAAAGGGTGCGGAGGAGTCGAAAAACCTCGGTCGACGTGGGTGGCGTGGAGTACACACTCGCCCTCCTGCGGCTGAGGCTCGAGCTCTCCTCCCGGCATCCGCCAGGAGCCGCCGGCGATCAGCCCCTCCTCCTCCAGCTCCTCCAGATCCTCCACCACAATGGTGGAACGAATCCAATCCTCCTGGATCCATCTAGCGAGGAGCCCGGACCTCGACGACGAGCCAACCCGGCCGGCTCGCCGCCCCTTCCCCGACGCCGCCTTCTTGGATCGCTCCATAGCGGTGGTATTGTCCTTAACCATGGCTCGCGAGACGGCGGTTGCGGCGGAGAGAAGAGGGAGGATTGGGGACGCGGCGGAAGAGCAAAGGCGCTGCAGAGAAGACAGGCGAATGGGGGAAAGCTGGGCGCACAGTACCCCCCGCAGCAGACTCGGCGCGTTTTTATAACGAACTGGTCGAGTGGCTGACCGGTGGCCCTAGACGATCTTATACGATCCCGTAACAGGCGCTGGCGCGATACGTGGAGAAAAAGGAGGCGCGGGAATCGAGGCGTTCGAACCACACCTCTCTGATTGATGCGGCACGCCCCGTCTCGCGCGCTTCCCCAAATTTCGGAGGCCCCGCCGAATCCGGCGGACAGAGGGCAACCGATTCCGTCGAAAACGGCGCGCACTCATGGCGCCCGACGCCCGACGCAAAACCCAGTCGACGCAAGACGTCCAGTCGACGCAAAGACAACTAATTCGCCAATGACTTCAGAATCAATCGAGGCGACCAAGACACAGTTGAGGGCCCGAGTCACAAGCTCCAAAGCGATCTACCTCGAGGATGTCGAGCCAGTACCTAAGCTTCCCTCAGCATCCCCTTGCTCAAGCCCCGATCCATTCGGGGGCTACTGACGAGGTTACAGACCTAGGGTAGGGTCATAGGCCTGACCTAAAGGCCCCTCCCAAGGTCACTATCCTAAGAGATCAAAAGACAAGACCTACGGCGGCAGAGATAGTCGACTGAGACGGTCCAAGGCGACACTTCACTCGACTGACTCACATACCCAGGACGACTCAACTCCACTCGACTGGATGAGGCACTCGACCCCCGAAGACTAAACGCCTCTTGCACGGCAACGGTCACATATTCACTCACTGTAATAAACCCCATAACTACCCTTTATTGCACGCGTTATCAGTAACGCCCGCCTTAATGTACCTTTAATCCCTTGGTAACGTGGAGCATGGCTGGGGTCTTGGCATACTATATAAGCCACCCCCCTCCTCCAGTACAAGGGTTCGCACCTCTGTAACACATACATACATACATCACTCGACCAAGCCTCTGGGCACGAGACGTAGGGCTTTTACTTCCTCCGAGAAGGGCCTGAACTCGCAAAACACTCTGTGTACAACTGCGCCATAGCTAGGACCTTGCCTCTCCATTCCTACCCCCTACCTTCACTGTCAGACCTAGAACCACGATAGCGCGCCCCCTGCCTCGAGGGCAGCCCGTGTGACCCCCGGTGCCCCCCTTCTTCCTATATATACCTAAGTACCCTAGAAACTCCATACGCAGAGAGAAAACCCTAATTCCACCGCCGTAGCTGCTGTTCCCATGGAGATCCCATCTTGGAGCCTATTCCGGGAGGGGGATCCATCACGGAGGCCTTCATCATCATCATCATCGCCCTCACCATGAGTTGTGAGTAGTTTACCACAGACCTTCGGGTCCATAGCTAGTATCTAGATGGCTTCTTCTCTCTCTCTCTGGATCTCAATACAAAGTTCTCCTCGGTCTTCGAGGATATCTATTCGATGTAATCTCTTTTTGCGGTGTGTTTGTCGAGATCCTATGAATTGTGAGTTTATGATCAAGGTTATCTATGAAAGATATTTGGTTCTTCTCTTTTATGTGTGCTCATAATATCCTTGCAAGTCTCTTCGAATTATTGGTTTGGTTTGGCATACTAGATCTATAGTTCTTGCAATGGGAGAAGTGCTTGGCTTTGGGTTCAATCTTGCGGTGTCCTTTCCCAGTGATAGTAGGGGCAGCAAGGCACGTATTGTATTGTTGCCATCGAGGATAAAAAGATGGGGTTTTCATCATATTGCTTGAGTTTATCCCTCTACATCATTCCATCTTGCTTAAGGCGTTACTCTGTTCGTATGAACTCAGTACACTAGATGCATGCTGGATAGCGATCGATGTGTGGAGTAATAGTAGTAGATGCAGGCAGGAGTCGGTCTACTTGCCTTGGACGTGATGCCTATATACAATGATCATGCCTAGATAGTCTCAACTTTTTTCGCTTTTCTATCAATTGCTCGACAGTAATTTGTTTACCCGCCGTAGAATACTGCTTTCATGAGAGAAGCCACTAGAGAAAACTATGGCCCCCGGGTCTATCTTTATCATATTACTTTCCTATCAATTTTTTTTGTTGTTGTTTATTTGCTTTCTTTACTTTATATTTCTATACCAAAAATACCAAAAATATAATTATCATCTCTATCAGATCTCACTATCATAAGTGACCGTGAAGGGATTGACAACCCCTTATCGCGTTGGTTGCGAAGTTCTTATTTGTTTGTGCAGGTGCGAGGGACTGGCGCGTGGTCCCCTACTGGATTGATACCTTGGTTCTCAAAAACTGAGGGAAATACTTACGCTACTGTGATGCATCTCCCTTTCCTCTTCGAGGAATACAACGCAAGCTCAAGAGGTAGCACCGCTTTACCATTCTTTTTTCCTTTTCCTGACTTCTCATCATCAGACTCAGGATACTTGGCACTATCCGAATCTACATACTTTACCAGGGCCCCCATGAGTGTCCCCATGTCATGACAATGATGCTTGAGTCGTCCTAGCTTTAGCTTTAGAGGTTCAAACTAACAGTTGCCTTCCAATGTCACTACTGCTGTGTTCGGATTGATGCGGTCCGACGAATGCAAGATCTATGACACCCGACGCACCCAATGAATTATTGATTCATTTTCTCCTTGAACGCATGCCGCCAAGTCTACAATGGACATGGCTGCTTGCATGTGTCTTTGAAGTTATTGATAAACCGGCATCGTAACTCGGCCCATGATCCGATGGAGTTCTGGGGTAACCCTTTTAGCCAGGTGCGAGCCGTGCCCTCCAGCATCATGGTGAAGTACTTTGCGCACGCCGCATCATCCACATCCAGCATCTCCACTGCCATCTCGTAGCTTTCAACACATGCTTCAAGAGACAGATCCACGGTATAGTTGGGCACCTTGCGCGGTCCTTTGAAGTCCTTAGGCAGTCTTATATTGCATAAAGCGGGCGTAAGGCACGGTACTCCCAAGGAGCTGGAAGTAACCCCTGGCTCAATTGTGGTAGAATGGCGAACCGGCGTAAGCTGACGGGCTTCATACTATGCTGCTAACTTGGACTCTCGGCGCTGCCTGCCCTGATCCACCACATCTTGCGCGTTTATACCTCCTACCGCCGGGTTATCCCTCCGCGGCGGGTTACGATTCCGCGCGCTACTCGGTGCCTGCTGTAACTCCGGCTTGGGCGTGGGGTGGAATGAACCCTCTCGCGGCTGTGGGACTAGGCCTGCTGCTGAGTTAAAGCCGTCTCCAGAAACTCCCTAGCTCGCCGCGCCTCCACTGCTATAGGGGATCCTCCTTCAATGGGAAGGGCTGCCAATCGTAAAGCGGCGCCAATTATGTTATCCAAAGGGTTGGAGTAGTGACCAGGAGGGGTGGGTGCGTGCTGCGATGGAGCGACCTAGAGGGTTGGCTCCGCAGCCTGTGGCTGGACCGACGCCCCTGTGCTAGGCATTTCTCCCCGGTTTACTCCTAGCTGGTTGCTGGTTCCCTCTACTGGTGTACTGAAAAGGTTCCTCGCCTCGTAAACCGGCGGTAGGAGAGATCGTTGCCTTCTCCTCATTACGTCATTCGAAGTAGTCTGATCCAACATGAGCCGATAAGCCTGAGCATCTAGCTCGGCCTGCCTCGCAATCTTTCTGGTTTTCTTAGCAGCTAGGTCGAATTTAGCTTGATCTATCTGGCCCCTCACGTTAGCAACTTCTGCATCATGTTGTTCTTTCTCAGGTTGGCCGACTTCTGCGGTTAATAGCTCTGTCAAAGTGTCGACTAAGGTGGACAAGACCTGAGCCGGCGGCTGGACAGGGCCTCCAGCTCTTGCGGCTGCTGCTGCCGTCGGGTCTGAAGATAACGCCGCCGTAGTTGAAGACTATTGCACAGGTTGTGATCCGGCTATGAAAACCGCGACCCGGTTTGGCGGATCGAGGGGGTCCGGAATACTGTCATCATCGGAGCAGCCCCCAGACCGGCCATCCTGCAATAGGTATAAAGATTCCGTTTCTCCCATGGATGACTCGTCACCGGAATAAACAACGGTATCACCACCGGAGTCCAATCCATCATCAGCTTGTGTTCCATGAACCGCTCCTATGAAGACATGCTTCACGGCGGGCCGAATCCGGGCAGGTCTCGCACACTGAGCCGACTCGACGATGTTGGGGAAGATGTCCGGCTCAGGGCCCAGTTCGCCGATCTTGCCGATGAAGACGTGGATGCCACCAAAGGGGACCCGGTAACCGTACTCAATTGAATCAGCCTCGGGACCCCAGCCTTAATCGTTGATGTATATCTTTCCGCGACGACTCTTGGTCATCCGGCCCACTGCGTAGCCCTTGAGTCCTTCAAAGCTGCCCTTCAAGAACTCGAAACCATCATGCGCTTGACCCATGGTGGGCGCCAACTGTCGTGGTTTTGTCACGGCAGATGTCCTAGCGAAAGGACCTAGTCATGAGGCCATCGCTACGGGTTAGCTTAAAGGGGTTAAAGCGGAGAAGGACGCAAGGGTTTATACTAGTTCGGTCCCTTCGATGAAGGTAAAAGCCTACGTCTAGTTTGGTGTGGTATTGCTAGGGTTTCGATGACCAGGGAGCGAATCCGCTTTGCCTGTGTCTCGAGTTGTTGTTCTTTGTCCCTGAACCATTGCCGGGTCGTCCCTTTATATACACGAGGTGACGCCCGGTCCAGTTTATAGAATCCCGAGGCCGGCTCATAAACGTGTCCGGCTCAGTCTCTATCTTTCCTATCTTACAACACAAGTTACACACCGTATGGTGGTTTACACATCACGGGCCCTAACGCCTCTTGGGCCTTGGATCTTCGGTCTTCTGGAATAAAGCGCCATGCCCTATATCTCGCTGGGCTTTAGCAGAAGCAATCTTTGATAAGCATAAACCGGCCCCTCCGAGGCGGTTTATACTTAGGAGTAATATCCCTGACAGAATGCTAACCAACATAATTCTCAATGTAATTTCTTTATTGTGGCATGAATGTTCAGATTCGAAAGATTCAAGACAAAAGTGTAAATTGACATAAGAATAATAATACTTCATGTCTTCTCAAAATAACATGGCCAAAGAAAGTTATCCTTACAAAATCATAGAGTCTGGCTATGCTCCCTCTTCTTCACACAAAATATTCATATCATGCACAACCCCGGTTTGAGCCAAGCAATTGTTTTCATACTCTAATTTTTTCAAACCTTCCAACTTTCACGCAATACATGAAGACCTAGGGCATTTGAGGAAGCCTGTCGTTGGAATATACAAGCCAAGTTCTATAATGAAAAATTCCCACTAGTATATGAAAGTGATAAAACAAGAGACTCTCTATCATGAAGATCATGGTGGTACTTTGAAGCACAAGTGTGGAAAAGGATAGTAGCATTGTCCCCCCTTTTTTAGCCTTTACTAACATGGGAAAATGCTCTGATAATGAAGATCATCACACTTTTATTGACTTACAACTCAAAGATTACAACTCGAAGCTAGAAGAAAATATGACTGTATGTGAATGATGATGAAGCATGTCATATGAACAGAACGGTGGAAAGTTGCATGGCAATATATCTCGGAATGGCTATGGAAATGCCATGATAGGTAGGTATGGTGGCTGTTTTGAGGAAGGCATATGGTGGGTGTATGGTACAGGCGAAAGTTGCGCGGTACAAGAGAGGCTAGCAATGGTGGAAGGGTGAGAGTGCATATAATCCATGGAATCAACATTAGTCATAAAGAACTCATATACTTATTGCAAAAATCTACGAGTCATCAAAACAAAGTATTCAACGCATGCTCCTAGGGGAAGGGTTGGTAGGAGTTAACCATCGCGCGATCCCGACCTCCACACAAAGGATGACACTCAATAAATAATCATGCTCTAACTTCGTCACACAGCGGTTCACCATACGTGCATGCTACGGGAATCACAAACTTTAACAAAAGTGTTTCTCAATTTCATAATTACTCCACTAGCATGACTCTAATATCACCATGTGACACCCCGAGACCGATGCGCCAGGTGTCAGCCAGTTATTCGTCGTCGTTGCCATGTCATCTGCTTGCGTGTTGCATCTTGCCATGTCATCATGTGTGTTGCATCCTCATGTTTTCAAAACTTGCATTTGTCCGAGTCCGCCCGTCCTCTCCGTTGTCCAATCTGAGCCTAGACACACTCACACACGCCCGCGGCACCTCCGAATATTTATTTTATGAGTGGCCATAAAATGTTCTTGGAATGGGATGAAACTTGGCGTGTGGTGTTATTATAGCATAGGAAGACCGCTTGTCATATTTCGTCGCATTCGGAGTTCGTTTGATAGCCCAACCATTAAATTATAGCGGCACTAGTAGCCGGTTAAACGTCGGACGTTTTCGGTCTCCGAAAACTGCTGCCGGGCCTCTCTCCTCTCCTCTCATCTCAGCCCACACCACTATTCACAGCCCACCTAGGCCTGCCTAACGCCCCCTCACGACCGGAGTCGTCAGATCTCGATCCGAGGCTCCAAAACGCCCTAAACCCCCCTAACCCTAGCCATTTCCCTATATAAACACCCCCATGCCAAATGTAGCATCCCCTAAACCTTCCCTAACCTCTAGCCTCCCCTCTCCTCAATTTTCGTGCCTGCCCAATCCCACCGCCGCCACTTGGCGAGCCGCAGCCGCCACCCGAGCCACTCTGCGCCGCTGGCTTCCCCGAGCCATCAGTTTGGCTCGCGAGCCGTGATCTCGGTCGTCCGCAGCCAGATTGGACGGCCCAGAGGACAGCCAGCCAGTTCCCGCAGCCTCGAGCCATGGCTCCCGTCACGCCGCCAGCTCCCCCACCGCGCGGCCCGCCCAGGCCCGAGCGCCGCCGCCGCAGGCCCGCCCCCGAGTCGTGCGCGCCCGCTCGCTCCTCCATCGCTCCTTCCCTGTCGCCAGTCTTCGCCGCCGCTGCCGGGAGGTCCATGCGCCGCCGCCACTCAAGGCCCCAGCACCCTGCGCCTCCCTCCACATCCCTAGCCGTCGCTCACCTGCTCCTCCACCCGCCGGTAAGCACCTCCGCCATGCCACAGCAGCCGCCGGTCGCCGACCTCCACCGCCGCCGTGCGCTGCTCACCGACCCCACCTACATCTCGCCGCCGTCCCTACCGGACTCGCCGGGAGTGTGCCTCCAGCCAGATCCGGCCTGGCGCGGCCCGATCCAGCCTCCCCAGACGCCCTCGCCGGCGCCCCTGGCCGCCGGAGTGTCGCCGGCCTCGTCCTCGTCGGGAGGAGGACGCCACCCCCTCGCCCGTGTCTCCGCCAGCTGGGCCCCGCGCCAGCCGGGTCGGACGTGTCCGTTTGGGCCCGGACATGTCCGACCAGATCTGCCCCAAGGTTGTTTTTTTTGCTAAGTACTCAGGAGCTGTAATTTTGTTGCATGTTTGTGAGGATGGTATCTGTGTGCATGATGCTCCGTTTTGAGTGAATAATATGTCCAAATATTCGTTGTGATATGCCCTTCATATTGTTGTACTGTGGCATGCTTGTTTGAGTTCATCTTGATGCCCTAATCATCGTTGCAAAAGTGGTATATGTTTTAAACTGCTGGAAACTGTTGTTATGTTAGCATGTTTGTGATGTGATATATTTTTGCATGTTGGTCCAAATGGAGTGTATGATATGCCAATGTTCATTGTGAAGTGCTCTACATGTTGGTTGCTGTAGCATTCATGTTAGGTGCCATCTTGCCATGTTTATCTCTGTTGCAAAAGTGCATTTGGCTGTTAAGTGCTGAAACTTGTTATGAGATGCTGATTTGTCTTGTTCATAGCTATTGGTGTGTTTGTCTTTTATGCCACATGTCAATATGTTTTAGAAGCACAATCATGCCATCTTTGATGTGGTGCAATCCACTTTTCATGATATGCCTTCTGGTGATTGCAACAAGCTTGCAAAGTCTGAAAACTGTTAACCTGATGCCATGTTTGCTTGATGCCCCACTCAAATACTTGCATGTTTTAGTATGTTAAATGATTATGTCTTGTTGTCTATGTTATGCTCTATCCATCCATGCCCTTGTTTGCATATATATGGCCTGATGTAGCTTATTTATTTCTTGCTCTCAAGTTGCTATAAAACATTTCTGTTAGCCTGTTATCATCAAGTTCAGTTTTTCCATGTGAATAACTATTGTTCTATGCATCCTATGACCTCACTCTTGCCATGTGTAGTTTCATAAACATGTCTTCTTGGTTATCTTCTTATGCCATGTTATGCTCTGAGTTGAGTTGCACAAGCTTCCAAACATGCCTAATTGTCGTTGTTTCTGCCATGCTCTTTTATTTTCACCAAGTCTGTGAAATCAGTAAACTTCTTGAATCTTGCCATGCTAGTTTAATTATGTTCCAGCAAGTGTTTGGGTACGCTCTAAGTTCATGCTTGTTGAGAATCATGTATATTTCACACCAATGCCTTTTGTTATCATGTTTGGATGATGTAGCATAAATATACCTTTCTCCAAAGTTGTTATGTTACTGTTTTTGGACAGCTTGTTGTTATATCTTGTTTCATGTGTATGTGTTGAACCGTTGCTCCGTTTGAGCGTGTACTATATGAAACTTTTGTGTTTTTTCATGTAGATGAATAATATCATGTTGTTTACATGCTTGGAGTGTGTTTGCTTGTTGTTTGCATGCATCTTGCATAATTGCCATGCTTGACTTGTTTTGCTCATATCTTCTAGGCCATAGCTCCGAATTTAATAAAATTTATATGAAACTTGACTAGAATTTTGAGTAGATCATCATGGTGCATGTTAACTTACTGTTTAACTACTTTAACTTAAGGTTTGTTCAGTTCTGGACCAATTTCGAAATGTGCATACGAGGACTTACCGGAATTGTTATATGTTGTTTCCGGCCTCATTTAAACTTGTTGGTTTGTGTTGTTCTTGTGTGCTTCATCCCTTGCCATGAATTGCATTTTATACACTTATCTTGCATCATACTTGGTTGAGCATCTTGTCATGTTCTTGAGTGGTGTGTTTACCATGTTGTGTGCTTCTTCTTGCTAGTTCATTGTCCGTTGCGTTCGTGAGGATTCGTTCGACTACACGTGGTTCATCTTCGTGGCTTCTTCTTCGTCTTCTTCATGGACTCGTTCTTGTTCCTTGCAGGATCTCAGGCAAGATGACCATCCCCTTGGATACCTTTACTATCATTGCCATGCTAGTTGTCTCGATGCTATCGTTATATGTCGCGCTACCTATTTATTGCCAGCCTCTCTCCTTGTTGCCATGAAATGTCTAACCCTTGAGGCCTTCCCAGCAAACCTTTGTTTGGCTATGTTACCTACTCGCTCAGCCCCTCTTATAGCGTTGTTAGTTGCAGGTGAAGATGAAGATTGCTCCATGATGGAACTTGTTGTTCGAATACCACAATATATCTTATATATATTAACACACCTATATACTTGGCAATGGGTGGAAGACTTGGCCTTTTGCTGGGTGTTTTGTTCCACTCATGGCACCTTAGGAGCCGATAAACCGGCGTTATGTTCCTTGATTTTTTGTATTCCTAACGCGGATGGGTATATGGGGACCCCTTGACAATTCGTCATTGAATAAAACTCCTCCAGCAAGGCCCAACATTGGTTTTCATTTGCAACATTATAAATACTTAATTAATTAATTAATTGCATAGGGAGTTAGCGCTACCCGAGGTTTCTTTCTACATACAGGCGGGCTAGTGCTGATGGCGTTGGTCCCAAACGGGCAACCTGCGGGGCCGCCTCGAGGAAACTCGAGGTATCTGGCATACCTGTAGCTTGTCCCATCGGGACGTGGCCTGAGACGAGATACGCGCGGCTACTATCAGGGTGTCAGCACGCCGGGAGGTCTTGCTGGACTTGTTTTACCATTGTCGAAACGTCTTGTGCACCGGGATACCGAGTCTGATCGGATTGTCCCTAAGATAAGGGGTAATATTATTATTATCTCTGGTGATCGTGAGAGCTTGTGATGGGCTAAGTTGGGACACCCCTGCAGGGTTATGATCTTTTGTAAGTCGTACCTGCGGTTATGTGGCAGATTGGAATTTGTTAATGTTCGGTTGTAGAAAACTTGACAAAGGATCCGAAGTAAAATACACGAACCGCATGAGTAACCATGACTGTCTCTTTTCACTTTGAGAAGAGAACACGGTGGGGTTATGTTTGACTCATAGGTAGTTCAAGATCTTTAGCGATGACTACTAGTTGGTGACCGTTTGCGTAGATGCTCATCTTATTCTTGTACTCATAAGTTAGCCACCATACTTTTGCTTAGCCGCTGCTGCAACCTCACCACTATCCTTTTCCATACCCATTGAGCTTTGCTAGTCTTGTTACCCATGGTTATGGGATTGCTGAGTCCTCGTGGCTCACAGATACTACAACAATAGTTGTAGGTGCTGGTTTCCGATGACTTGACGCGAGAGCGATGTCCTTTGTGTTTGAGTTCTTTCTTCTTCTTCTTCATCAGTCTTGGGTTAGGTTCCGGGTCGGCAGCCTGGGATAGCAGATGGATGCCATTGTGCTTTTCTTGTCTGAATCCGTAGTCGGATGCCTTGTATTGATGTTGTTGTATTCATGTGACTTGTATGAATTGTTGTATCCCCATGTATTTATGTAATGGTACGATGTAATGATATCAATCTTGCTAAGCGCCCGAAATGCGGTTGTGTCCCAATCACGAGTGTATCACGTGATCGGGATAGAATCGCATCTTGGGCCTGACACACCATCCTCATATCTCAAAACAATCATCAAGTATAAAACTTCTCATCATATTCAATGCACTTTATATGAAAGTTTTTACTATATCATCTTGGATGCCTATCATATTAGGACTAGTTTTATAACCAAAGAACATTACCATGCTGTTCTAAAAGACTCTCAAATAGATATACGTGAAGCCTGAGAGATCATCAATTTTTACAAAATAAAACCACCATCGTGCTCTAAAAGATATAAGTGAAGCACTAGAGCAAAACTATCTAGCTCAAAAGATATAAGTGAAGCACATAGATTATTCTAATAAATTATAAATCACATTTATCTCTCTCAAAAGGTGTGTCCAGCAAGGATGATTGTGGCAAACTAAAAAGCTCCAAGCAAAACACATATCATGTGGTGAATAAAAATATAGTCCTGAGTATAGTTACCGATAGATGAAGACGAAAGATGGGATGCCTTCCCGGGGCATCCCCAATCTTAGGCTTTTGGTTGTCCTTGAATTTTACCTTGGGGTGCACAAAATAGGATCATCACTCCCCCAAAATCAATAGAAACTCACAACAAGTGCAAGTGAGCATGTAGGAAACAAAGTCTAGCACTTGCAATAAACAAATGGTTGAGCAACATATAAAAGAGGCAACTTGGAAATAGGTCCAACCAAAAAGATGTGTGTGAGTCATGGCAACGCACTTGAGAAGACTAATATAAGGATGAGCATTAAGCATCAACGTAGTCTTTAATAGTTGAGATACAAGGTGCATGACATGTCTTTCCCACACACACCAAGCAAATGCATTCACAAGATCACTAAAAGGAGAAATATTAACCAAGCTTGTGACAACCCATGGTGAAGATATAAAATGAAAGCCTCATCAAGACGAGGGATACCAATTAAATGGCAAGCTTTGTTAAGACAAGCATGAGGAAAATGATCTTCACCACAAAAGTGTGCATCAAGATGCAACTATACAAGATGCGCACTCAAAACACACACCTTCACGGAGCCACCAAAGAAGTAATACATGAAAGAAAAGGTGGAAGCGAAAGAAGGGTATATCAATTAGATATGCAACTTATCTCAAATGTATAAGATTCTAGGTAGATGAAGATCATCATGATATCAATCCACACAGAAGGATGTACACACGAAATTGTTGCAAAAAGGAAAGAATAAGATATCCACAAGGAAGTCATAAATATACCAATAAGATATTTGCTTGAAGGCATATCACATGGCTAGATATGGTATTATTGTATATAAATGAGTTCCAACCACACGAGCATCAAAGACATCACAACTAGCAAGAAGAGATCATTGTTGGGATGCTTTGAGAAAGAAAATAAGTATCACAAGAAAGAATGAATTACATGTCATAATACAACCTACACAAGGTTGATGCAATAAATGTGTGCATGAAGTAGATGATGATACTTGTTACCGAGATAGCGTTGGAATGATGTAGAAGATACCAAATGAAGGTATATAGTAGTTCATTGATCATCCTAGTTAGACTCCAATAGGCACGTGGTGACAACACCTTCCTTGTGAGTGAGCCGGGCATCCAATGCATCTCCAATTGTTCCTAGAACAACCACACAAACAAAATGGTACCCAAACTCATTGTGACCAAAGAGTTAGAAACACCAATACATAAGACAAACTTCACATACATATGTGCATATGTATATGAAAATGAATTTCATGCACATCTCATCCAAATTGAGACTAGATGGATTTTCCCCTATATATTGGTTCAAAGAAAGAAAGCATGCCAAAGAAACTACATGAAGTAAGTATGCATGCTCAAGACTTTCAAGAAACGATACCAAATGAAAAATAAATACCAAGTGAAAATAGGATACCAAATAGAGAAATCATCACTTGGAAGATATCATTAAAAGATACATCAAGGAATGAGATATCCATTGACACACTCAAAAAGAAAGATATCGAACTCCCAAAAGAGAGGATGGTTCCAAAAAAACCAAGCCCTCTATAAAGTTTCATGATGGCACAAAGTACCAAAGAGAAACGGCTTGCCTTCCACCAACACACACTTGAAATGGATCACAAGATGAGTGTTTCATAGAAAATAGGATAGCTCCCACAAGAGTTGTGCATTATAGAGAATTTGCATTTGAATACAATGCACAAGATGAGATCACCACTTTCACTATATCTCAAAAACAGTAGACATGATCAAGAAAACAATGTACACAAGTGGTACGGAAGGCAATGGGAGTTGACACAATCTTGGCAAGAAATAAGACAAACGAAAGCAAAAACCAAGGTAAAGATGATCAATAATTTCTACCACATAAATGATTACCCATTGTCAAGAGATAAGAAGTATTTGGGAATAATTCCCGATGGTAGATTGCAAAGATATCCAACATCATCTTCACACCAAACACACAAACAAATTTGCAACTTGTAGAGCTAACATGTAACCTAGGCACAAGATAATTTACAATATCAACTCTAGGTTACAATATCTCAAATGTACACATTTTCTAGGCTTGTAATATACACATAGCATATTACTCCCCCATAATGTGATACCAATGAAAAACTTAACAAGATGCAAAAAGAGAACCAACAAGAGATAATTAATGGACCAAATAGAATTTAAATTTCTCATGAGAAGACATACCACATAGAGACTAGATAATCTTGTAATATCAATACTATGTAGTATTCCTCATGTACACACATTTATAGGATTGTGAGGTGCACAAAGCGCATCACTCCCCCAAAATGGGATGTTCCATTAATCTCTCACAAGAGCCAACTAAGATACAAACAACATGCACAAAGGCTCAACAGACTACACACACGTACATGATGTGCAAACCAACATACATATACTTGATTTCTCAAGATAAGCAAATTGGAAGCACGCCATATACACGCACATGCAAGGTACACAACCACAACATGCTAAGGGGCAAGTAACTTTCAATGTAAATAATTTAAGCACATGTTACTGCAAGGAGGAACATTGGATATAAGATAGAAACTTGATAAGCCGAATGACTTGGCTTGAGACAATATGAATGATGAAGACCCCTTAATTCTTCATAATGTAACCAAGTCTCCAATTTCCACCAACAACACCTATTGATCAAATTTTAGCTTGTTGGTCCCCAACCAAGTTGGGTACTAAGAGGTTAGTCATAATAGGCTTGGCTACCAAAATGGTTCTTTTTTTGACACCACTTTGAGTACCAACAAACTTGGCAAACACATTGCCAACATTATCCTTCCCAAGAGAATAGACATCATCAATAATAATTGGGTTGGATAAGGTACCATTTGTGCATGAACAAGTGACGTGACCTTTCTCACGGCATAAGTAGCGACGTCTACTTTATGCTTTCTTCTCACTTGATTTCTCAAGGAGAGAAGCATGAACTTGAGTCTTCTTGCGAAGAGGCCTTTCTTCAACTTGAGGTTGAGCATGAGAATGAACTTGTGGCCACTTCCCTTGTTGCTTGTCACTAATGGGCTTCTTCTTCAATGGGCAAGATCTAACATGGTACCCTTCAATTTTGCACTTTTAGCAAATAATCTTGGCTGAATTCTTGACTTGTTCTTGGCACCTTTTCTTCTTAATGATCTTGGACTTTTTCTTTTTGTTGGAGTTGAATCCAAGTCCACCTTTGTCATTGTGGGATTTTTGTCCATCAATATATTGTTGAGTGTGGACTTGCCTTCATGACACTTTTCCAAGTCTTTCTTCAAATAAGTGACTTGGGCCTTGAGCTCTTTGATTTCCTCTACATGGTTAGTATCAACACAAGTACTAGAGGAAGTATATGATTCATCATTAGAGCAACAAGGAAAGGAAAGTAATTCATCACAAGAAGTAGCAACATTGTGAGTAGATGAATTACGTTGACTTGAAGTAGTGCTAGTATCCACATGAGGCTCACTAGATGTTACCTTGATACTCATAGCCACATGAGCTATCTTTACCACATAATGGGATACTAGAAGATCATCATGAGAGCTTGTGAGCTTTACATGACTTTCTTCCAATTTCGCATAATTGCTAGGTAGTAACTCAAGTTGAGCCCTTAGCTCAACATTATCCTTCAAAATGGATGGTTCACTAGAAATAGAGTTAGTAGCACAAGCATCATCAATAATAGCAAGAGGAGAAGGCAACTTGGCAAGCTCTTTAGAATATGAAGCTTTAAGATGAGCATGAGACTCGGAGAGTTTGATGAGCTCACTCTTAATGACCCTTGAGCCATTTTCAAGGTGCTCAAAATCCTCAAGGATTTTAGCATGTGCAACTTCAAGCTTCTCATTTTTAGTTTCAAAATCATTTGCCACCTCAAGAGCTCTATCACGGGATTCCTTTATTCTAGATAGTTCTAGAGCAAAAGTCTCCTCAAGAGATTCCTTGGTGGTTTGTTCAAGTTCAAGAGCTTGCGAGAGGTCGGAGATCTCATTAGCGTAATCACGCTCATGACCTTCCATTTTCTCAATGGTGACCTCATGCTCCTCTAGATGAGCTTCCAACTCCTCTATATATTTCTTGCCCTCAATGGCAATAGACATGATTTCCATGAAGTTGGAACAAGCAATTTTATTCTTATGAAGAGCTTTAAAAATCATTTCCCCCTTGATTTTTAAGGAGGCAACATTATCATTCTCTTCATCATTATCAACATCACCATCATTGTCATCATCACTATCATCACAAGATATATTGAGATTCAAAGTGGGAGATACCTTTGAAGCCTTAGTCATAAGGAAAAACACAATAGATGATAATGTAGGATCCCTTGAAGCACCATTCAAGAATACATCTTGTTCCATGGGGTGTTGGGTTTCCTCTATATTGTTAGCACAAAAATTCAAGGAAATGATGCATTTTTTATCATGGCAAGAAGATATAGTAAGCATATCATCATGAGTTTTCGTCAAGAAATTTCTACATGATATGCAAGGACTATGAACACAAGCATGTGAAACATGTGGGTGCTCGAAGTGTTAAAGTCCAAAGAAGATGCATTGCAATAAGATAGTGATGAATGATCATCCACAATAGGCATACTATCATCATTGCAATGACCAACAGTACTCACCATATCATTACCTTGTGGCAAACCACATGTAGGTAAAGTAGAAGAAGTTGAGAAGACAACGCGGCCGGAGGTGGAGGGAGAACAATCATTCCCACAATTCTTGGACACGCCATATTTATCTTGAAGCTTTGACCACAACTCATGAGCATCCCGGAACGGCATGAGTTGAAATATAACTATATTTCCCAAAGCATCAGAAATCACATTACAAGCTTGAGCATTGAGATAAGAGTTTTTTTCATCCTCTAAAGATAATATTTGTGGATCCTTCGGAGGAGAAAAACCCATATCTACAATTCGCTCTAAATTTGGGTCCATGACCCTAAAGAGATTAAGCATGCGAATTACCCAAACATAAAAATTTGTGCCATCAAAACTAAGAGTGTTAGAGAATCCTAAACCCATAGTCGACATACTTACTCTCTAGGCGGTTAAACCCTATAAAGAGAGACGAGGCTCTGCTACCAATTGAAAGATCGTGGATGTCGCCTAGAGGGGGGGGTGAATAGGTGCTTTAAAATAATTACGCTTTAGGCTTGAACAAATGCGGAATAAACCTAGCGGTTAATTTTTCAAGCACAAAACCTACAACAACTAGGCTCACCTATGTGCATAAACAACTTATGCTAAGCAAGATAAACAACTAGGTGATAGCAAGATATATGACAAGAAACAATATGGCTATCACAAAGTATAGTGCATAAGTAAAGGGCTTGGGTAAGAGATAACCGAGGCACGCGGAGACAATGATGTATCCCGAAGTTCACACCCTTGCGGATGCTAATCTCCGTTTGGAGCAATGAGGAGGCACAATGCTCCCCAAGAAGCCACTAGGGCCACCGTAATCTCCTGTGACGCCCCCGATTTGTCTGTACACTAATCATGCACGCAAATGTGTACGACCAAGATGAGGGACTCACTTTTAGATATCAAAACACAACTCTAAAAGTAAAATAACTCATACAAGCTTCATATTACAAGCCAGGGGCCTCGAGGGCTCAAATACAAGTGCTCGATCATAGACGAGTCAGCGGAAGCAACAAATATCCGAGTACAGACATAAAGTTAAACAAGGTGCCATAAGATGGCTAGCACAAACTGGGATACAGATCGAAAGAGGGGCAGGCCTCCTGCCTGGGATCCTCCTAAACTACTCCCGGTTGTCGTCGGCAGACTGCACGTAGTAGTAGGAGCCTCCGGTGTAGTAGGAGTCGTAGTAGGTGGCGTCTGGCTCCTGGGTTCCACCATCAGGTTGCATCATCCGAGAAGAAGGAACATAAGGGGGAAAAAGGGGGAGCAAAGAAACCGTGAGTACTCATCCAAAGTACTCGCAAGCAAGGATCTATACTACATATGCAATGGTAACAATGATATGGGTAGTATCTGTGGACTGAACTGCAGAAAGCCAAAATAAGAGGGGGATAGCTAATCTTATCGAAGACTACGCTTCTGGCAGCCTCCATCTTGTAGTAGTAGAAGAGAATAGATGGTAAGTTCACCAAGTAACATCGAATAGCATAATCTTACTCGGCGATCCTCCCGCACATCACCCTGTGAGAGAGCAACCACCAAGTTATATCTGGAACTCATCTGGGTGTGTTTTATCAAGTATCTGATTCTAGTTATCATGAGGTCGGAATACAACTCAGGGTCGTCCTTTTACCGAGGGACACGGCTATTCGAGTAGATTAACTTCCCTGCAGGGGTGCACCACATAACCCAGCATGTTCGATCCCATTTGGCCAGACACACTTTCCTGGGTCATGCCCGGCCTCGGAAGATCAACACGTCGCAGCCCTACCTAAGCATAGTAGAGAGGTCAGCACGCCGGTCTAAGTCCTAAGCGCGCAGGGGTCCGTGCCCATCGCCCATTGCACACCTACACGTTGCGTACGCGGCTGGTGAGCAGACCTAGCAACCTCCATTACTAAGGAAGTTACGTTACGCGGTCCAACCCGGCACGCGCCGCTCAGTCGCTAACGCCAAGAAGGCTTCGGCTCATACCACAACGTCGAGATCCCATAACTATTCCCACGTAGCTGGTTAGTGCGTATAGGCCAATGGCCAGACTCAGAGCAAATACCAAGATCTCGTTAAGAATGTTATTATCAAATAACCGCGGACAACGACCAGGGCCAGGCCACCACTCGACTGGGTGTCTCAACCTGCCCTGTCGCTCCGCCACAATGATCCACTCGGGGGCCGTCAGGAACCCTGGCCCACCGCTACCTGGATAGAGCCACCTGTCCTTTCAGCCCCCACATTGGAATCACTTGCGGGTACTCATCGAGCCGACCCGACTTTAGTCACAACATGTGTCATGTATAATATGTATGTAGTATATACCCGTGATCACCACCCGAGTGATCACGACCCGATAGTATAGCATGGCAGACGGACAAGAATGTAGGGCCACTGATGGAATACTAGCATCCTATACTAAGCATTTAGGATAGCGGGTAAAGGTATCAACAGTGGTAGCAACAATGACATGCTATGCAAAAGAATAGGAGCTATCCAATCACGAACAGTAGCAGTTCTAATGCAAGAATAAGAGAGAGAGAATGGGCGATATCTGGTGATCAAAAGGGGGGGTTGCCTGGAAGCTCGGCTGCAAGGGTGGGGTCTGAAGGAAATATGCCCTAGAGGCAATAATAAAGTTATTATTGATTTCCTTATATCATGATAAATGTTTATTATTCATGCTAGAATTGTATTAACCGGAAACTTAGTACATGTGTGAATACATAGACAAAACGGAGTTTCCCTAGTATGCCTCTACTAGACTAGCTCACTGATCAAAGATGGTTATGTTTCCTAACCATAGACATGAGTTGTCATTTGATCAACGGGATCACATCATTAGGAGAATGATGTGATGGATTAGACCCATCCCTTAGCTTAGCACTATGATCGTTTAGTTTTACTGCTATTGCTTTCTTCATGACTTATACATGTTCCTATGACTATGAGATTATGCAACTCCCGTATACCAGAGGAACAGCTTGTGTGCTATCAAACGTCACAACATAACTGGGTGATTATAAAGATGCTCTACAGGTGTTCGAAGGTGTTCGTTGTGTTGGCATAGATCAAGAATAGGATTTGTCACTCCGAGTGTCGGAGAGGTATCTCTGGGCCCTCTCGGTAATACACACCATAATAAGCCTTGCAAGCAAATGACTAATGAGTTAGTCACGTGATGATGTATTACGGAACGAGTAAAGAGACTTGCCAGTAACGAGATTGAACTAGGTATTGAGATACCGACGATCGAATCTCGGGCAAGTAACATACCGATGACAAAGGTAACAACGTATTTTGTTATGCGGTTTGACCGATAAAGATCTTCGTAGAATATGTAGGAGCCAATATGAGCATCCAGGTTCCGCTATAGGTTATTGACCGGAGATGAGTCTCGGTCATGTCTACATAGTTCTCGAACCCGTAGGGTCCGCACGCTTAAAGTTTGATGACGATCGGTATTAAGAGTATATGAGTTTTGATGAACCGAAGGTAGTTCGGAGTCCCGGATGAGATCACGGACACGACGAGGAGTCTCGGAATGGCCGAGACGTAAATATTGATATATTGGACGACTATATTCGGACATCGGAAGTGTTCCGAAAAGTTTCGGATTTAACTGGAGTGTTGGGGGGGGGGG
>LR738715.1:806738495-806846803 GCA_902687465.1 Secale cereale | reverse complement strand
CCCCGGGGGGAGTATGGGCCATAGTGGGCCTTGAGGGAAAAGTTAGAGGCAGCCCATAGGGGCTGACCGGCGCCCCCACTAAAGAATCCTAGTTGGACTAGGAGTGGGGGGCGCCACCTCTCCCCTTCCTTCTCTTCTCCTTCTTCCTTTCCTACTCCTAGTAGGAATAAGAAGGAGGATTCCTATTCCTACTAGGAGTAGGAATCCTACTCCCTTGGCGCGCCAGGCTTGGGCTGGCCGGCCTCCCCCTTGCTCCTTTATATACGGGGGCAGGGGGGCACCTCTAGACACACAAATTGATCTCTCCAGCCATGTGTGGTGCCCCCCTCCACTGACACACACCTCGGACATACCGTTGCAGTGCTTAGGCGAAGCGCTGCGCCGGTAACTTCATCATATCCGTCACCACGCTGTCATGCTGACGAAACTCTCCCGTGAAGCTCAACTGGATCAAGAGCTCATGGGACGTCATCAAGCTGAAAGTGTGCTGAACGCGGAGGTGCTGTACGTTCGGTGCTCGATCGGTTGAATCGCGAAGAAGTTCGACTACATCAACCGAGTCACTTGACGCTTCCGCTTTCGGTCTACGAGGGTACGTAGACACACTCTCCCCTCTCGTTGCTATGCATCTGGTAGATAGATCTTGCATGATCGTAGGAAATTTTTAAAATACTATGTTCCCCAACAATGGCATCGTGAGCCAGGTCTATGCGTAAATGATATGCATGAGTAGAACACAATGAGTTGTGGACGATACTAGTCATACTGCTTACCAGCATGTCATACTTTGGTTCGGCGGTATTGTGAGATGAAGCGGCCTGGACCGACATTACGCGTATGCTTACGCGAGACTGGTTTCACCGTTATGAGCACTCGTTGCTTCAAGGTGACTGGCGGGTGTCTGTCTCTCTCACTTTAGCTGAATCAAGTGTGACTACGCCCGGTCCTTGTGAAGGTTAAAACAACACATACTTGACGAGAAATCGTTGTGGTTTTTGTATGCGTAGGTAAGAACGGTTCTTGCTAAGCCCGTAGCAGCCACGTAAAACTTGCAACAACAAAGTAGAGGACGTCTAACTTGTTTTTGCAGGGCATGTTGTGATGTGGTATGGTCAAGACATGATGAGTTATACGTTATTGTATGAGATGATCATGTTTTGTAAAGTTATCGGCAACGGGAACGAGCCATATGGTTGTCGCTTTATTGTATGAAGTACAGTCGCCATGTAATTGCTTTACTTTATCACTAAGCGGTAGCGATAGTCGTGTAAGCAATAGTTGGTGAGACGACAACGATGCTACGATGGAGATCAAGGTGTCGCGCCGGTGACGAAGGTGATCATGAAGGTGCTTTGGAGATGGAGATCAAAAGCACAAGATGATGATGGCCATATCATGTCACATATTTTGATTGCATGTGATGTTTATCTTATTATGCTTCTTATTTTTCTTTGTACGACGGTTGCATTATAAGATGATCCCTTACAAAATTTCAAGGTATAAGTGTTCTCCCTGAGAATGCACCGTTGCGAAAGTTCTTCGTGCCGAGACACCACGTGATGATCGGGTGTGATAAGCACTACGTTCACATACAACGGGTGTAAGCCAGTTTTGCACATGCAGAATACTCGGGTTAAACTTGAAGAGCCTAGCATATGCAGATATGGCCTCGGAACACTGGAGACCGAAAAGTCGAGCCTGAATCATATAGTAGTTATGATCAACATAATATGTTCACCACTGAAAACTACTCCATCTTATGTGATGATCGGACATGGTTTAGTTGATTTGGATCACGTGATCATTTAGATGACCAGAGGGATGTCTATCTAAGTGGGAGTTCTTTAGTAATATGATTAATTTAACTTTAATGTATCATGAACTTAGACCTGGTAGTATTACCATATCTATGTTGTAGATCAATAGCTCGCGATGTAGCTCCCCATTTGTTTTTATATGTTCCTAGACAAAACTAAGTTGAAAGATGTTAGTAGCAATGATCTGAGGATTTTCCTCATTGCTGCACAGAAGTATTATGTCCTTAATGCACCGCTAGGTGACATATATATTGCAGGAGCAGATATAGACGTTATGAACGTTTGACAAGCTCGGTATGATGACTACTTGATAGTTTAGTGCACCATGCTTTACGGCTTATAACCGGGTCTTAAAAATGTTTTGAACACCATGGAGCATATGAGATGTTCCAAGAGTTGAAATTAGTATTTCATACTCATGCCCGTGTCGAGAGGTATAAGACCTCTGACATTACTTTGCAAACAAGATGGAGGAGAATAGCTCAACCAGTGAGCATGTGCCCGGATTGTCTGGGTACTACAATTACTTGAATCAAGTGGGAGTTAATCTTCCAGAAAAGATAGTAATTGACAAAGTTCTCTAGTCACTATCACCAAGTTAGTAGAACTTCGTGATGAACTATAATATGCAAGGGATGACGAAAGTAATTCCCGAGCTCTTCGCGATGCTGAAATCGGCGAAGGTAGAAATCAAGAAAGAGCATCAAGTGCTGATGGCTAACAAGACCACTTGTTTCAAGTAAAGGGCAAAAGGATAGAAGGGTAACTTCAAGAAGAATGACAAGCAAGTTGTCACTCTCGTGAAGAAACCCAAAGCTAAACTCAAGCCTGAAACTAAGTGCTTCTACTGCAAAGGGAATGGTCACTGGAAGTGGAACTGCCCTAGATACTTGGCGGATAAGAAGGATGGCAAAGTGAACAAAGGTATGTTTGATATATAGATGATTGATGTGTATTTTACTAGTGTTCATAGCAACCCCTGGGTATTTGATAACAAGTTCAGTTGCTAAAATTAGTAACTCGAAACAAGAGTTGCAGAATGAACAGAGACTAGTTAAAGGTGAAGTGACGATGTGTGTTTGAAGTGGTTCCAAGATTGATATGATCATCATCGCACACTCCCTATACTTTCGGGATTAGTGTAGAACATAAATAAATGTTATTTGGCATTTGCGTTGAGCATAAATATGATTTGATCATGTTTGTTGCAATACGGTTATTCATTTAAAGTTATAGAATAATTGTTATTATGTTTACATGAATAAAGCCATCGATGGTCATACACCCAATAAAAATAGTTTGTTAAATCTCGATTGTAGTGATACACATATTCATAATATTGAAGGCAAAAGATGCGAGGTTAATAATGATAGTGCAACTTATTTGTGGCATTGCCGTTTAGGTCATATTGGTGTAAAACGCATGAAGAAACTCCATAGTGATGGACTTTTGGAATTACTTGATTATGAATCACTTGGTGCTTGCGAACCATGCCTCATGGGCAAGATGACTACAACTCCGTTCTCCGGAACAATGGAGCGAGCAACAGATTTGTTGGAAATCATACATACTGATGTATGTGGACCGATGAGTGTTGAAACTCGTGGCGGGTATCATTATTTTCTGACCTTCACTGATGATTTGAGCAGATATGGGTATATCTGCTTGATGAAGCACAAGTCTGAAACATTTGAGAAGTCAAAGAATTTCAGAGTGAAGTAGAGAATCATCATAACAAGAAAATAAAGTTTCTACGATCTGATCATGGAGGTGAATATTTGAGTTACGAGTTTGGTCTTCATTTAAAACAATGTGGAATAGTTTCACAGCTCACACCACCCGGAACACCACATCGTAATGGTGTGTCCAAACGTCGTAACCATACTTTATTAGATATGGTGCGATCTATGATGTCTCTTACCGATTTACCACTATCATTTTGGGTTATGCATTAGAGATAGCTGCATTCACGTTTAATAAGGGCAGCATCTAAATCCGTTGATACGACGCCTTATGAACTGTGGTTTGGCCAAAAACCAAAGTTGTCGTTTCTTAAAGTTTGGGGCTGCGATGCTTATGTGAAAAAGCTTCAACCTGATAAGCTCGAACCCATGTCGGAGAAATGTGTCTTCATAGGATACACAAAGGAGACTGTTGGGTACACCTTCTATCACAGATCCGAAGGCAAGATACTCGTTGCTAAGAATGGATCCTTTCTAGAGAAGGAGTTTCTCTCGAAAGAAGTGAGTGGGAGGAAAGTGGAACTTGATGAGGTAATTGTACCTTCTCCCGAATTGGAAAGTAGTACATCACAGAAACTACTTCCAGTGATTCCTACACCAATTAGTGAGGAAGCTAATGGTGATGATCATGAAACTTCGAATCAAGTTACTACTAAACTTCGTTGATCAACCAGAGTACGTTTCGCGCCAGAGTGGTACGGCAACCCGGTTCTGGAAGTCATGTTACTAGACCATGAACCTACGAACTATGAGGAAGCCATGATGAACCTCCGAAAAATGGCCTGAGGCCATGAAATCTGAGATGGGATCCATGTATGAGAACAAAGTGTGGACTTTGGTTGACTTGCCTGATGATCGACAAGCCATCGAAAATAAATGGGTAATGTTACTGTTTACAAAGCTCGACTTGTTGCGAAAGGTTTTCAACAAGTTAAAGGAGTTAACTACGATGAGACTTTCTCACCCGTAGCGATGCTTAAGTCTGTCCGAATCATGTTAGCAATTGCCGCATTTTATAAAATATAGCAAATGGACAACAAAATTGCATTCCTGAATGGATTTATTAAAGAGGAGTTGTATATGATGCAACCATATGGTTTTGTCAATCCTAAAGGTGCTAACAAAGTGTGCAAGCTCCAGCAATCCATCTATGGACTGGTGCAAGCATCTCGGAGTTGGAATATACGCTTTGATGAGGTGATCAAAGCATATGGTTTTATACAGACTTACGGTGAAGCTTGATTTACAAGAAAGTGAGTGGTAGCACTACAACATTTCTGATAAGTATATGTGAATGACATATTGTTGATCAGAAATAATGTAGAATATTCTGGAAAGCATAAAGGAGTGTTTGAAAGGATTTTTTCAAAGAAAGACCTCGGTGAAGCTGCTTACATACTGAGCATCAAGAACTACAGAGATAGATCGAGACGCTTGATAAGTTTTTTCAATGAGTACATACCTTGACAAGTTTTTGAAGTAGTTGAAAATGGATCAGTCAGAGAAGGAGTTCTTGCCTGAGTTGTAAGGTATGAAGTTGATTAAGACTCAAAACCCGACCTCGACAGAAGATAGAGAAAGAATGAAAGTCATTCCCTATGCCTCAGCCATAGGTTCTATGAAGTATGCCATGCTGTGTACCAAACCCTGTTGTGTACCTTACCATGAGTTTGTCAAGGAGGCACAAAAGTGATCCAGGAGTAGATCACTGGACAGCGGTCAAAATTATCCTTAGTTCTTGGATGACTAAGGAAATGTTTTCTCGATTATGGAGGTGATAAAGAGTTCGTCGTAAAGAGTTACACTGATGCAAGCTTTACACTAATCCAGATGACTCTAAGTATCAATCTAGATGCATATTGAAAGTGGGAGCAATTAGCTAGAGTAGCTCCATGCAGAGCATTGTAGACATAGAAATTTACGAAATACATACGGATCTGAATGTGTCAGACCCGTTGACTAAACTTCTCTCACAAGCAAAACATGATCACACCTTATTACTCTTGGGTGTTAATCACATAGCGATGTGAACTAGATATTGACTCTATTAAACCCTTTGGGTGTTGGTCACATGGTGATGTGAACTATGGGTGTTATTCACATAACGATGTGAACTATCGGTATTAAATCACATGGAGATGTGAACTAGATTATTTACTCTCGTGCAAGTGGGAGATTGAAGGAAATATGCCCTAGAGGAAATAATAAAGTTATTATTTACTTCCTTATATCATGATAAATGTTTATTATTCATGCTAGAATTGTATTAACCGGAAACTTAGTACATGTCTGAATACATAGACAAAACAGAGTGTCCCTAGTATGCCTCTACTATACTAGCTCATTGATAAAAGATGGTTATGTTTACTTGGTTATGTTTCCTAACCATAGACATGAGTTGTCATTTGATCAACGGGATCACATCATTAGGAGAATGATGTGATGGACTAGACCCATCCGTTAGCTTAGCACTATGATCTTTTAGTTTTACTGCTATTGCTTTCTTCATGACTTATACATGTACCTATGACTATGAGATTATGCAACTCCCATATACCGGAGGAACACCTTGTATCACCTTGTGTGCTCTACAGGTGTCTTTGAAGGTGTTCATGGTGTTGGCATAGATCAAGAATAGGATTTTTCACTCCGAGTGTCGGAGAGGTATCTCTGGGCCCTCTCGGTAATACACACCATAATAAGCCTTGCAAGCAAATGACTAATGAGTTAGTCACGGGATGATGTATTAAGGAACAAGTAAAGAGACTTGTCGGTAAAGAGATTGAAACAGGTATTGAAATACCGACGATCGAATCTCGGGCAAGTAACATACCGATGACAAAGGGAACAACGTATGTTGTTATGCAGTTTGACCTATAAAGATCTTCGTAGAATATGTAGGAGCCAATATGAGCATCCAGGTTCCGCTATTGGTTATTGACCGGAGATGAGTTTCGGTCATGTCTACATAGTTCTCGAACCCGTAGGGTCCGCACGCTTAAAGTTTGATGACGATCGGTATTATGTGTTTATGAGTTTTGATGTGCCGAAGATAGTTCGGAGTCTCGAAAGAGATCACGGACATGACGAGGAGTCTTGGAATGGCCGAGACGTAAAGATTGATATATTGGACGAATATATTCGGACACCGGAAGTGTTCCGAAAAGTTTCGGATTTAACCGGAGTGCCGGAGGGGGTTACCGGAACCCCCCGGGGAGTATGGGCCATAGTGGGCCTTGAGGGAAAAGTGCGAGGCAGCCCATAGGGGCTGGCCAGCGCCCCCACTAGAGAATCCTAGTTGGACTAGGGGTGAGGGGTGCCACCTCTCCCCTTCCTTCTCTTCTGCTTCTTCCTTCCTACTCCTAGTCGGAATAGGAAGGAGGATTCCTATTCCTACTAGGAGTAGGAATCCTAATCCCTTGGCGCGCCAGGCTTGGGCCGGCCGGCCTCCCCCTTGCTCCTTTATATACGGGGCAGGGGGGCACCTCTAGACACACAAGTTGATCTCTCCAGTCATGTGTGGTGCCACCCTCCATAGAAACACAGCTCGGTCATACCGTTGCAGTGCTTAGGCGAAGCCCTGCGCCGGTAACTTCATCATATCCGTCACCATGCCGTCGTGCTGACGAAATTCTCCCATGAAGCTCAACTGGATCAAGAGCTCGTGGGACGTCATCAAGCTGAACGTGTGCTGAACGCGGTGGTGCCGTACGTTCGGTGCTCGATCGGTTGAATCACGAAGAAGTTCGACTACATCAACCGCGTCACTTGATGCTTCCGCTTTCGGTCTACGAGGGTACGTAGACACACTCTCCCCTCTCGTTGCTATGCATCTGATAGATAGATCTTGCGTGATCGTAGGAAAATTTTAAAATACTACGTTCCCCAATAGGGTCGTCAACACCGTAGTCGATCGAGGAAGCGGCAGCGTCGGTCTCGTAGTCTACCGGAGAGTAGAGGGGGAAGAAACAATGAATATAATGCAAACAGATGCATGACGATGCATGACATGACATGTAACGGTGCTAGGTGTGCCCTAACGCAGTACGGAGTGATACTGGCTAAGCGAGGAAACATCTGGGAAAGTATTCCCGGTGTTTCGCGTTTTCGGGCGGATGAAATGGAGGGGGAAATTTGTGTTTTCAGTATGCTAGGGATGTGTGGTTGCCGAACGGTCTGCGTATTCGGATTCGTCTCGAAATTCTGAGCAACTTTCATATATAAAGTATTTTCATCTGAGATACGGATTATTTTATATTAATTTTTAAAGTTTTAAATCATTTTCTAATTTATTAATTATGAAATAAATCAACATTATCCAGAATAGTGTATGCTGACGTCATCATGACATCAGCATGACGTCAGAAGTCAACAGGGGTGTTGACTGGTCAAACTGACATGTGGGGTCCACATGTCATACTCTGTTTAGTATAATTAGGATTTAGCTAATCTAATTACTGTTTAGCTAAACTAACTAGTTAATTAGATTAATTAAACTGGATTAATTAACTTAATTAATTCACCAATTAATTAATTAATTAATTAATTTTATTAATTCTTTTTTTTGTTCTTTTTTTTGTAAACGTTCTGGGGCCATGGGGCCCCACCTGGAAGTGGCCCAGGGGGCCTTAACGGGCGACGGTTCATGGGCGAGCGGGCGTGGGCGCTGGGCGCCAGTCCAAGCGCCCAGCCGGAGGCGGCAAGGTGATGCAGGGACGGCGGCAGGCGTAGGCACAGGGAGCGGCGGTCGGAAGAGGCGGGCCGCGCGCAACCGGGGCATGGCGGCTGCTGCCGCGGGTAGTGCCAGCGGCGGCGGGCGGGAGGCAATGGCCCGAGCGGGCATGGTGAGTGCACGCAGTAGCAGGTAGGCGCGATGGCCGGCTGCAGGCGGTGTGGGGGCGGGAGGCAAGCAGGGCGCGGTCCGGGCACGAGCAGCGTGAGCGAGGGAATGACCGGGCACGGCAGGGGAGCAAGAGGTGGAGGCGGGAGGGCACCGTCGGCAGGGCGAGCCGACGCGGAAGCAGCAACGCAGCACAACGGGAGCCGACGGGTGGGCGTCGGAGTGACGGAGCGGCGGGCGAGCGAGGGGGCGAGGGGGCCGTGGCGGCTAGCTGAACGGGGCGAGCCCCGGGGCGGCAACGGCAGACGGGAAGGAGCCGAGGTACTTCGGGGCGCACGTCGGGCAGGCGAGGGCATGCGTGGTGCGGTGGTGCGACGGCCGGTGAGCGTAGGCTACAGGGACGGAGGAGAAGAGGCCGGGGGCCTCACCGGCATTGCTGAGAAGTGGGGTAGTGAGGCTCGGTGGAGCCGACGGGGAGGAGACGAGGACTCCGGCGGGGGAGCTCCGGCGGGGTTCGAGCGGCGACGAGGTCCGAGCGGCGGCCTCCTTCTCCGATCCCGATCCAATCGTGGGAGAGAGGGGGGGAGATATTTCGGGGGGGAGTGGGGTGTCGGTGGGGTTCGGGGCCCCCAGGGGGGGTTATAGGCCAAGTGGTTGGGCCGGCCTGGTGGCCAGCTGGGCCTTTTGGCCCAGTTGGCCAGGGGCCTTTTCTTCTTTCTTTTGTTTTTGTTTTGTTTGTTTTTCTTTTCTTTTATTTATTTCTCTTTTCTGTTTTATTTAGTTTAAAGCACTTCGGCACTTCGTAAAATTATGTTTTCTCCACTATAATTATCATAGCAATATTTTTCACGCACCGAACATTTTTGTTTTAACGTTTTGAAAACTTTGACTGTTTGCTAAATTTAAATATGAATTTAGAGTGTTTTGATCTAACACGCGAATACCAACAGTAAACGGGATGACATGGCATCATTAGAGAAGTTTTACTGTAGCTTAATTATCCAGACGTTACAATTCTCCTCCACTACAAGAAATCTCGTCCCGAGATTTAGAAGGTAGAAGGAAACAGTGTGGGGTATTCTTCATGAAGACGATCCTCGCGTTACCAAGCGGCTTCGTCTCCAGAGTCATGTGACCACTTGACTTTGAGGAACTTGATCACCTTCTGACGTGTGTGACGTTCAGCTTGGTCGAGTATGCGGACCGGAAGCTCTTTATAGGAGAGGTCCTGTTGCAACTCGAGCACTTCGTGATCCACTGCTCGGACTGGGTCCTTGAAGCAGCGGCGGAGTTGAGACACGTGGAACACATCGTGTACCTGAGAAAGGTTCGGCGGCAGCTCCAGTTGATATGCTACCTTTCCGCGTCTTTCAAGAATAGTGAATAGACCAATATAGCGAGGAACCCATTTTCCCTTGATCCCAAAGCGGTGAGCACCCTTCATTGGTGTAACTCGAAGATAAGCCTTTTCGCCAGGTTGATAGAAAATGTCTTGATGATGACGGTCATACTTACTTTTCTGACGTGACTGAGCAATCTTCAGATTCTCGCGGATGACGCGGACTTGCTCTTCAGCGTGTTGAATAACATCCGGACCGAAGAGGGAACGTTCCCCAGTTTCTGACAAGTTCAGAGGGGTTCGGCACTTTCGTTCATATAACACTACGAAGGGAGCCATCTTCAGACTAGCTTGATAGCTATTATTATAAGAGAACTCAGCATACGGGAGAGATTCCTCCCATTTCTTGCCGAAGGAAATTACACAAGCCCGAAGCATATCTTCGAGAACTTGGTTGACGCGTTCCACTTGCCCTTGCGACTGTAGATGAAAGGCAGTACTGAATGACAGATGTGTTCCCATAGCTTCTTGGAAACTTGCCCAGAATCTTGAAGTGAGTAAACTGCCACGGTCTGAACTGGTAACCAGTGGAATACCATGAAGTGAAACAATTCTGGACATGTAAAGAGTTGCCAGCTGACTAGGAGTAATCGTTTCTTTGACTGCTAGAAAATGTGCTACTTTAGAAAGCCGGTCAATGACGACAAGAATTGCATCATTACCTTTCTGCGATTTGGGAAATCCAGTGATGAATTCCATTTCAACATGGTCCCATTTCCATTCAGGAATAGAGATAGGTTGCAAGGTTCCAGCAGGTTTTTGATGTTCTGCTTTGATACGACGGCAAACGTCACACTCAGCAACATAACGAGTAATGTCTTGCTTCATATTAGACCACCAGAATCACTTACGAATGTCTTGGTACATCTTGGTACTACCGGGATGAATAGACAAAGGTGTATCATGAGCTTCTTTCATAACCTCCTGGGTCTTGTCCAGGTTTTCTCTCTTACTCGGAACCACTAGGCGGCCTTTGAAGTACGAGGCGCCATCATCAGCAATAGTGAAGAATGAGGCCTTTCCTTCTGCGAGATAGCGTTTAATCTTATCGACTTCAGAGTCAAAATGCTGAATATTTTTGATACTGCTCACGAAGATTCATCTTCTGAAATTCTGGGAAACAACACGAAGATTCATCTTCTGAAATTCTGGAGGAGGGGGAGCGAGTGCTCCAGGAGGAATAATATGGAGGTTCAGCTTTCTGAATTCTTCAACAAGCGAGGTTTGAACCTTGTGAACCTGGTGGTGGTTGCAATATGACTTGCGGCTTAAGGCATCAACCATCACATTGGCCTTGCCCGGGGTATAGGAAATACCCAAGTCAGAATCTGCTACGGTCTCCATTCATCTCTGTTGACGGAGGTTAAGGTCTGGTTGAGTAAACAAGTACTTCAAACTTTGGTGGTCGGTGAATATCTCGCAACGATTACCGACAAGGTAATGTCGCCACTGTTTAAGAGCATATATGACAGCAGCTAGCTCAAGGTCATGAACTGGGTAGTTCTATTCATGAGGGCGTAATTGACGAGAGGCATAAGCAATTATTGTGCGCTCTTGCATTAGGACACAGCCTAATCCTTGACGGGAATCGTCACAGTATATGACGAAGTCCTTCTTAGTATCAGGTGGAGCAAGCACTGGAGGAGAAGTCACCTTCTCCTTGAGCACCTGAAAACTTTCCTGGAATTTGTCTGTCCACTCGAACTTGATGCCTTTGTGAAGTAGATAGGTATGAGGCTTGACGATCTTGGAGAAGTTCTTGACGAACCGACGACAATAGCTGGCGAGACCGATAAAACTTCGGACTTGCTTGACGTTCTTCGGAGGAGTCCAATCGATAATGGCATGAACTCATTCAGGGTTGATGGCAATACCATCCTTGGAGATGACATGCCCAAGGTAGGTTACTTCAGGAAGCTAGAACTCGCACTTGGAAAATTTAGCATAGAGTTGATGCTCTCGGAGCTTTTCCAGTACAAGGCGAAGATGTTCAGCATGCTTTTCCTTATTCTTGGCAAATACAAGGATATCATCCAGATAAACCACGACGAATTTGTCGAGGTATTCCATGATATATAGTTCATCAGACGAGAGAAGGTAGCTGGAGCATTTGTCAAGCCGAATGACATGGCGGTGTACTCGAATGAACCATATCGACTCACGAAGGTGGTTTTTGGGATATCCTCTTCACGAACACAGATCTGGTGGTAACCCAACCTCAAGTCGAGTTTAGAAAACACTGATGAACCAGCCAGTTGATCATACAAATCATTGATCCGAGGAAGCGGATATTTGTTCTGAATAGTTTCTTGGTTGATAGGATGGTAATCTTGGACCAATCGGTTTGTCCCATCCTTCTTCCTGACAAATAGGGAAGGTGCTCCCCACGGAGAGCAACTCGGGCGAACGAAACCACTAGCAAGAGATTTGTCGATTTCCTCATTAAGCTTAATGAGTTCATGAGGCGGCATCTTGTAGGGTCGTTTGGCTATAGGAGTGGTGCCTGGTTTCAAGTCGATGATAAACTCGACAGCTCTAGCAGGGGGAATCCCTGGAAGTTCCTCAGGAAAGACGTCCTAGAACTCGCGTACGATGGGAATGTTTTCGATGCCCTCGAGTGGTGAAGCGTTCAATGCATTCAATGCATAAAGACGTGCTTCAGCATTTTGAACCAGATGAACGTTGGACCTTATTATTTGATTGGAAGGTTGTAGCAGATGGACTGTCTTGGTGGCGCAAACTATAGAAGCAGTATGCGCTTTTAGCCAATCCATTCCCAGAATGAGGTCGATGTTGGACGACTTCAGGATAATGGGAGAGGCATAGAACTCCAACCCTTCGATTTCAACGGGAACACCGTGACAACCCATAGAGGTTTGACATTGGCCGGCAGGGTTTTTTTACCACTACCGAAGTGTTCATTTTTCACATCTAATTTCGTGCTTATATCCAAAATCTTCTGACATGAATGAATGCGATGCTCCTGAATCAAATAAAACAGATGCAGGTACTGAATTAACAAGGAGAGTACCCATCACAGTAGCAGGTTGGTCTTGAGCTTCATTGAGATCAACATGGTTGTCCTGAGCACAACCATAAGGCTTGGCATTATTGTTGCGGGGCTGATTGTTCCCACGACCAGCTGTAGGCAGTGCAAGCTGGTTCTGATTCTGGAAGCAGTTCCTGGCAAGGTGCACCGGCTGACCACACTTGTAGCACAGACCATCATTGGGGGCAGAAGCAGGAGCTGGGAGTGGTGTAGCTGGAAGTCTTGGCTGCCTAGGTGGTGGAGGCAGACGAGGTGCAGCATAGCCTTGGACGGTACACATTGTTGGGAATCCAGACCCTACGCTTCTGTGAGGGAGGGCCCGAGGATGAGCCCGGTTCACGGTTGCGCCTAAGAGAGCCTTGGTATTCCTGCAGACCAGTTTCAACCTGGATGGCCTGGTTCACCAAGGTGGTGAAATCTCGAAAGTCGTGCACAAGGAGTGCGAGCTTGATGTCAGCTTGGAGTCCATCACGGAACATTTCCTGTCTATGAGCATCAGTGGCAATGTCTTCTTCAGCATAGCGGGATAAGTCCAGAAACTCCCGCTGATAAGCATCCACAGTCTTGTTGTCCTGGGTGAGATTGCGGAACTCACGCTTCTTCCTATCCATGATTCCCTAAGGAATGAAGCGCGCACGGAAGGCAGCTTGGAATTCCGGCCAAGTGATGATTGTTCCAACAGGCAGTGTACGCATGTGGCTGTCCCACCATTGAGCAGCGGGGCCCTTCAGATAGTATGCTGCAAAGGTGACATAGTTGGCAGCGGCAACTCCAGCAGACTCCAGTTCAAAGGCAATGTCACGGAGCCAGTCATCAGCATGAAGAGGCTGAGTTGAGCTGCAATAGATGGATGGGTTGAGGCGAGCAAAGTCATTCAGTGTTACTACTCCATGCTGATGATCCATGTTGGGGCGAGGAACTGACCCATGACAGTCTACATGAACTAGCGATTCATCTCCAACTGTTGGATCATACCGGCCATGTATTCGGGCGGTGGTGGGGCGTTGCCACCACGACCACGGCCAACTGGTCTAACCATCCTGCTAATATATAACAGTGGTAGTTCAGCATTAAGAAATTTCCAAACACAAGAATCATTCATGAATGAAACGTGCAGAATGAAAGGAGTACGTAAAATACCACATAGTAATCAGCATATATTACAAAAGGGGTGCATGCATAGAGTTCAATACACAGAGTTCAGTACATAAACTAAGGACATCATAGGCGGCACGCAGGCTCGCGGTGAATGCATCTAGTACTAATAAGTAAGACTACATCAGGCCCAGGCAGAACTGTGGAGGTAGAGGTAGTCCGACAACTGGTAGTGCTGCAATGAAAAGTCCTCCACGCCAGCAACCTGATGGCCGTGGATACTCTGGTGCAGAACCCGACGTCCAGGTGGCAACAGAGGACCAAGTGCGGGAGTGTAGCCTCCCACATCTGACCAACCAACACCAGGAGGCATCACGGTCCTAGCTGGGTTGATCGCAGTAGGCGGTAGCTGTCTAGATAGGACAAAGGGGTGCAATAGCATCAAGGCGTGGTACAGGTGCTGACGGGTGGTGTACAACTCGTGGCGAAGAGCTCGGTTAGCTCGATCCAGCCCATCAGCATGCAGAACAAGGTTCTGATGATGGAAGGGCTCTCGGGTGATGGTGGAGTAGGCAGCAGTGTAGTATCCCTCCGCTCCATTGTCGGAGGCGATAGCAACGTGCCTGAAAAGGGAAGTGTCCAACGCCCGATACTCTCCACGAAGGGGCGTCAGAGCAGCGTAAGCAGCATCATGAACTGCCATATCGATGGTCACTCCAACACCATGAGCGGTGTGCAGCACAGTAGAGGAGTCCTCTGCACGAGAGTAGAGGCGGACGGTGGCACGATAATGCTCCTGGTTAAAGTCCTGGTACTGCTCGTACACGGTATACTCAGGATGGCAGCGATAACCCAGATATGTCATCATCTCAGCTAGGCCTGCGTGTGGCGCACGACCTGCCTTGTGGCTTCCATCTGAAAACAAAAATGTTTCAAAGGAGTCAAATGACAGTGTGGGGATCATGAAAAATACTATTCTAAGCAATAACTATGGCTTATCCAACTTTGGGGAGAGGGGGGGTCTCGGGATCCTAATGTTAGAGTTAGTAAAATCATTTTACCCGAAATAGGAGAGTGTTCAGAGTCCCGTAGTAAAGATCGAGGAGTAAAAGAATCTAGTACCACCCAAATGGCGACGTGGGCCCATAAGCCAGACAGCCGTGTTAGTAAAAGTTTTGCAATGTCTAGACTCGACTTCGGCCAAGGAGTGTGGAAGGGGGATTCCTACAGGCAGTCGGCTCTGATACCAACTTGTGATGCCCCCGATTTGTCCGTACACTAATCATGCATGCAAAGGTGTACTACCAAGATCAGGGACTCACTGGTAGATATCACAACACAACTCTAAAAGTAAAATAAGACATACAAGCTTCATATTACAAGCCAGGGACCTCAAGGGCTCGAATACAAGTGCTCGATCATAGACGAGTCAGCGGAAGCAACAAATATCCGAGTACAGACATAAAGTTAAACAAGGTGCCATAAGATGGCTAGCACAAACTGGGATACAGATTGAAAGGGGAGCAAGCCTCCTGCCTGGGATCCTCCTAAACTACTCCTGGTCGTTGTCGGCAGACTACACGTAGTAGTAGGCGCCTCCGGTGTAGTAGGAGTCGCCGTAGGTGGCGTCTGGCTCCTGGGCACCACCATCTGGTTGCATCATCCGAGAAGTAGGAACAGAAGGGAGAAAAAGGGGGAGCACAGCAACCGTGAGTACTCATCCAAAGTACTCGCAAGCAAGGATCTATACTACATATGAAATGGTAACAATGATATGGGTAGTATCTGTGGACTGAACTGCAGAAAGACTGAATAAGAGGGGGATAGCTAATCTTATCGAAGACTACGCTTCTGGCAGCCTCCATCTTGTAGCAGTAGAAGAGAATAGATGGTAAGTTCACCAAGTAATATCGAATATCATAATCCTACTCGGCGATCCTCCCGCACATCACCCTATGAGAGAGCAACCACCGAGTTATATCTGGAACTCATCTGGGTGAGTTTTATCAAGTATCTGGTTCTAGTTGTCATGAGGTCGGAATACAAATCCAGTTCATCCTTTTACCGACGGACACGGCTATTCGAATAGATTAACTTCCTGGGTCATGCCCGGCCTCATTTGGCCGGACACACATTCCTGGGTCATGCCCGGCCTCGGAAGATCAACACGTCGCAACCCTACCTAAGCACAGTAGAAAGGTCAGTACGCCGGTTTAAGTCCTAAGCGCGCAGGGGTCCGGGCCCATCGCCCATTGCACACCTGCACGTTGCGTACGCGACCGATGAGTAGACATAGCAACCTCCATTACTAAGGAAGTTACGTTACGTGGTCCAACCCGGCATGCGCCGCTCAGTCGCTGACGTCAAGAAGGCTTCGGCTGATACCGCGACGTCGAAAGCCCATAACTATTCCCACGTAGCTGGTTAGTGCATATAGGGCAATGGCCATACTCAGATGAAATACCAAGATCTCTTTAAGCTTGTTATTATGAAATAACCGCAGACAACGACCAGGGCCAGGCCACCTCTCGACTGGGTGTCTCAACCTGCCCTGTCGCTCCGTCACAAAAATCCACTCGGGGGCCGTCAGGAACCCAGGCCCACCGCTACCTGGATGGAGCCACCTGTCCTTTCAGCCCCCACATTGGAATCACATGCGGGTACTCATCGAGCCGACCCGACTTTAGTCACAACATGTGTCATGTATAATATGTATGTAGTATATACCCGTGATCACCACCCGAGTGATCACGGCCCGATAGTATAGCCTGGCAGACAGACAAGAATGTAGGGCCACTGATGGAATACTAGCATCCTATACTAAGAATTTAGGATAGCAGGTAAAGGTATCAACAGTGGTAGCAACAATGACAGGCTATCCAAAAGAATAGGAGCTATCGAATCATGAACAGTAGTAGTTCTAATGCAAGAATAAGATAGAGAGAATGGGCGATATCTGGTGATCAAAAGGGGAGGGCTTGCCTGGAAGCTCGGCAGCAAGGGTGGGGTCGTCAACATCGTAGTCGATCGGGCAGCAGCAGCGTCGGTATCGTAGTCTACCGGAGAGAAGAGGGGGAAGAAACAATGAATACAATGCAAACAAATGCATGACGATGCATGACATGACATGTAACGGTGCTAGGTATGCCCTAACGCACTACTGGGTGATACTGGCGAAGGGGGGAAACATCCGGGAAAGTATTCCCGGTGTTTTGCGTTTTCGGGCGGATGAAGTGGAGGGGGAAAGTTGTGTGTTTGGTATGCTAGGGATGTGTAGTTGATGAACGGTCTGCGTACTCGGATTCGTATAGAAATTCTGAGCAACTTTCATATATAAAGTATTTTCATCCGAGTTACGGATTATTTTATATTAATTTTTAAAGTTTAAATCATTTTCTAATTTATTAATTATTAAATAAATCAACATTATCCAGAATAGTGTATGCTGACGTCATCACGTCAGCAGTCAACAGGGGTGTTGACTGGTCAAACTGGCGTGTGGGTACCACATGTCATATTATGTTTAGTTTAATTAGGATTTAGCTAATCTAATTACTCTTTAGCTAAACTAACTAGTTAATTAGAATAATTGAACTAAATTAATTAACTTAATTAATTAATTAATTATTAATTTTATTAATTCTTTTTTTGTTCTATTTTTTTGTAAACGTTCTGGGGCCATGGGGCCCCACCTGGCAGCGGCCGAGGGGGCCTTAACGGGCGACGGTTCAGGGGCGAGCGGGCGTGGGCGCTAGGCGCCAGCCCGATATGGCGCTCGCCCACCCAGCCGCGAGGCGCGGCGCCGGCGGCCAAGCGCCGAGCCGTAGGCGACGAGGTGATGTATGGACGGCAGCGGGCGTAGGCACAGGGAGCGGCGACCGGAAGAGGTGGGCCGCGCGCAGCCGGAAGAGGTGGGACGCGCGCAGCCGGGGCGTGGCGGCTGCATCCGCAGGTAGTGCCAGCGGCGGCGGGCGGCAGGCAATAGCCCGAGGGGGCGTGGTGAGCGCACGCAGTAGCAGCTAGGCATGATGGTCAGCTGCAGGAGGCGCGGGGGCGGGAGGCAAGCAGGGGGCGGTCCGGGCACGAGCAGCGTGCGCGAGGGAATGGCCGGGCGTGGCAGGGGAGCAAGAGGTGGAGGCGGGAGGGCGCCGGCGGCGGGGCGAGCCGACGCGGAAGCAGCAGCGCAGCACGACTGGAGCCGACGGGTGGGCGTCGGTGTGACGGAGCAGCGGGCGAGGGAGGGGCGAGGGGGCCGTGGCGGCCAGCTGAACGAGGCGAGGAACCGGGCGGCTGCGGCACACACGGGAAGGGGCCGAGGTAGTTCGGGGCGCACGTCGGGCGGGCGAGGGCGTGTGTGGTGCGGTGGTGCGACGGCCGGTGAGCGTAGGCTACGAGGACAGAGGAGAAGAGGCCGGGGGCCTCACCCGCGTTGCTGAGAAGTGGGGCGGCGAGGCTCGGTGAAGCCGGCGGGGAGGAGACGAGGACGACGGCGGGGGAGCTCCGGTGAGGTCCGAGCGGCGACGAGGTCCGAGGGGCGGCCTCCTCCTCCGATCCCGATCCAATCGGGGGAGAGAGGGGGGAGATATTTCGGGTGGAGTGGGGTGTCGGTTGGGGTTCGGGGCCCCAGGGGGGTTATAGGCCAAGTGGTTGGGCCGGCCTGGTGGCCAGCTGTGCCATTTGGCCCAGTTGTCCAGGGGCCTTTTCTTCTTTCTTTTGTTTTTGTTTTTTTGTTTTTCTTTTCTTTTATATATTTATCTTTTATGTTTTATTTAGTTTAAAGCACTTAGGCACTTCGTAAAATTATGTTTTCTCCACTATAATTATCATAGCAATATTTGTCACACACCAAACATTTTTGTTTTAACGTTTTGAAAACTTTGACTGTTTGCTAAATTTAAATTTGAATTTAGAGTGTTTTGATCTAACGCGTGAATACCAACAGTAAACGGGATGACGTGGCATCATTAGCGAAGTTTTACTGTAGCTTAATTATCCGGGCGTTACATCTCCTCACGCCCTCGCATAATGCAAGATGCCCTGAATCCACTAAGGGACCCTTGAGGGCGGTCACCGAACCCGTACAAATGGCAACCCTTGGGGGCGGTCACCGAACCCGTACACTTTGGAAACCCTTGGGGGTAGTCACCGGAACGCGTCAAATTGCTCGGGGCGATCCCCACAACCTAATTGGAGACCCCAATGCTTGCCCGGAGCTTTACACCACAATGATTAAGCTCCGAACACCACGGAGGTTGGGGATATCTCCCCAACGACACCACGAAGCTTCACCACAATGGAATATTTCTCCGAGGTGACCACAACCGTCTAGGGCGCCCAAGCACCCAAGAGGAACAAGCTCAAGGGTACCAAGCACCCAAGAGTAATAAGCTTCTCAACTAGTAACTTCCATGTATCACTATAGATAACTCAAACCGATGCACCAAATGCAATGGCAAGGGCACACGGAGTGCCCAAGTCCTTCTCTCTCAAATCCCACTGAAGCAACTAATTCTAGGGAGGGAAAAGAGATGAAGAACAAGAAGGAGAACACCAAGAACTCCAAGATCAAGATCCAAGGGGTTCCCCTCACCTAGAGGAGAAAGTGACTGGTGGAAATATGGATCTAGATCCAAGGTGTTTTGATCCAAGGGATGGAGATATCGCAAGCTCGAAGAAGGTCAACAATGGGGGAAGATCACGGGCTCAAAAGATTAGGTTCATTGCGGAAGAAGACCCCCTTTTATAGATGGGAAAAATCCTACCGTTATGCTCACGGCCCGCACTGGGCGGTACTACCGCTCCAAGGAGCGGTACTACCGCTAGGGTGGTAGTAGCCCTTTGAAACACAACAACGAGGAGGCAAAAAGGCTAGAAGAACCATCGGAGCGGTAGTACTGCTTGACGTTACGGTACTACCGCAAGGGTTAGCGGTACTACTCCTAAGGGTAGCGGTACTACTACTTGCGAGCGGTACTAAAAAATTACATCCGTGCCTACCACCGCTGGACTTATGACGAGTTTTGGTCCAGAGCAGAAGTAAACCACGGAAGTAAAAATTACATCCGCTCCGAGCGGTAGTACCGTGTGACGCCCGAAGACCGATGCTCCAGAAGACTTCCAGATTTTCCGGGTTTTCCCGCGTGTTTCTTTAGTTTGCCCTATTTATCTATTTTGCATTGCATCATGTCATCATGCCATCATGTCTTTAATTTCTGCAACTCAACTAAATAAAATGTATGGATCTTCGATCCATTTAAATCGAGGGATATTCACATGGTGATTTCTCTTTATAACCTATACAAAGTCTCCTAATATTATTAAGGAGCTATAACAAAATATTCCATTGCCTTGGAACCATCGAAACACACTTGCAAATTCTCCATATTCTTTTGCTTCGAGTTTCACCTCCAAACCTTGGCAACAATTCTTATCTCTTTTATCGAGGCTCCTCCTAAAGTCTCAACATTTTGGACACTTTCTAGCCATGCCCTAATTCAAACCATTTGAATTAAATTCAAATGAGTTTGAATTTAACTTTTGCGTTCATGCCTCTCCTATTTTTCGTGGACCGTGGACATTTTGCGAGTCCGGGAAAAATAACCTCATGCCCTAATTCTATCCCTAGCACCTCCTTCCTTTTCTTTTCTTCTTTGTAGTTTTGCTGTTTTTTTGGGAAAACAGCTGGAGAGAGGAGAAGAGAGCCTGCAGCCAGGCCAGCCTTTTGCCTCGAAGCCTAGCCGCAGCCGGCAAGGCCCAGCCTCCATCCCCCGCGGCCCAGGCCAGCCTCCAGGCCCAGCCACCTCTCCCTCCTAACCCTAACCCGTTCGATCCCGCTACTCCTCCTCTCGTCCTCCTGCGCCGCCAGGATAACACGCACGTGACCCCACGCCCGCTCGTCTCTCCCTCCTCCCGACCCAGCTCCCTCACCCTCTCCCACATTGCCCGATCCCGCTCGTCCTTGCGCGACTCCACCAGCTCCTCGTGCCCGGCGCCCATGCATGCTGCCCCCTGGCCGCTTCCCCGCCAAGGCGCCCGCTCCGTCCGCCAGAAGTTCCTCGCGCCCCCACCTCTCCTCGCCGCATCACGCTGCACGGCCGCCGACAACCCGAGGCCAATTGCCCTCCTCGGCTCCTCCCCGAACCGTGCTCATCGAGACCTCAAGCCAGCGGGCCGATGCCCTGCATCATCGCCCCGCCCCTATCCTCCTCGTTCCAGGGAGAGGAGCTCCCTCGCCCGCTGTCCACTGTCGCCAAGTTCCCTCCGTCGTCCGTGTTGCCACCCTGCTACGCTCCACCGTCCTTGTCCATTCATCGCGCCGCCGGAGGCCATCGTCCCCGCCACAAATAAGAGTTCCGCCATGGCCTCTTTGGCCTTGCTTGCTGTGTTGCTAGGTCGCAACCGCCGCAGTCGCCTCTGTGTTTTCTTCCTTGCAGGCAAGAACCGCACCTTTCGACCGTAGCTTGCCTACGGGTTATCTTTGCAAGGCCCCTTTTCGAATCTCTGCCAAAGACAACACCATCTCCAGGCATGGAGACCCAAGTCCGAGCACTACCGTGGCCGGGTAACTCGCCAAGTACGACCCCGTGTACGACTACACGATGTGACGCGTCAAGTACCACTACGTCCGATGCTGCGACAAGTACCTCTACGGAAACATGAACATCTACGAAACGTGTACGACTACCGTTGCTGAAGACCATCGCCATGTACAACTACCGTCAACCATGGATGTCAAGTTCCTCGCAGTGACCCCGAACATCTGCAAAAACGCGAACGTGCACCTCTACTTCCACTACGAACCGCGTGTACAACTACTTCCCTCGATGTCTCGAACCCCTCCAAAAACGCACGCTTCGAAGGTATACCGCCGAAACGATGCCCGTGAACGAATGTGGTTGTATGACATGTTTCCCTTTTTGCACCGTGCCCGTTGTGACCGTCTTTTGTCGCCGACTCGTGGGAACCGGGTAACCGGGAGCGCCCCATCATCTTGTTCGACACATTAACGCTCACGCTACCTTGCTTTTGCATCGGCATCTCGACGAGTGTCGGATCATCAGAACGTTGTCGTGGCACCGTATCCGTTTTCGCCGCCATGACCCTCTTTTCTTTCCCTCGTGGCGACAAATACTCCTTATCATGTTCATGTTAACTTTTACCAAAAATTGCATAAAACTTGATCATGTCATCCGCATCATGATAACAACCTTTGAATGTTAAATTGTTTTTGCTTTACTAATTGCTAAATTGGTCATGGGGATTTTCCGGAATTGTTGTTGTTATTTCCGGCCTCATTTAAAATGCCTAGGTAGTGTAGTTTTACTTGTGCTTCACCTCTTGCCATGTTTAATAAAAACATTTAATCTTGTCTTGTAGATAAACGAGTGTCAACTAAATAAATAAAATGTGGTGTTTTGTCAATATACAACTCGTTGCATATTGGGCTCCACTTACATTGTAGTATTGTTTGTGCACTTTGCCATGCTATGCAAATTTAAACCGGACATGCATCATACTTGGTTGTGCATCATATGTCATGTTTATGCTTGTGTGTTTATCGCGTTGTTTGCTTCTTTCCGGTTTGCTTCTCTCTTTAGCTCCGGGTTCGTTCCGGAGTTGTGAGGAATTGTTCAACTACTTCATGGACTTGTTCTTCTTCCTCGCGGAATCCCAGGCAAGATGAGCATCCCCTTGGATACCTTTACTATCAATGCCACGCTAGATGTCTCGATGCTATCGTTATATGTCGGGCTACCCATCTTTATTGTCAGCCTCTCCTTGTTGCCATGAAACCTCTAAACTTTGACACCTTCCTAGCAAACCTTTGTTTGGCTATGTTACCCGCTTGCTCAGCCCCTCTTATAGCATTGTTAGTTGCAGGTGAAGATGAAGATCATTCCATGTTGGAACTTGTTGTTGGAATATCACAATATATCTTATATATAAATTAACACACCTATATACTTGGCATGGGTGGAAGGCTTGGCCTTTTGCTCGGTGTTTTGTTCCACTCATGCCACCTTAGGAGCCGATAAACTGGTGTTACGTTCCTTGATTTTGCGTTCCTTACACGGTCGGGTATATGTGGACCCCTTGACACTTCGTCTTTGAATAAAACTCCTCTAGCAAGGCCCATCATTGGTTTTAATTTGCCTCATAATAACAACTTAATTAATTAATTAAAACTGCATAGGGGTCGCACCCTTGAGTATTCTTTTACATAGCAGGGGGTGCAGTGCTGATGGTGTTGGTCCCAAACGGGGAGCCTGCGGGGCCACCTCGGGGAAACTCGAGGGCTAGTTTTACCTGTAGCATCACCCATCCGGACGTGGCCTGAGACGAGATACGTGCGGCTACTATCAGGGTGTCGACACGCCGGGAGGTCTTGCTGGACTTGTTTTACCATTGTCGAAATATCTTGTGCACCGAGAATTCCCAGTCTGATCGGGCCTTCCCTAAGATAAGGGGTAATATTATTATTACTTCTGCTGATGTGAGAGCTTGTGATGGGCTAAGTTGGGACACCCCTGTAGGGTTATGATCTTTCGAAAGCCGTGCCCACGGTTATGTGGCAGATTGGAATTTGTTAATGTCCGGTTGTAGAAAACTTGACAGAGGATCCGAAGTAAAACACACCACCGCGTGAGTAACCGTGACTGTCTCTTTTCACTTTGAGAAGAGAACACGGTGGGGTTATGTTTGACTCGTAGGTAGTTCAGGATCTTTAGCGATCACTACTAGTTTGCGACCGTTTGCGTAGATGCTCATCTTATTCTTGTACTCATAAGTTAGGCACCATATTATGCTTAGCCGCTGCTGCAACCTCACCACTACCCTTCTCCATACCCATAAAGCTTTGCTAGTCTTGATACCCATGGTTATGGGATTGCTGAGTCCTCGTGGCTCACAGATACTACAACAACAGATGCAGGTACCGCTGAGAACAGTGCAGGAGCTGGTTCAAGTACTTCACTGGGAGCTCGATGAAGAGAGTGGTCGTATGTGTGTGACGTTTTCGACGATCGGTAGTGGTTCCTACTAGGGCGATTGGACCTCGTGTTGTTTTAGTTATGGTATCTTTCATTTGGATCTTCGTCCGTAGTCGGACTCTGATGTTATTTGGATGATGAATGTTTATGTAATGCATTGTGTGACGTGGCGAGTGTAAGCCAACTACTCTTTTGCAATTTCATCCCTCTTTTACATGAGTTGTGCAAAGATACCATACTTGAGATCATTCTAGTATGAGATTATGCCTTTAAGTCGTGCCTCGACACGTAGGAGGTATAGTCTCATACTGGGCATTACAAGTTGGTATTCAGAGCCTTCTCCGACCTAGGAGCCCCCACTGATTGATCGAATCGTTGACGGTTGAGTCTAGGCACACACATGAAAATGTTTTGAGTCCTATATATATATATATATATATATATATATATATATATATATATATATATATATATATATATATATATATATATATATATATATATATATATATATATATATATATATATATATATATATATATATATATATATATATATATATATATATATATATATATATATATATATATATATATATATATATATATATATATATATATATCAGAGAGTAGGATTTCTTTTTACTCCTCATCTCTTTTCACTCTGGTGAGGACTCCTGACGATTACTATATCTATTCTACTCTCAAAAATTCACTAAATTTCTTTTAGGATCACGCGAGTATTGTTTGGATTGTTCCGATATCTTTGTGACAAGAACATTGTTCTCGATGCCTCCTGTCATTTAGGGGTTGTGGAAGTGTCCCAGGGAGTTGAGCTCCGAGGTGTTGACGTCACAAATCTATCGCAGCAGTTCTAGAATACTTAAGACGGCCGACATCAAAAACTCTTCTATGCGGTTGGTGGCAAGATAACCCCGACATCACCTAGTACTGGGGAGGTAGTTCGGGAGTATTGCCATAGCTTGTATAGCAGATGCGTTTCAAAGGTCCGAGGTAAACGGTTTCCGGAAATAACTGGTTATGTGTTGAAGGATGGATACAGCTGGATGTAGGATTAGAGTTGAGTGCGCGGTGCTTCCCCTGTATCCCCAACACCCGATTGCATAACCGGAAACTTTCGGAAATTAATAGGTGGGTTCTTCTAGTAGCTCGTAGACATTCTTCCAACGAGTGCATGATATGAAGTTTGGCGTTCAACTTTGAGTGAAGAGGTTTTCTGAGCGTTGTTCCAATCGGGAGTTACATCTTAAAGGGTCCTTCGCTATGCTGATCCGGGGAATGCAAAACCCTTTTGTAACACGTTCCATGAGCTTTCAGCACGAACATGTGGAAAGAAACTTCTATCTTGTATTTGTTCTATCTGCTCCTTGTTGTTTTTATTTATCTTTTGTTCTCCCAAGTGTCTTCTCGTCAAGTTGATGTATCATTTAAGCTGTGGAATTCATTCGTTCAATTCTCTGTTCAAATGATATTGTGAAGATTATGTTGCAACATATCTATCCTTTGTTTTTGTTTTGATTCTGTTATTCGAGTTGCTTCGAAGTCAAATGTTGATTCCATACTTTTCCTAATCGGCGTTCTCATATTTCTATGAGAGTGCTAGTCCTTCTTAATCATCAAGATTTTCATGTTAAATTCTTTTTCAACCGGGGCATTTCTCTTAAAGTTAACCCGATCCTTTCAATTTGTGCAAGACCAATTCTTGGTTTTTCTCAATGGTGTCCGTTTTGTTTGTCTCAAGTTGTTTTTGTTTTTCCCCGCCCTCCCACCCTTTTTCTTCATGGAGCCAGAGTCCCTAATAAAATATCCATTTTATTCATGTGATGTCTCTTCATTCTTTTCCTTCAATGCCTTTATCCGGTGATTTATCATGAAGATGCTCAAGAGTTTCAAGTTCATCATTCTTAATTCTAATATTCTTCTCCGGTGGTATTGATCATATTTGTGCCTCTTGTTTCACATGTTTTCCAATGTTGGAATTCTTATCCAAAGTCCCTCTTGTTTATTCAACTCTCTCTAATTCTTATCCGGAGTGTACAAGACAACTCAGAAGATTCATAATTCCATTCTTAATCCGTTCAAACTATTTTGAGGTTGCTATCTTATTCTAGCCATTTAATTCAACCGGTGCAATATCTCTTAAGCAATCTTTTTCAACGGTGATTTCTTTTGAGTGGGCCCTAACCCACAGGTCTTTTTCCAGGATCTTACCTGACTATTATTTTTCCGAAGAATTCCTTTCAAAGCGTGACGTAAGAATGATTTCCATCAGTCACATGCCTTCGCCAAGCTTGTTTTCAATTATTTCCATCTTTAGCTACACCTTCCTCTTGTCATTCGTCCGGAGTATCTCGAAGTTCTTCATGGCATTTCTCATCTTCATTCTCAACATTTGAAGACCGGACAAGTGTTTCTCTTAAATCTTGGCCCGTTCTCTCAAGATTTGTGGTTCTAACTTCATGTCGTCCTCATTATTGTTCCGATTGTGAGGAATTCTTTTATTCTTTCAGAGTATTTCATGAATTCCTTTCTTTGTGTTCCTCCGAAGGCCATCATTTCAGAAGATTTCCTTGTTCTCAGTTTTCAACTTCGTCCTCCAAATATTCTTCATTGATGCCTCTTCGTTCGTCTCCATATTCTACCGGTACTTTGTTCAAGTATTCTTTAATCGTTCCGCGATCTCTTCGTTCTCTTGTATCTAAATTTCCTCTAGTGCGTATTCTTCCCGGTGGATTATTCTCTTTCATCACCCGGTCTCAATTCTTACGGTGGTTCGTCCAAGATTTCTCTTCCTTGTTATCGTATTAATTCATTCGTTCTTTCAAAACCCTACCGGTGATTCGTTGAATACTCTCTCAAGTTTGTACGAGATCTCACTTTAATTCTTTGCAACAAGAATAAGTAGTATGCTATCCGTTGATGGTCATCAATTTAATTTGATGAAGTATAAGCATACAATAAATCTTATTCTTTTCCCCGAAGTGATTAATCTCTTTTTCCAGAGCTTGTTCATCATATCATATCCTTGGTTCTAAGTTGTTCATCTTGTTTTCCGGAGCTCCAAGTTATTTCAATTATATTATTTCAAAGCTCCATCTAATTCATCGCAAGCCTTGAATATTATTCTCTTCATCTTTCGCTTCTCATGCTTTTCATTACCGGAGTTCTCATGGTGGTTCATCAAGATTTAATTCATCCTCGAAGTCTTCATCAAGATTCTTGTTGGATCTCAAGCATTCTTCATCATGCATTCCAATTTCAATCCTTTCTACCTTATATTTTCAGATGGTGTTATGGCATTCTTGACAATTTCCTTCATGTTCCATGATTCACAAGTTATCAAGAATGAGATATTTAATCCCGTCAATTTCTTCGTTGGAGTTATCTTGGGTTGTGTCTCACCTAAAAGCTTTCCCCTAAGGATTGTTGCTATTGTGGTGTTTATCAATGATCCAATTTATCTCTTTATCATCGTGATGGAAGAAATTTTTCATCTCTTTGGTGCTCTCAATCAAATCAACTGTTTCCGTTAGTGGCAGAATTTCACTTCAAGTTTTGAGATGTTTTCCATAAGCCCACATCAAGCTTATTCTTTTTGTTGATTGATTATTTTGAACAACTCCGTTCAAGCTTTCTTCGTAAGGAGGATTTTTTAAATTCATTCGTGGGAGAAGTTGTCATTTTCTTCTCCGTTCTTTTCTTTCCAATGATCTAGCATACATTCTTTCACTCCGGTGGCATTGTGATATTGCTCTCTACGAGCCATCATCTTGTCATATCAAGATCATATTCTTTTCTTTTCTCGTCCATTTAACAGGAGTGTCGTGACCTTCATTCTAATTCTCTCATCTTATCAAGTTTTGCCTCTCTTTTCTAACCGGAGTGTTGTCTGAAATTTCTTATCCCGTGTGCCATTCTTTTAATTGTTTCAGAGGCAATATGTTGTTGATTTCATCAAGATCATCCAATCTTCTCAACCTCATGTTAATTTCTTCCATTTTCAGTCGGAGTGCTGTCCAAATTATTTCATTCTTATTCCTTGGCTATACCGTTGCAGTTTCATATTCTTTTGGTTCGTAAGCTCTTGTTTCATGTCTTTCAACCTACAAGGTTCTCATAATGTTCCTTGTTCCTCTTTTCTAACGGAGTGTTTTCATCTTCGTTCATCTCCATTGTATTATTTATTCAACTTGTTTAACCTCTCAAGGTTCGTGGTTTCACTCGTCTGTCAAAGAAGCAACTTTGTTTTACCTCTTCTTTTTTGTTTCTATCCGGTGCCATCTCCAGGATCTCGGGTCGAGATCCTCTGTTAGTGTGGGAGAGTTGTGACGCCCGAAGACCGATGCTCCAGAAGACTTCCAGATGTTCCGGGTTTTCCCGTGTGTTTCTTTTGTTTGCCCTATTTATTTATTTTGCATTGCATCATGTCATCATGCCATCATGTCTTTAATTTCTGCAACTCAACTAAATAAAACGTATGGATCTTCAATAAATTTAGATCGAGGGATATTCACATGGTGATTTCTCTTTATAACCTATACAAAGTCTCCTAATATTATTAAGGAGCTATAACAAAATATTCCATTGCCTTGGAACCATCGAAACACACTTGCAAATTCTCCATGTTCTTTTGCTTCAAGTTTCACCTCCAAACCTTGGCAAAAATTCTTATCTCTTTTATCGAGGCTCCTCCTAAAGTCTCAACATTTTGGACACTTTCTAGCCATGCCCTAATTCAAACCATTTGAATTAAATTCAAATGAGTTTGAATTTAACTTTTGTGTTCATGCCTCTCCTATTTTTCGTGGACCGTGGACATTTTGCGAGTCCGGGAAAAATAACCTCATGCCCTAATTTTATCCCTAGCACCTCTTTCCTTTTCTTTTCTTCTTTGTTGTTTTTCTGTTTTTTTTTGGGGAAAACAACTGCAGAGAGGAGAAGAGAGCCTGCAGCCAGGCCGGCCTTTTGCCTCGAGGCCCAGCCGCAGCCGGCAAGGCCCAGCCTCCCTCCCCCGCGACCCAGGCCAGCCTCCAGGCCGAGCCACCTCTCTCTCCTAACCCTAACCCGTTCGACCCCGCTACTCCTCCTCTCGTCCTCCTGCGCCGCCAGGAACACACGCACGTGACCCCATGCCCGCTCGTCTCTCCCTCCTCCCGACCCAGCTCCCTCTCCCTCTCCCACATCGCCCGATCCCGCTCGTCCTTGCGTGACTCCACCAGCTCCTCATGCCCGGCGCCCATGCGTCCTGCCCCCTGGCCGCTTCCCCGCCATGGCACCCGCTCCGTCCACCAGGAGTTCCTCCCGCCCCCACCTCTTCTCACCGCATCACGCCGCACGGTCGCCGATGACCCGAGGCCAGGCGCCCTCCTCGGCTCCTCCCCGAGCCGTGCTCGTCGAGACCTCAAGCCAGCGGGCCGCTGCCCTGCGTCATTGCCCTGCCCCTCTCCTCCTCGTGCCAGGGAGAGGACCTCCCTCGCCCGCCGTCCACTGCCGCCAAGTTCCCTCCGTCGTCCGCATTGCCACCCTGCTACGCCCTGCCGTCCTTTTCCGTTCATCGCGCCGCCGGAGGCCATCGTCCCCGCCACAAATAAGAGTTCCGCCATGGCTTCTTTGGCCTTGCTTGCTGTATTGCTTGGTCTCAACCGCCCCAGTCGCCTCTGTGTTTTCTTCCTTGCAGGCAAGAACCGCACCCTTCGACCGTAGCTTGCCTACGGGTTATCTTTGCAAGGCCCCTTTTCGAATCTCTTCCAAGGACAAGCCCATCTCCAGGCATTGAGACCCAAGTCCGCGCACTACCGTGGCCGGGTAACTCGCCAAGTATGACCCCGTGTACGACTACACGATGTGACGCGTCAAGTACCACTACGTCTGATGCCGCGACAAGTACCTCTACGGAAACATGAACATCTACGAAACGTGTACGACTACAATCGCCGAAGACCATCGACATGTACAACTATCGTCGACCGTGGATGTCAAGTTCCTTGCCGTAACCCCGAACGTCTACAAAAACGCGAACGTGCACCTCTGCTTCCACTACGAACCGCGTGTACAACTACTTCCCTCGACGTCTCGAACCCTTCCGAAAACGCACGCTTCGAAGGTATACCGCTGAAACGATGCCCGTGAACAAATGTGGTTGTATGAGATGTTTCCCTTGTTGCACCGGGCCCGTTGTGCACGTCTTTTGTCGCCGACTCGTGGGAACCGGGTAACCCGGAGCGCCCCATCATCTTGTTCGACACATTCACGCTCACACTTCCTTGCTTTTGCACCGGCATCTCGGCGAGTGTCGGATCATCGGAACATTGTCGTGGCATCGTATCCGTTTTCGCCGCCACGACCCTCTTTTCTTTCCGTCGTGGCGACAAATACTCCTTATCATGTTCATGTTAACTTTTACAAAAAAATGCATAAAACTTGATCATGTCATCCGCATCATGATAACAACCTTTGAATGTTAAATTGTTGTTGCTTTACTAATTGCTAAATTGTTCATGGGGATTTTCCGGAATTGTTGTTGTTATTTCCGGCCTCATTTAAAATGCCTAGGTAGTGTAGTTTTACTTATGCTTCACCTCTTGCCATGTTTAATAAAAACATTTAATCTTGTCTTGTAGATAAACGAGAGTCAACTAAATAAACAAAATGTGGTGTTTTGTCAATATGCAACTCGTTGCATATTGGGCTCCACTTAAATTGTAGTATTGTTTGTGCACTTTGCCATGCTATGCAAATTTAAACCGGACATGCATCATACTTGGTTGTGCATCATATGTCATGTTTATGCTTGTGTGTTTACCGCGTTGTTTGCTTCTTTCCGGTTTGCTTCTCTCTTTAGCTCCGGGTTCATTCCGGAGTTGTGAGGAATTGTTCAACTACTTCATGGACTTATTCTTCTTCCTCGCGGAATCCCAGGCAAGATGAGCATCCCCTTGGATACCTTTACTATCAATGCCATGCTAGATGTCTCGATGCTATCGTTATATGTCGCGCTACCCATCTTTATTGTCAGCCTCTCCTTGTTGCCATGAAACCTCTAAACTTTGACACCTTCCTAGCAAACCTTTGTTTGGCTATGTTACCCGCTTGCTCAGTCTCTCTTATAGTGTTGTTGGTTGCAGGTGAATATGAAGATCGTTCCATGTTGGAACTTGTTGTTGGAATATCACAATATATCTTATATATAAATTAACACACCTATATACTGGGCATGGGTGGAAGGCTTGTCCTTTTGCTCAGTGTTTTGTTCCACTCATGCCACCTTAGGAGCCGATAAACCAGCGTTATGTTCCTCGATTTTGCGTTCCTTACACGATCGGGTATAAGGGGACCCCTTGACACTTCGTCTTTGAATAAAACTCCTCCAGCAAGGCCCAACATTGGTTTTAATTTGCCTCATAATAACAACTTAATTAATTAATTAAAATTGCATAGGGGGTCGCAGCCTCGAGTATTCTTCTACATAGCAGGGGGGGCCAGTGCTGATGGTGTTGGTCCCAAACGTGGAGCCTGCGGGGCCACCTCGGGGAAACTCGAGGGCTGGTTTTACCTGTAGCATCACCCATCCGGACGTGGCCTGAGACAAGATACGCGCGGCTACTATCAGGGTTTCGGAACGCCGGGAGGTCTTGCTGGACTTGTTTTACCATTGTCGAAATGTCTTGTGCACCGGGAATTCCGAGTCTGATCGGGCCTTCCCTAAGATAAGGGGTAATATTATTATTACTTCTACTGATCGTGAGAGCTTGTGATGGGATAAGTTGGGACACCCCTACAGGGTTATGATCTTTCGAAAGCCGTGCCCGCGGTTATGTGGTAGATTGGAATTTGTTAATGTTCGGTTGTAGAAAACTTGACAGAGGATCCGATGTAAAACACACCACCGCGTGAGTAACCGTGACTGTCTCTTTTCACTTTGAGAACAGAACACGGTGGGGTTATGTTTGACTCGTAGGTAGTTCAGGATCTTTAGCGATCACTACTAGTTTGCGACCGTTTGCGTAGATGCTCATCTTATTCTTGTACTCATAAGTTAGCCACCATATTATGCTTAGCCGCTGCTGCAACCTCACCACTACCCTTCTCCATGCCCATAAAGCTTTGCTAGTCTTGATACCCATGGTTATGGGATTGCTGAGTCCTCGTGGCTCACAGATACTACAACACCAGATGCATGTACCGCTGAGAACAGTGCAGGAGCTGGTTCAAGTACTTCACTGGGAGCTCGATGAAGAGAGTGGTCGTATGTGTGTGACGTTTTCGACGATCAGTAGTGGTTCCTACTAGGGGCGATCGGACCTCGTGTTGTTTTATTTATGGTATCTTTCATTAGGATCTTCGTCCGTAGTCGGACTCTGATGTTATTTGGAAGATGAATGTTTATGTAATGCATTATGTGACGTGGCAAGTGTAAGCCAACTACACTTTTGAAATTTCATCCCTCTTTTACATGAGTCGTGCAAAGATACCATACTGGAGATCATTCTAGTATGAGATTATGCGTTTAAGTCGTGCCTCGACACGTAGGAGGTATAGTCTCATACTGGGCATTACATACCGCTCCCATTTGTGGTAGTACCGCTGCTGCCCTTTTGAGGACACCAAAACTGACACAACTTTTGCAAATGGACTCCGAATTCAACGAAGCCAAGTTTGTTGGAAAGCTAACGACGTGGCCTAATACAATCTTGATAGAAATAATAATAAGAAGCAAATGAGAAAAGGCCCACGAGAAAATGGAGAGAACCCTTCCTCGAAAGAGACCAGTAAAACGTCCAACACCGAAAACGCAATAGAAGAAGCATGTGAACTGCGTTTTCGATGAACTCAAGAAGATGACCATAAGCTCCAAATGTCACAAGAAGAAAACCAAACAAGAACCAAGAAATATGATGCAAGCATGCAATGGTTTGAGCTCTCTATGAACAATACGATCAAGCTACTCACTTGAGAGCCCCCCTTGATAGTACGGCAATCAATCCTGTAACCCGGTCTCCAAACTACCACCATGAGACCGGTAAAATAGAGAACCTATCAAGGGTAAACCTTTTCCTTGCACAAAGTCCACTTGAGCTAGATGTATACGATCTTGACTCCCTCAAGTTGGACCATGTTTCTTGATTTCGTTGGCTCGGTGAAGACTAGTAGATTGCTCCCCCATACTCAACTATGGGTGAGCCACTCTTCGGCACATCTTCACAAGTTCATTGTCACCACAATGAATGACAAGCTTCAAGCACTTGATCTCTTCATGATGCATCACTTGAACTTGCACACCATAACCTTGATTTGATGTCATCCTCCATGGGTTGTATGTGATCTATCTCTTGACGCAAGCCCATGGAAGATAACCTAACCCCACATAGAACTCTCACAAAGACCATGGGTTAGTACACAAAGCGTAATTGACAATGCTTACCATAATATGGGATCGCTTGATCCCTCTCGGTACATCTTCTATGCTTTGTGTGTTGATCAACTAGATTCACTCTTTGACTTAGTCTTGATCAACCTTGAATCTTTCCAACTCTCTTCATTTGGCTGATGTATCGAATGTAAACATGAATGATAACACACACACTTCTTCTTCAAGACATGCTTGTAATAAGCCCAACACTCATAAGACCAATCTTTGGATAATTCCTTGATAGCACCTTGGTCATCACAAACTCTCCTTGAAACAAACACATGGTCTCCAAGAAAAGCCTATGGACAAACCCTTCAAATATAACTCAAGGCAACCATTAGTCCATAGAGATTGTCATCAATTACCAAAACCAAATATGGGGGCACCGCATGTTCTTTCAGGTATCATGGACACTTTTTACTGTACGAATACATTTCAGATTGCTCAAATGTCAACTATAACACAATGGTCATAATGACAACTTACAGGTTCATCAGAAATTTTGACATAGGACTAGATAGCCCAAGAGTGGAATTTGAACCTCCGACGATGGAGCGATATTGTTACGACCCTCTCAGTATAACGACATCCTTCATCGTCTGGCCAGACATAGGTAACTAGGGGGTTGTCTGGTTTGTGCCCCAACCTGCCCAACCAAAATGTTGGCATGACCAAAACTTTGGCAAATTGTTATTATTTAGATTGTAGCCATTCTACCTCCCAAAATTTTGGCAACTTCTCCATTTAGTTTGGCTATTTGGATTGAGTCATGCTTTGTTTGATTTCAATTTAATTACAGTATTGGGGCAAAAAAAATCAATATGAAATCTTAATTAACTATAACATGCCCCAAAAAATAGCAATTATCAAGATAAGATCAAAGTTCAAGAGTATATATATATATATATATATACAGCTATCCCATATATACAACATGCACAAGTTTTTGAACTTGACGAAACTCACGGCCGCCTTTATGTAAACTAAAACAATTAGTTTTCTTTTTTGAGACAAGAAACAATTAGTTCTACTTAGAAGACATTCATACGAGGAAAAGGTATGGGTTGTCATTAGACTCTGCTAAATATAAATAGTTGAGTTCTAGACAGGAGTAATTAACCAATTCAAATAACTACTTCCTAATTTACCATTTATTTGGCATTTGATTAATGTTCATTTAACTAACCCCGCACAGGATCAACGTACTAAGCAGGCGAGATATGTGCTCACCAATTTTTTGGTGATCGATTTTGGGGCCCTCGGCATGCCTATGCGTTGGCAAAAATAACATGGAGTCGTTTCAGGCGGGCCAGGCGAGCCAATATTTCGGTGACAATCCAAACAGCGTCTAACTCCCATGGGCGAACCAAATTTTTGGTATGGTCTGCATTGGTGGCAATCCAAACATCCCCTAGGTCACGGTGATGCCAGAACATTTCAACGAGAAAGAAGAAGATATCTGTAACGAGGAGACCGGTATAGTGAGCTGATATATCTTACCTTGCATTTTGTGAAGATCCTGAAGCAAACGGAATAGCACATGATAACCAAAAGGTTCACTCGAATTTCATTCGTGTAAGCATAGGATCAATATGGATGCCCACGATTCCGATATCGGTCATTAAACAAAAGGGGTTTTGATCATGTCTATGTTTTACCGAACCTACAGGGTCACAAACTTAAGGTAATAATGATATGCAAAGTATTAGTAGGGAAGGAGTAATGAGAAAATGTTTATGAAATAGTTTCATTAATATAAAAAAATAGTCTCGAGAGGAACCAGAAAAGTTCCGGTGTCACTGAAAGGATTTCGGGGTTAGCCGGGCAATACTAATAATTAAGATATAGGTGAAAATAGTTTACGATGATGTTAAAATAATATTAAAATTCTCTAAATATGATTAGGAGGATTTTTTTAAAATATCAATGTGCCTTAAAATGACTAGTGATGGAAAGATATTGGGCCACTTGGGCCCAATAGGGAGGTGCCCCCTCTCCCTTGGAGAAGGAAAGGGGAAGTCGAATTGGAGGGTTGCTCCCCATCCCGTCCGGTGCAAGGGACACTAGTAGAAAACCGGGCTTTGGTTCGGGCGTGGCCACCCTATTAGTCCCGGTTCACTTATGAACCGGGACCCATGGAGGCATACGTCCCGGTTCTTGCGCCTAGGGTGCCGGCCGAGCCTCGTGGGGCATCTGTCCCGGTTGGTCTGGACCCATTTGTCCCGGTTCCAGGGATGAACCGGGAGCAATGGGCCTCGCTCCTGGCCCACACCCATTGGTCCCGGTTCATTCCTGGGACCGAGACAGAAGGGTGGCCTTCTATCCTGGTTCCTACCACGAACCGGGACCAATTGGTTGCCTATATATACCCCATATCGCCGGCGAGCAGAGCACTCCACACTGCTCTATTTTTTCTGGCCGGCAAGGGGAGAGCTCTAGCTAGCCTCCCATATATATATGCACATGATGTGTTCGATGAAATGCCCGAGCCGCACTAGTTAAGATTTCTCCTCTCGAAGCTCGAACTCCAATCTCCATTTTCACCAAGATTTGGCTAGGTTTAGCGGTCCATCACGTCCCGTCACCGTCTTCACCGCCATCGGTCGCCCGCGCCGATCTCGCCGCTGGCACCACCGTGGTGAGCTATGCATGTACTTGGAACATAATGTGATGATGAACTTATATTAATTTGAGTGCAAATGTATCCATGATGTTCTGTAATGCTTTTTGACACACTTAATTATATATAAATGCAAGCAGATGAACTGGTAATGGATGTACGGTGACAGACGCACCTCCGAGTACATTAATGGCATGCATAATTTTCTCGAAGTGGCTAAGGCAAACAAGCAGAATGGTTTTATGTGCTGTCCATGCACTATCTGTGGGAATTCGAGGTCTTACTCTGACTCGAAAACCCTTCACACCCACCTGCTTTATAACAGTTTCATGCCACACTATAATGTTTGGACCAAGCACGGAGAAATAGGGGTTATGATGGAAGACAACGAAGAAGAAGAGGACGATAACAACTATGTGCCCAGAATACAGTGATGGTGCAACGGGGGAAGCTGCTGAAGGTCAAGAGGAACCAGACGATGTTGTGCCCGATGATGATCTCCGCCGGGTCATTGTTGATGCAAGGAGACAGTGCGAAAGTGAAAAGGAGAAGCTGAAGTTCGATCGCATGTTGGAGGATTACAAAAAAGGGCTGTACCACAATTGCGAAGATGGCAAAACGAAGCTCGGTACCATACTGGAATTGCTGCAGTGGAAGGCAGATAATGGTGTACCTGACAAAGGATTTGAGAAACTACTCAAAATATTGAAGAAGAAGCTTCCAAAGGATAACGAATTGCCCGACAGTACGTACGCAACAAAGAAGGCCGCATGCCCTCTAGGATTGGAGGTGCATAAGATACATGCATGCCCTAATGACTGCATCCTGTACCGTGGTGCGTACGAGGATTTGAATGCATGCCCAGTGTGTGGTGCCTTGCGGTATAAGATGAGACGAGATGACCCTGGTGATGTTGATGGCAAGCGCCCAAGGAAGAGGGTTCCTGCCAAGGTGATGTGGTATGCTCCTACAATACCATGGTTGAAACATCTATTCAAAAACAAAGAGCATGCCAAGTTGATGCGATAGCACGCAGAGGACCGTAAGAAAGACGGGAAGTTGAGAGCACCCGCTGACGGGTCGCAGTGGAGAAAAATCAAGAGAACGTACTGGGAGGAGTTTGCAGGTGGAGCAAGGAACGTATTGTTTGGTTTAAGCGCTGATGTCATTAATCCTTTTGGGGAGTAGAGGGGCAATCATAGCACCTGGCCCATGACTCTATGTATCTATAATCTTCCTCCTTGGCAGTCATGACGCGGAAGTTCATTATGATGCCAATACTCATCCAAGGCCCTAAGCAACCCGGCAACGACATTGATGTTTACCTAAGGCCATTAGTTGAAGAACTTTTACAGCTGTGGAATGGAAAAGGTGTACGTGTGTGGGATGAGGCCAACCAGGAGGAATTTGACCTACATGTGTTGATGTTTGTAACCATCAATGATTGGTCTGCTCTCAGTAACCTTTCAGGACAAACAAACAAGGGATACCACGCATGCACGCACTGTTTAGATGACACCCAACGTATATACCTGGACAGATGTAGGAAGAATGTGTACCTGGGGCATCGTCGATTTCTTCCGACCAACCATTAATGTCGAAAGAAAGGCAAGCATTTCAAAGGCGAGGTAGGTCACCGGAAGGAGCCCGCCATGCGTACTGGTGATCACGTACTTGCTATGGTCAATGATTTACAGCTAATCTTTGGAAAGGGTCCCGGTGGACTATCTGTTTCGACTGACGGTGAGGGACGCGCACCCATGTGGAAGAAGAAATCTATATTTTGGGACCTACCCTACTGGAAAGACCTAGAGGTCCGATCTTCAATCGACGTGATGCACATGACGAAGACCCTTTGCGTGAACCTGCTAGGCTTCTTGGGCGTGTATGGGAAGACAAAAGATACACCAGGGGCACGAGAGGACCTGCAACGTTTGCACGAAAAAGACAGAATGCCTCCAAAGCAGTATGAAGGTCCTGCCAGCTACGCTCTTACCAAATAAGAGAAGGAAATCTTCTTTGCATGCCTGCTCAGTATGATGGTCCCGTCTGGCTTCTCGTCTAATATAAAGGGGATAATAAATATGGCAGAGAAAAAGTTCTAGAACCTAAAGTCTCATGACTGCCGTGTGATTATGACGCAACTGCTTCCGGTTGCACTGAGGGGGCTTCTACTGGAAAACGTCCGATTAGCCATTGTGAAGTTATGTGCATTCCTCAATGCAATCTCTCAGAAGGTGTTCGGTCCAGAAATCATACTAAGGCTAAGGAGTGATGTGGCGCAATGTCTTATCAGTTTCGAGCTGGTGTTCCCACCATCCTTCTTCAATATCATGACGCACGTCCTAGTTCATCTAGTCGACAATATTGTCATTCTGGGCCCCGTATTTCTACAAAATATGTTCCCCTTTGAGAGGTTCATGAGAGTCCTAATGAAATATGTCCGTAACCGTTCTAGGCCAGAAGGAAGCATCTCCATGGGCCATCAAACAGAGGATGTCATTGGGTTTTGTGTTGACTTCATTCCTGGCCTTAAGAAGATTGGTCTCCCTAAATCACGATATGAGGGGAGACTGACTGGGAAAGGCACGCTTGGAGGGGAGTCAATAATATGCAGGGACGTGCATTCTTGGTCTGAAGCACACTAATAGTTCTACAGAACTCTACCATGGCGACCCCGTATGTCAATGAACACAAGAACAATCTGCACTCCAAATACCTGGGGCGGTGTGACGACTGGATTACATGTGAACACATCAAGACTTTTGGCAGCTGGTTGGAAACACGTCTCAGAGGTGACAACAATGTTTGTGATGAGTTGTACGCGTTGTCCAAGGGACCAACTTCGACTGTATTGAATTACAAAGGATACGAGATAAATGGGAATACATTTACACGATCGCCCAAGATCAAAAGAGCACCAACCAAAAAAGCGGTGTCCGCTTTGATGCAGCAACCAAGAAGGGAAAGGACACATATTATGGTTACATAGTGGACATATGGGAACTTGACTACAGACATGATTTTAAGGTCCCTTTGTTTAAGTGCAAATGGGTCAATCTGTCGGGAGGCGGGGTATAGGTAGACCCAGATTACGGAATGACAATAGTGGATCTGAACAATCTTGGATACACAGACGAACCATTCGTCCTAGCCAATGATGTGGCGCAGGTTTTCTATGTGAAGGACATGTCTACAAAAACCAGAAAAAGAAAAGATATGGAAGCGATCACATCATACGATGAGCCAAAGCGCCACATAATTCTTTCAGGAAAAAGAGACATCGTCGGAGTGGAGGGCAACACAGACATTTCCGAAGATTATGAAAAGTTTCATGAAGTTCCACCCTTCAAAGTCAAGGCTGATCCAAGCACCCTGATAAACGATGAAGATTATCCATGGTTACGGTGCATTAAGCAAAGGACACAAGCGAAGAAAAAGTGAAGACTTTCTCTCCACAACTATTGTCATGATGCCTTTGATCTAGAATATCACTTTGTAATGGTGCATTTTGAACATAGAAAAAGTCCGTAGTTCAAATAAGTTAAAAAATGTAATCCCTTTGTAACAGATGAGTTTTCGTCTCAAACCCTGATACCTCGAAACAGATAGTCCGTTTTGTACACGAAGTGCATCCAGTTTTTGCCGTAACCCTCTCAACTTTTTAGCACATGCTATGTGGGTGAAATGATGATGCCATGCCAACTTTCAACCTTTTTTCAGAGTTCATTTGAAATGCTTTTCAATTTCAGGGTCATTTAGCTCAACCAAATCAGTAAATGCATGAAAAATAACAAATGAAGTCAGAAAGGGTTAGATACGTCTCCAACGTATCTATAATTTTTTATTGTTCCATGCTATTATTTATGATGTTTTGGATGTTTAATGGGCTTTGTCATACACTTTTATATTATTTTTGGGACTAACCTACTAACCCAAAGGTCCAGTCCAGATTGTTTTTTTTTTGCCTGTTTCAGGGTTTTACAGAAAAGGGATATCAAACGGAGTCCAAACGGAATGAAACTTTCGGGAGAGATATTTTTGAGAAAATCACGCACGGGAGAGTTGAGAACCACGGAGGAGGGCTTACGTGGTGCCCACGAGGGTGGGGGCACCCCCTAGGGCGCGCACCCTGCCTCGTGGGTCCCACGTATGGCCCCGGTGCCCTCCTTCATCCTATATATACCTACGTACCCCGAAACCATCAGAACAATAGAGAAAACCCTAGTTCCACCGCCGTAACCTTCTGTTCCCGTGAACTTGGGGCTTGTTCCGGAGCTCCGCCGGAGGGGGGATCTTCCACGGAGTGCTTCTACATCATCATCATCGCCTCACCATGAGTTGTGAGTAGTTTACCACAGACCTTAGGGTCCATAGCTAGTATCTAGATGGCTTCTTCTCTCTCTTTGGATCTCAATACAAAGTTCTCCTCGGTCTTCGAGGAGATCTATTCGATGTAATCTCTTTTTGCGGTGTGTTTGTTGAAATCCGATGAATTGTGGGTTTATGATCAAGATTATCTATGAGAAATATTTGGTTCTTCACTGCACTCTTTATGTATGATTAATCCTTTCAAGTCTCTTCGAATTATTGGTTTGGTTTGGCCTACTAGATCTATAGTTCTTGCAATGGGAGAAGTGCTTGGCTTTGGGTTCAATCTTGCGGTGTCATTTCCCAGTGACAGTAGGGGCAGCAAGGCACGTATTGTATTGTTGCCATCGAGGATAAAAAGATGGGGTTTATATCATATTGCTCGAGTTTATCCCTCTACATCATGTTATCTTGCTTAAGGCGTTACTCTATTCTTACGAACTCAATACACTAGATGCATGTTTGATAGCGGTCGATGTGTGGAGTAATAGTAGTAGATGCTGAATCGTTTCGGTCTACTTGTCTCGGACTTGATGCCTATATATAATGATCATGCCTAGATAGTCTCATAATATACACTTTTCTATCAATTGCTCGACAGTAATTTGTTTACCCGCCGTAGAATATCGCTATCATGAGAGAAGCCACTAGAGAACACTATGGCCCCCGGGTCAATTCTCAACATATCAATCTACAATCTATTTTACTTTTTCCGCTTTTACTTTCTGTTCTTATAACCAAAAATACCAAAAATATCAAACTATGATCTCTATCAGATCTCACTTTCGTAAGTGACCGTAAAGGGATTGACAACCCGTTATCGCGTTGGCTGGAAAGTTCTTATTTGTTTGTGCAGGTGCGAGGGACTCGCGCGTGGTCTCCTACTGGATTGATACCTTGGTTCTAAAAAACTGAGGGAAATACTTACGCTACTGTGCTGCATCTCCCTTTCCTCTTCGAGGGAATACAACGCAAGCTAGAGAAGTAGCAAGAAGAATTTCTGGCACCGTTGCCAGGGAGGCTTACGCAAAAGCCATATACCAAGTACCTATCACAAACCCTTATCCTTCACATTACATTTTTTGCCTCTCGTTCTCCTCTCCCCCACTTCACCCTTGCCGTTTTATTTGCCCTTCTTCTCTCGTGTGTTTATCGTTCGCTTGCTTCTTGTTTGCTTGTGTGTGCTGCTTGCTTGCTTGCTTGTCATCATGTCTAGCACACCTATCATTATCAACACTACCGAGAGTGAGGTCCTCAACTTTAAACAAAGGGAGGAAGAAAATTTAAAAGATACCTGGTATAGAATTTGCAATATAATGCTCAAAATAGATCTAATAGTAAGCTTTCCGCTTCCTTGCTTCTTCGCAATTTTTACGTTGGCATAACTCCATGGAATAGATTTATCTTAGATACCATTACCGGAGGGAATGTCTTGGGTAGCCATACTTATGATTCTTATAATGCAATGACTGAATTATTTGGCTCACCACCTCTTATGGTTAATGGGACCATTTTAACTTTGCAGCATGTCATGCAAAGGTTAGAAATCATTGAAAACAAAGTTGCTACGGTAGAACTGGTAGAAAACTTGGATAGAAAAATCCATAATGAAATTACCCAATATGGATCCAAGGTAGGAGTTGTTCTGAAAAATCATAAGGAAAAGGAACCCATAGTTAAAGAAAAGCTAGATCAGGATTCTACTAGAATCAATAAGCTTGAGGATATTATTACTAATGTGGGTTCTGCTCTTTCTGCTATAAAAACTACTCCAAATGCTTCTACCACTAAATTATCTAATTTCATGTATGTCCCTAAAGACAAAGGTGAAACATCTATTAAAGGAATTTCGGATCTCAAATCCATAAGTGTTCACCCTAATTTTCTTACTTTTGCAAGAGACCCTTTTGACACTTTAGAATTTCTTGGTTTCTTTCCCAAGAATTTGATTATCAATAGGGATAAATAAGTGCCTAAGAATCACAAGTGCATAATTAAAGAATTGTCTTCCAAAGATGGCAATACCTAGATCTATCCATGTAGCGTGCCTAGCTAGGGGCGTGAAACGATAGCACTTGTTGGGAGGCAAGTCAATTTTATATATTTTTTGTTTTTTCTTCTGTTTAGGAATAAATATTGCATCTAGCTTCTGTTTAGATGTGGTTTTGTGTTTTATTTAGTGTTTGTGCCAAGTAGAACCTTTGGGAACACTTGTGTGAAGTTTATGAGATCTTGCTGTGAAAAACAGAATCGTTAGCGCTCGCTAGAATGGTCATCACATTTTACTGGAGCGTGATATTTAGTTGATTCTTTTTGCTAATGATTAATAGACAAATTCCTCACGCTTACCAATTTAGTTTTAATTTTTTTTTAGTTACAGAAGTACGCAAAACATGCAGATTACTACAGACTGTTCTGTTTTTGAAAGATTCTGTTTTTCGTGTGTTGTTTGCTTATTTCAATGCATCTATGAGTAATATTGGGAAGTATGAACCATAGAGAAGTTGGAATACAGTAGGTTTAACACCAATATAAACAAAGAAAGAATTCATTGAAGTTCCTTTGAGTGGTGGTTTGCTTTCTTATACTAACGGAGCTCATGAGATTTTTGTCTAAGTTTTGTGTTGTGAAGTTTTCAAGTTTTGAGTATTGCTTTGATGGACGGTGGAACAAAGAGTAGCAAGGGCCTAAGCTTGCGGATGCCCAAGGCACCCCAAGTAAAATTCAAGGACGACCAAAAGCCTATGATTGGGGATGCCCCGGGAAGGCATCCCCTCTTTCGTCTTCATCTATCGGTAACTATACTCGGAGCTATATTTTTATTCACCACATGATATGTGTTTTACTTGGAGCGTCTTGTATAATTCGAGTCTTTGCTTGTTAGTTTGCCACAATTATCCTTGCTGGACACACCTATTTGAGATAGTTAAATATGGACTATGAATTGTTAGAACACTCTATGTGCTTCACTTATATCTTTTGAGTTGAATAGTTTTTGCTCTAGTGCTTCACTTATATATTTTAGAGCACGGTGGTGATAATATTTTGAAGAAATTGTTGAACTCTCATGCTTCACTTATATCCTTTTGAGAGTCTATTAAAACAGCATGGTAATGTGCTTAGGCTATAAAACTAGTCTTCACATAATAGACATCCAATACCAATGTAGTAAAAACTTTCATGCTAAGTGCATTGAATATGATGAGAAGTTGGATGCTTGATAATTGTTTTGAGATATGAGGATAGTGATATTAGAGTCATGCTAGTGGAGTTATTATGAAATTGAGAAATGCTTGTGTTAAGGTTAGTGATTCCCGTAGCATGCACATATGGTGAACCGCTATGTGACGAAGTAAGAGCATGAGGTATTTGTAAAGTGTCAACCTTTGTGTGGAGGTCGGGGGCGCGCGATGGTTAACTCCTACCAACCTCCCCCCTAGGAGCATGCGTTGATTGCTTTGTTTTGATGACTCGTAGATTTTTGCAATAAGTATATGAGTTCTTATGACTAATGTTGATTCCATGGATTATACGCACTCTCACCCTTCCACCATTGCTAGCCTCTCTTGTATCGCGCAACTTTCGCCTGTACCAAACACCCACTATATATCCTTCCTCAAAACAGCCACCATACCTACCTATCATGGCATTTCCATAGCCATTCCGAGATATATTGCCATGCAACTTTCCACCGTTCCGTTCAGATGACACGCATCATATTGTCATATTGCCATGCATTATCATGTAGTTGACATCGTATTTGTGGCAAAGCCACCATGCATAACTTTTCATACATGTCACTCTTGATTCATTGCACATCCTGGTACACCGCCGGAGGCATTCATATAGAGTCATACTTTGTTCTAGCATCGAGTTGTAATGAAAGTGTGATGATCATCATTATTAGAGCATTGTCCCATGTGAGGAAAGGCTAAATCAATAAAGCCCCTCCAAAAAAAGAAAAAAAAAGAAAGGCCAAAGAAAAAAAAGGCCCAAAAAAAAGAAAAAGGGACATTTGCTACTATCTTTTTCCTCACTTGTGCTTCAAAATAGCACCATGTTCTTCATGATAGAGAGTCTCATGTTTAGTCACTTTCATATGCTAGTGGGAATTTTCATTATAGAACTTGGCTTGTATATTCCAATGATGGGCTTCCTCAAATGCCCTAGGTCTTCATGAGCAAGCAAGTTGGATGCACACCCACTAGTTTCTTTTGTTGAGCTTTCATACATATTTAGCTCTAGTGCATCCGTTGCATGGCAATCCCTACTCACTCACATTGATATTTATTGATGGGAATCTCCATAGCCCGTTGATATGCCTAGTTGATGTGAGACTATCTCCCTCCTTTTTGTCTTCTCCACAACCACCTCTCTATTCCACCCATAGTGCTATGTCCATGGCTCACGCTCATGTATTGCGTGAAAGTTGAAAGGTTTGAAAGAATAGAGTATGAAAACAAGTGCTTGGCTGAAACCAGGGTTGTGCATGATATGAATATTTTGTGTCATGAAGAGGGAGCATAGCCAGACTATATGATTTTGTAGGGATAACTTTCTTTAGCCATAGTATTTTGAGAAGACATGGTTGCTTTATTAGTATGCTTGAAGTATTATTATTTCTTGTGTCAATATAGACTTTTGTCTTGAATCTTTCAAATCTGAACATTCATGCCATAATTAAGAGAATTGCATTGAAAAACTATGTTGGTTAGCATTCCACATCAAATATTCTGTTTTTATCATTTACCTACTCGAGGACGAGCGGGAATTAAGCTTGGGGATGTTTGATACGTCTCCAACGTATCTATAATTTTTTTATTGTTCCATGCTATTATTTATGACGTTTTGGATGTTTAATGGGCTTTGTCACACACTTTTAAATTATTTTTGGAGAAAAATCACGCTGTTTTTTGCCTGTTTCAGGGTTTTACAGAAAAGGGATATCAAACGGAGTCCAAACGGAATGAAACCTTCAGGAGAGATATTTTTGGAGAAAATCACGCACGGGAGACTTGAGAACCACGGAGTAGGGCTTACATGGTGCCCACGAGTGTGGGGGGCGCCCCCCCCCCCCCCCCCAGGGCGCGCCCCCTGCCTCGTGGGTCCCATGTATGGCGCACGGTGCCCTCCTTCCTCCTATAATATCCCTACGTACCCCGAAACCATCAGAACAACAGAGAAAACCCTAGTTCCACCGCCGTAACCTTCTGTTCCCGTGAGATCCCATCTTGGGGGCCTGTTCCGGAGCTCCGCCGGAGGAGGGATCTTCCACGGAGTGCTTCTACATCATCATCATCGCCTCACCATGAGTTGTGAGTAGTTTACCACAGACCTTCGGGTCCATAGTTAGTATCTAGATGGCTTCTTCTCTCTCTTTGGATCTAAATACAAAGTTCTCCTCGGTCTTCGAGGAGATCTATTTGATGTAATCTCTTTTTGCGGTGTGTTTTCGAGATCTGATGAATTGTGGGTTTATGAACAAGATTATCTATGAGAAATATTTGGTTCTTCTCTGAACTCTTTATGTATGATTATAATATCCTTGCAAGTCTCTTCGAATTATTGGTTTGGTTTGGCCTACTAGATCTATAGTTATTGCAATGGGAGAAATGTTTGGCTTTGGGTTCAATCTTGCGGTGTCCTTTCCCAGTGACAGTAGGGGAAGCAAGGCATGTATTGTATTGTTGCCATCGAGGATAAAAAGATGGGGTTTATATCACGTTGCTTGAGTATATCCCTCTACATCATGTCATCTTGCTTAAGGCGTTACTCTCTTCTTATGAACTCAATACACTAGATGCATGCTGGATAGCGGTCGATGTGTGGAGTAATAGTAGTTGATGTTGAATCGTTTTGGTCTACTTGTCTCGGATGTGATGCCTATATATAATGATCATGCCTAGATAGTCTCATAATTATTCGCTTTTCTATCAATTGCTCGACAGTAATTTGTTTACCCGCCGTAGAATATCGCTATCATGAGAGAAGCCACTAGAGAACACTATCGCCCCCGGGTCTATTCTCAACATATCAATCTACAATCTACTTTACTTTGTCCGCTTTTACTTTCGTTTCTTATAACCAAAAATACCAAAAATATCAAACTACCATCTCTATCAGATCTCACTTTCGTAAGTGACCGTAAGGGGATTGACAACCCCTTATCGCGTTGGCTGCGAAGTTCTGATTTGTTTGTGCAGGTGCGAGGGACTCGCGTGTGGTCTCCTACTGGATTGATACCTTTGTTCTCAAAAACTGATGGAAATACTTATGCTACTGTGCTGCATCTCTCTTTCCTCTTCGAGGGAATACAACGCAAGCTCGAGAAGTAACAGGGTTGAAAATTGGTGATGTGGCTTTGAATGGTCCATTTTGAATATATAAAATGTCTGGAGTTCAAATAAGTTCAAAAAAGGTTGAAAGTTTCTGTTTTTGTTCAAAACATTAAAAGCAAATAGAATTTTCTAAGAATTTATGCAACTAAAAGAAAAAGGAATCAACTAAAAATCTTTTATAAACCTCTAGTATTTTTGAAACTAAAATTATATAAAATTTATGCAACTAAAATTATCTAAGAATTGTCTGTTCGAAACATTAAAAGCAAAAAGAATTTTCATAAAGAAATTTTTTGTTAGAAACATTAATAGCAAACTAAAATAACAAAATCTGTTTTTTCATTAAAACAAATATTTAAAATAACCTAAAAATACCAAATTGTGTATAATGATAAAACACAGTAATATTAAATAGTAGGAAAAAGAATAACTCAAAATCTATTTTTATAGTTAAGTTATTCACAAACTAGTGATTCACAGAAATTTCAAAAAAAAATCAAATTTGAAAACTAATGGCACTAACAGAAAGTTTATAATTTTTGTGACCTAAAAGCCAAAAGAAAAGAAAATAATAATACAAAAAACAAAAGAAAAAAGAAAAAAATGCCGCCTACTAGTCCACCACAGCCTGAATACGACTAGAGACCCAACTAGCTAGGTGGGCCAGGATTCAGGCCCGCAGAAGGCCCAATAGGCCCACAGGCATGTACAGAGGGGTTAGGCCCATAAGCCTACTTTAGGGAGGAGCTCGACAGCTCTGGCGCACCGCACCTTATAAACAGGTGCGGCTCTCTCTCAGCTAGCGAGGTGGCACCAACCGGGACTAAAGGGGTGCATTGGTACCGTTTCGTGGCACCAACCGGGACCAATTCCCCCCTTTACTCCCGGTTGGTGCCACCAACTAGGACCAAAGGTCTCTTTTCAGCAGCCCAAAGGGCGGGAAGTAGAGGCCTTTGGTCAAGGTTGGTGGCACCAACCGGGACTAAAGGGGGCATTGGTCCCAGTTGGTGCCACAAACCGGGACCAAATCTCCGTCTATATGATGAACACTTGCGAAAAATTTCAGTTCTTCTTCCCCCCGTCCCGACGACGCCGCGAGGCTGCCCGTCTGCCTCGCCATCGCCGTCGTCGCCCCTGCCTCCGAAGCCGTGCCGCGCCGCCCCGACGGTGTCCCGCGCTGCCCCTACGCTGCCTCGACGCCGTCACCCCCCCGTGTCACCCCGACGCCGTCGCCGCCCCGCGCCGAGCCCTGCCCCGATCTCGCCGCCGCTCGATCCCCTGCACTGTGAGCCTCACCGCGCCGTTCCCCTCCTCTCCCCCTTCCCCCCGTGCCCCAAAGCCGCTGCGAAACCGCCCCAACGCCGCCACCCGCCCCGACGCCGACGACGACGCTGTGTATAGATTTTTTTCTGTTCATATTGTAGTGTATATGATGATGATGATGATGATGATGTATGTATGTTCATATGCAAAAGATAGAATTTTTTATGTTCATAGATTTTTTTGGTGATATTATAGTAGAATATGCAAATGTCTGTATGTTCATATGCAAAGAATATATATCACTTTTTCATAGAATTTTTATGATTTTTTCTATTGTAATTTTATTCATAGAATTTTTATTTTGTTCATAAAATTTTTATGGTTATTTCTGTTGTAATTTTGTTCATAAAGTTTTAGGATGAAAAAAAGAAGAAGAAGAAAAAAAAGGAGGAGGAGAAGTTTCGTTTAGTTTGAGGATTATTTTAGTTTATGTTTATGTTAGGAAGAAGGAAAAGAAAAAGGAGAAGAAGAGGAGAGGAAGAAGAGGAAGAAGAAGAAAAGAAAAAGAGGAGAAGAAGAAGGAATAGAGGAGAAGAAGAAAAAATAGAATATTCTTTTTTCTCTTCTTCTCCTCTATTCCTTCTTCTTCTCCTCTTTTTGTTTCTTTTTTTTCTTCTTCTCCTATATTCCTTCTTCTTCTCCTCCTTTTTTTTCTTCTTCTTCCTCTTGTTATTTTTTATCGGATATGTCATTGTCGATATACCCCCTCCCCGATAACTTCAACATGAGGGGGGTCGATCTACCCTCTCTCCGATAACATTTTTTTCTACGTATATGTTGTCGTTGTCGATATACCCCCACCCCGATAACTTCGACATGAGGGGGGGAGGGGTAGCCCAGGGGTCGAGGATTGCTGAGGGTTCGAGGGTCGAGGGGTCGAGGGTCGCCGAGGCCACCGCAAACCCTAGAGAAGCGTCGATGCCACTAATATGGTTCCTTGTTGTGATTAGCTAGCTAGGTCTATGTTTGCCACTAATATATCCGTCTGTCATGTTTGTATAATAGTTGCCATGTCGTAATATTTGCAGAAACTATGGAGATAGGACGAGACGAGGTAGCGGAACAGGTGTTGGGGGACATAATCGCAAACGGAGCTGCTGTCGAAATGTATATCAATGTCGACTATGATGGTCATTTGGATGGACATGGTGATGAAGAAGCAGACTATGATGATACAATGGAGGAGGTAACACATGATTATGATGGCTCCGGTGACCGATTACCGGTGGAAGAAGGACACTGTGATGACGGCTCCGGTGACCGAACGGAGTCCGGCCAGGTATATATATATATATATATATATATATATATATATATATATATATATATATATATATATATATATATATATATATATATATATATATATATATATATATATATATATATATATTAGTTAAGCATGTGCTGACACTATAGCTAATTGATGCATTTATTGTTTTGGTATGTACATGTGTTAACTCTTTTCTTTCTTCTTTTCTAGCCCTCCGGATCGAGCCAAAGTTCGGTAAAGAGACGAGGCCCGAAGAAAATGTTGCGCCTGGATGAAAAGTTCATCATCGAAGAAATCGGGCGTGATGGCCTACTGAGTAAACCCATCAAGGCCAATGACGCATCTTCTGCTCAGTGCGGGGTTGTTGTTAGGGACATGATCCGGATCAGCATCCACCTATGGTACAAGCCTAAGAACGAAGACCCTCAGGTGTCTTATGTCAACGATATGCAGAAAAATGATCTTTGGACCGCGCTGAAGGCCAATTTCACCCTACCGCCAGAGGAGGATCCGGAGAAGTCACCAGTTATAGAGCCATTGGTCAAAGAGGCCGCTCTTAAGAAGATGGGGGGACTATTCAGGAGGTGGAAGAATGAGCTGAATGCAAAGTTTGTCGAAAAAAACAAGACTCCAGAATTCACCGGCCGGTTTGAGAAGATCATAGATCAATGGGACGCATTTGTGGCCCACAAGAAATCGGAAAAGAGTAAGCAGATGTCAGAGAGAAACAAGAAAAATTCTACGAAGAAAAAGTATCACCATCGCACGGGGCCAGGTGGCTACCTCAAAGCCCGGACGTTGTGGGCCAAGGCCGAGAATGACCTCCTTGCTAAAAGGGTCGAACCATAGACATTACACTGGCCAGACCGTTCAAGGACTTGGTTCTTTGGAGTTGGGGGAACATGGACCCTGTAACAGGGAAGTGCGTTTGGACGGAGGAGAAACTTGCAATACCCATCAAGAAGCTTCAGTTATATATCGAAGCAGCGCAACAAGGGGAGTTCGTTCCCGACAGAGAGAATGACGAGCTCATAATGGCCCTCGGGAATCCCGAGCACCCTGGACAGACACGAGGCACGCCAGGCTCCCTTTCGTGGAAGGCCAGGTTTCCTGACACATGCAGTTACAAATTCCGGGAGAGGAAGAAGAAAGTGGATCAGAGCACTCTTCAGGCACTTCACGCAAGAGTAAAAGCGCTAGAGGATGAACGAGAAGTAGTTCGCAGCAAGCGACCTGCCGAAGCTACCCCCGAAGCTACCCCGCCATCTCAGCGGAAAAGCAGCGTGGCTTCCACCGAGCTGCCTGAGGGGCCTGTCTTCACGGCTCCTGCTAGCTACCCCGTGGATGCTATCACGGAATCTCAACATTGCCACCTTATGATGCAACGGCTGCAATTGAAAGTCAAGGCGGCTGTAGGCTCTATTTTTCCTGCTAAACCCGTCGCAACTTTTCACTGCCGTCCAATTCCAGAAGGATATGTGTAACGCCCCGGACACACCCGCCGGTGGTCGTTACTCCTGGCGGGATCTAGACTGGCCCTACATATCAATACTAGTCTTTTGTGCGCACTTCGTCCTCACTCGTGCGCACCCGGGAGCAACTTCCCGGTTGGTCACCTATCCTAAAATTACTCCAAGATGAGCACGCTTAACATTGGAGTTCTGTCTGAATGGGCTTCCGGAAAAGAAGGAATTCCTTATTGATATGAGTAGTTTATCATCCCTAATAAGCCAGGCTATCACAATATGCTAGGGTGATGGTGGATCAAGCAACGGAGGGGTTTGAGGATCTCGAGCTTGACCACCCTACCTGTGAAGGGGAGACTCGGCTGGGATCCTCTCTGAAGACTCCATGCCTATGGCGGAAGGACCTCATCAACCTTGTGAACTGGATGCCTCCGCCTCCTCCGGCGAGTTAGTGCACTCCACCTCCTCCTCCGGCAAGTGATCAGCGCACTCCGCCTCCTTCTCAGGGCGATCAGGCGCATGGCGGCACTCCGCCTCCTTCTCCGCCTGCGCCGGCGTGCCCGAGCCGCCTGACTCCTCCTACGCCTCGTCAGCAAGGCGTGAAGAGAATCGCCGACGCTCCGGCTGCTCCGGCGCATGGTAGCACCGCGCCTCCTCCTCCGCCTCGTAAGCAACAAAAGAAGGCAGCCGATAGGACTGCTCCGGTGTCTAACAGTACAACCAGAGGCAGGAGGCAATACAGATACGGTCCATCTCTCAGGCCTTTAGAGAAGTTAGCATACGAGTGGACCAACGAGGAGAACGTGGAGATCTGTAAAGCCGAAGTGAAGGACTTTTTTGCAAAGAAACCTCCACCTCCAAAGTAGAAGATAGATCCGGTGAGAGCGAAGCGCACTATTGATGCCCTGAAGAAACCACCACCATCTCCGCCGAAAACCAACTATGAGCGCATTATTCAAAAGTCATATGTCGAAGCATCGCGGTCGGGAAGTACTTGCAGTGATCACAGGTTAGCACAAAAAAAAGTGGGAAAAAATTCCCCAGCTTGGTGAACAAGAGAACCAATCGTGCCCCCCGCTCAAGGTGCCTAGCGACATCATCCCTTATCATCCGAGGATGGCGCCCGGTACCAATCTTGCAGATTACCTGACCGATGATGTAGTTCTTAATGTGTTAGAGGTGGATGATCATAAATACCGGTACAGGAAGCCTCTCGTCAAAGATGTCAGAACTCTAACCACGATGATGCGAAGATTGCATGACTGGTACATGGATACCTGCAGAGACTCAGGTGCCAGGATACTTTGATGCTGAAAGTTAAAGAGGACCACGACCTCGTTGGAATTGATATGTTGTCTATTACATTTGAGGAGTTCTTCCAGTTTTTCAATCAAAAGGCCCTCGATAAACCAACGATCACTTGCTACTGTCTGTAAGTACTAGTTCTGTCATTAAGTCTCTATATATAGCTCAGCTCTTCATTGTAGGTATATACTAGCAAGATGCCTGTGCTACGCTACGGATGGAGTCGCAAAAGATCGGGTGGACATATTGTTTACTCAATAAGTGGAGCCTGCTAAACAATAAAAGATGCACCAAGATATCAATCAAAGTGATGCCATATTGTTGCTAAGTACATATCGAGCAAAATCAAATATATGGTTTCCGCCGATGAACCCCGTCGTCCAAGCCAAATATTTTCTTCTCAATTTTCACCTTACAGAAGATTTGTGGTTCTCCCTACCTACCTTTCTCATTGCTCTGTACAGAGAGCATGCCGAAGATGAAAATATGTCCACACACATTTGGCAATTGCGACGACGCCAACCAGCTTTTGTTTAACACATGCTTCTGTAGTATATTTAGGCAAAGGAAAAAAAACAATAGACATCACTTGCATACATTCTGTATGAGGCAATAAAACAAAATGCTAGTAAAAGATGCTCCTAAATCATATGTATATGGAACGGGTGAGTGCACATATACGTACATACATAACTATTAGTACTGGATTAATTGTAACTTTCTTACATCTGGATGTAGTTTGAAAAATTGGATGTGGAGCTACCAAGCAAAAAAGGCGCTATGACAAAGAGACTTGCTGTAGGCATCCTCCGATTTTTTTTCGATCAGAGGGGGTAATAAAGACAGCTACTAAAACCAATTCAAACGCATGTATGAATATTTTTACAAAAAATAATAATCATGAACGCTAAAGCAAGTGTCAAGTTGTCTAAGTTGTCTCCACTGGGAGGAAACATGCTTCTCTACATATGCACAATCCGAACTCAATAGAAGCAATGGACATAGAGAAACATAACATATAACTAACACAGAGGTAATATTTTTCTCAGAAAGGAAGGAATGTAGAATTAACAAAACAAACACTGCAACCACAACATTTTTCAGTGACAATTTGCTCCCTGCATCTATCAAGGATGAAAATGATACAATAGGCATATGGTAGAACTAAAGTCCGACACACAGAGGTAAATGCAAATTATTCTATCTCTAGGGCATAAGCCAACAATAATGAACGACAATAGTGCTGCTGTACTTGGGTGCTCGCGATGAAATTATATCTATTGGCAGCAAGGACACAAATAAATAGAACTTGTCGGAGTGCATTACTTGTATCAGGAATTTAAAACAGAGATCATCCACATAAATACTGAAAGTAAAGTAGCAGCTCTGAACTATTGGAAATGCTAATTTACAGAATTTTGAAGCTCACCATGTAGATAATATGAATAACCTGAGGATATAATTACTCATGCATGAGCTTTCACATGGTCAAACATACAAGCTTCCTCTAAATGTATTTACAGATTTGTACTTCGATTATCCGGAACTTTAATTATGTGCATGAAACTGATCTCCGTGCAACAATAAGCTGCTCTTATGTGTTGGATCACAGAACAACAACAACCAACAATTATAGAAGAGAACCTAATTATCTATTTACTATTGTGATAGAAATCCTGAGCATAGGCAAGAAAAGTTATAGAAGTATATAAGCAGAGATCCGTGCTGTTGTTCGACATATAGCTATAGATGAGTATCCGCTCATCGAATTCACTGAAGTAAGCAAGGAGGCGAACAACGTTGTCGTGCCAGAGCCTAGCCATCACCCTTGCAAAATCACTATTGCATTTACTTGTCGGCAGACTGCCTAAGCCTCTTCAACCATCGATTCTCCCTGTCTCCCATCAGCTAATTGGCCATAGTGATTACAGGTTATTAAGCTATTGATTAGTCTATATCTCTAAAAGGAGCGGATTAAACTATTGCAGACCTGAAGTTGATCAAATAAGCAATATTGGGGATGAAATATATGTGCGTACACACCAGGACTGGCGTTGGGCAGAGCGTTCCAACAGAGGCTAGTGCAGCTCCACGTCCTTGGCAACGAAAACCTGGACATCCCGGGAGCGCAGGCCAGGGCGATGCGGCCATCTCTCCTGGTGGGATAATGTGGGGTATCACTAAGGAAGGAAACTATTAGATTTAAGAAAAATGGTGCATATAACCCCATAAATATTACATTTTGGCCACATAACCCCCTGAGGCCCTGACCTCTAAAACCGGGATCTTAATGCCCTCTAATTTCTAAAACTGAACAAATCACCCCCGATGCTCTGGTAGGTGGTTTCAGATGGTTGTTTTGCTCACGTGGTGGCGAGGTGAGATGGGAAAGCACCAATGTGATAGTCATTCTGTCGAACACTTTAGGTGCCCCCATTAGCGTACTACCAGCATACATGTCGACCACATCTGCTCCAAGACCTGCAATAGGATGAACCTGGTGAGCACCAACGCACGACTAACTCTACAGACTACAACCCATACACATGCCTCCACAAAGCCTACCTCAACGGAAGCCACTTGAGGATACAAGGAGCCGGCCGGCAGCACGAGCGTCTACCTCACTTTCGACCCACTGTAGCAGTGTCGCGTGAGCAGACCCTCGTTGAGATCATCTACCACTCAAGCCTCCAAGGATTTCGGCTCTCATGAGTAGGGTCGGTCAAGTGATTTCGGGGGCCCGGGGCAAGGTAACAAAGAGGGGCCCTAACGCCACATAAATATATGAGTAATCATATTACTATTTATTGCACACAAAAAAAACAAAAAAAAAGTACACTATAATCTATGTTGCATTCTGATCTAGAGTATGAAAAAACAAGATCAGAAGCTATGTTGCTATTTTTTGCAAGAAAAAATAAAAAAATCAGTACACTTATATTCGGAATATTAGGTAAATTTGGTACACTTTCGTACCCACACAAGTTATTATCATCCTTAATTTCTCACAGGTTGTTTTTAACAGTAACTAAAGCTAATTATTCGGAATTTACAAGTAGTTGTATCTGTTCTAAAAAAGTGTCAATAGCTCATTTTTATGACTCCATCAAGTCATTAGCAGATGGATACGTTCTAGATGACATCTTGGTAAATTAAGAGCAGTCTTGTTAATTACTGGAGCAAGGCATGGAATTAGCACACAAACATATGATAGAAGAAACTAAGAACGCTGCTGATTGAACTAAATAAATGCAAAAAGAGGGCATGGAACCAGGCACCTGAATAACGTAGATTGTTAGAAAAGAAAATTAGAAATTGCAAGATCTTGTTGCTGCTTACAGTTCACGAACAAAAATCTGAATTCCTCTTTCCTAACTCCAATCCACACGAGCAATCAGAGTGCCTGACACAGCGATGTAGGAGGGTGACCTTCACCCAAGACCTTGCCTTCACGAACAAATGAGCGATTAGAAAAGCCTGTAAAATAAGAAACGGGATTTGCAAACTGCATTATGTTCTTCCATTAATCACGCCAACAGCCAAAAATCACAATTAAACTATAAGCGGACGAGGCGCCGTGGACCTGCCTAACTTTTCGCCAATCTCGGGGAAGAGACGGAGTAGAGGCTGAGGAGACTGTGCACGCGGAGTGCCCTCAGGGCCGGCCCTGCTCGCGAGTTCTTCGCGGTGTGCAGCTGTGCGCGGCACTGCAGTGCGACGACTTCAGGTAACACTCCTGGGAGAACGCGGTGCCGCCGCCGCCCCGAGTGGCGACATGCTGCTCGCCTGCGTCTGCGGGGTGTTGTACTGGACGAGCGAGCCGCCATCAGGCTGTCGTATTGCTTTGTCCCGCACCAGCCGTGCTACCAGACAAGACGGAGGACAACAACTTGATCACCGGAGCGTGAGCGACCGGTGCCAATGTCCGAGCTCCCGGAGCCGCCGGACCTTGTCATCCCGATCCGTGTGCCCATGGCCAACCGGGTCTTCGCGCCCGCGTCGAGGTCAAACTTGGACACGGCAGCAACCACCTCCAAGTCTCCTTCTCCAACAGCCTGCAACGCTGCACGCCAGATCTAGAAGGAAGGGGTGACACCGGGGAAATATCAAATCCAAATCTGCTTGATTGAGACCATAACCACAACCAATCTATACCAGAGGCGTACACTCTGCCCAACTCAACTCCGGCGGTCGACGGGGAAGAGAGCGGAGGGGCCAACAGCTTGAAATTTGGGAGGGGCTCTAGAAGAATCTGTTTCGCGAGGGAAAGAGAAACCTCCAGAGACCGTGGTGTTTGGGAGGCTCGGCACAACACATCTCAGTCACAATCTCAGCCTTAGATTACAGATCAGACGGTGCATATAGCCCAATGACAGACACACCATCATCACCAACTCACATTTTTATAGGAGTAAAAATAAAGATAATTACCCTCACTATATTATGGCCGCTGCTAGGCGGCATCCGGATGCAGGAAAAGCGAAACAACATCCATCTTCTGAACCATACGATCTGTACCTTCCGAGCCTTTGGACGAAAGTCAACGCAACATAGTCTTCTCTCTCCTTTCTTCTCATTGCAGAATGTCGCACACACATTTCTCCCATGCGTAGCAAACTCTGATGCATCGCAGGACGCCGGCAGCACCAGCTCGCAGCACTCCGCCGTTGTAGCAACTCCGGCGGCTTGGCAGCACTGGCTCGCAGCATCATCGGAGCAACCCAAGCCGCCATCGCGGCATCGCCGGAGTAGCCCAGGCCGCCGGAGCAACATCCGTCGCAGCAACGTCATCGCGGCCGAGATGTCGTTGGAGCACGACAGCGCTGTCGCAGCATCCATCGCAGCAATGTTGTTGCGGCCGAGATGTCGTCGGAGCAACCCAAGCCGGCATCGCCGGAGTAGCCCAGGCCGCAGGACAACATCCGTCGCAGCAACTTCGTCGTGGCCGAGATGTCGTTGGAGCACGACAGCGCTGTCGCAGCATCCATCGCAGCAACGTTGTTGCGGCCGAGATGTCGTCGGAGCACGAAGTCGCCGTCGCGGCAATGTCGTCGCGGCCGAGATGTCGTCGGAGCGTGACGGCGCTGTCGCAGCATCCATCGCAGCAACGTCACGACCGAAATGTCGTCGGAGACTCGGAGCACGACGGCGCCGTCGCGACATCCATCGCAGTAATGTCGTCGCCGCCAAGATGTAGTCGGAGCACGACGGCGCCGTCGCAGCATCCATCGTAGCACCACCCGTTGCAAACATCGTCGTCCGACGCCCCTCGCCGCGGTGGCTCGCAGCAACCTCGCCGCAGACTATCGCAGCACGGCCGCTCGCAGCACGAGGGTGGTGTCGCACCGGCTCGCAAGCACGACGGCGACGTCGCGGCACGCCTCGCGGCAACTGCCTAGCATGGCGTTGTGATCCATGGAGGATGGAGGAAGGGATCAGGGAGGGAGGGAGTGGAGCTCGCAGCACCGCGTGGCTCCCTCCGGCCTTGCAGTGGCGAGATTCACCGGCGGGAGTACTCGGGTGCGCGGAAAATCGTGGAGGAAGCATGCCGCCGACGGACAGAAACGAGTGGCGAGAATTGGGGAAAGATAAGGCTGGACCGTGGAGATCTTTCTTTTACCCACGGGAGAGAGAAAGGGGCGTGGGTCCTACAGGACACGTGTTGTGTGGGCGAGGCGGCTGTCCATCAAGCGCCGCATCCGGATAAAACGAAGGAGTTTCCCTATATTATGCAGATTGAAGATCGTCGAATGTAGAAAAGCTGATATCTATGATATTGGGTTCATTAACACAAATCTCATAGATAAATATCAGGTTAAACTTCATGCCGAAGAAGCCGAGGCCAACTTGCTACAATCGTTGATAATAAATCAAAACAAAGATAAAATACTCTTTCCTTACAACTTCTAGTGAGTGTTACTGTCTTGTGCATATTCGGTTTCCCTTAATTATATATTACTCGAGATTATAGTAATTAATGTAATTGATGAGTTATATGCATGCGTGAGCAGGTTCCACTATATTCTCCTAGAGATTAAGCTTGAGGAGGGACTAGTAACAGTCTTAGACTCGAGAAGAAAAGATCCCGAGACCTTTGCCGATATGTCTAACATGCTCAACAAGTAAGTTCAATCGATCATTACCGCACCATATCGGCAACTTTGTTCATTTCCTGATATAAAGTAATTGTTTTCTTTGTCTCGCAGGGTTTGGAAAGAATTCACCAAAAAAGTTCCGGCACTGCCGCGGGAACTGCGATGGATTTACCCGAAAGTAAGTACTACTAGCTAGCTAGTTCCACGCATCTCCCGTTCACTCTAGCTATACTTTCATCAATGCCATTTATAATGCTTCATTACCAGTTTGATTGACCTCTATTTCTCGTAAAGTGCTTGTGGCAGGAAGCCGGGAATAATTACTGTGGATACTACATCTGCGAGTTCATCTACAACGCGACGGCCAAGAATAGGCGGGGCTACTCTAAAAGACAATTTGGTGTGCGTAAGCAAAAATATTCACAATTTTATTTTATTTCCATCATTTCTGTTGAGTTTAATTCATATATATGTATTGACCCCCTTCTTCAAATTAGATGTGCCAGATGCGGGATGAACTCCTACCACAAGATTGCATACGGGCAATTCAAGAGGAATTGGCGGGATTCTTTCTTGACCACGTCATAAATAAAGCCGGAGAATACCATCTAGAATTTGACATTAGATGTTAGGGAATTGTAAGAGATCTTATATTGTATGTATGTAGCCAGTAGCGTCGGATAGATATACGAAAACTTGTTGTTCGACCAATCTCTTGGAGAAGGAGAGAGGTCGATCTTCTGTACTTAATGGTTTCCTTCATTTGCTTACTAGCTAGGGTGTCGAGTCCTCGATCTATATGTATAGTACGTACCGTCGACCAAGCACGGAGATAAGAGAGGACACTTCTCACTATTAGCTAGCTAACACAATATATGAAACCCCTAAATTAACCCTACAAAAACCCCCAAAACCCCTCCCCCCTTTCATAAAAAAAACGAAAACCCTAGCCCCTGAACAGCTAACGCGTGGAAGCTTATTTGTCCCGGTTGGTGCTTCCAACTGGGACAAAAGGCCCCCCTTCCTGGGCAAGCCGCAGTGGCCACGTGGAACCCCATCTGTCCTGGTTGGTATAAGAATCGGGACTAATGGTTCTAGGGCATTTGTATCGACCATTTAGTCCCGGTTCCCCAACCGGGACAAATGGCCCTTATGAACCGGGACAAATAGCCCTTTTTCTACTAGTGGGAGAAGGGAAACCTTAGCCCCTTATGTGGTGCCCCCTCGTCTACCTCCAATCTATATATACTTGAGGACTTGACCCTTGGACATACAAGTTTTTGGAGCCATCCTCTAGTTCTCTAGTTCTAGCTCTAGTTGATTAAACTAGAGCTAGATCTATATACTCTACAATCCTCATAGCTAGAAGTCCAGTGTGGTTCTAATCTCATCCCTCTAGTTCTCCGGCAACGATTACTTCTGGACGGTGAAGAGCTGCTCGATCATGAAGACCCTAAGCATGCAAATTGTGGAGAGGTTGTGCTTTTAGTCTTTCGTTCGTGAGATCGTTCGTGAACGGTTCAAGGGACTTCAAGGACGATCTATAACGAATCATCTTCTTCCGCTGGAACTCAGAGTTGGTAACGATCCGATCTAAACCGTTATTGCATCTTTATAGTGTTCCTGGTTGATCGTAGGGCAATTGTTTTTGCTTTCTACTACATTTCCCAACACTTACTTGCCCTTGATTCAACCCTAATGTGACACACGAGATGCCAGTGCGACCAAACAAGTTGTCGCCTATGGGTGCGGTGTATGTCCCGTCCATAGCCTAGCGGCTGCTAATGCGACAGCCAGATAGACAACTGCGAGATGCCATCGGTGTTTGACATTGCTGATAGCTACAACTTGCATTGGCGGAGGTTGCAGATTGTAGGATCCACCGAATGGTCGTTGTGAGGGTTTCTGATCTGATCCGGTAGTTTACTATGGCAGGGAGACGCTAACTATGCACAATAGCTTGACGCGAAGGGGTAGTTGTGCAGCGGCGGCAGATAGATATCACATGTAGTTGATGGGATCATGGAAAAGAGTAGGCGATAAAATAATGGACGTCGATGGCGGTGCTACTCGAGCACCCAGCATTGGGCTCGGGGGTGAAAACCTAGGTCTGGCCCTAGTTGGTTGTACTTGTCAATGGCGATGTAATAAATCGTTACCTTTTTGAAATGCATTTTTCGGATTGCTTGGATTAGTTTTTCAGGGTGAAACCTAGATTCGGGCCTTGGATCGTCAGATCTAGTGACTGCGGCGCTTAAGCATCGTTTCTTTCTTGAAAGCATTGATGTTGATGAACCTCGTTGTCCGTGTGGTGTCCTCGGATGGTTGGTGCGGATATGTTCATTGTTGTACTCCACCGAACATGGAACTGGTCACTGTATTTATTTGTCTTGCCTACGCATAGTTTTGGTCTTATATAATTGCTATTTGCCGACGTGTATTTGCGTGTGTATGTGTACGTGTTTTTTGCGAATACGCAAAGCTTGCGTATCATTGCATTGATAGAAGAAGCAAAAATAATACAGATGAGGGTATAACATGACACAAACGCAGGCATGCGTGAACATGGTGCCCGGAGCAGAGAGACAATGGATGCTCGGCCCAAACAGAGGAGACAAAACAGCTAAACCAACCAAGCCCAAACCAAGAGCGGCAATCCCGAACCAACACGATCACCAACATCACCGGATCCGAGACCGGGGACACCGCGAGCGAGCAAGATGGTGCCTTCAAGAAGGAAGACGCCGCCGAGATGGCGTCACCATCCGGTCCAGAGTAACTGGACCAATGGTTTCCCCTGAGCTCGAAGAGGGGCGCAACCGAGGGCCTTGACAACGCCTCCAAGGAGGAAACGACATCCGCAGACGCCGCCGCCGGCAGCATCGGTAAACCGAGCAAAGATTTCTCCCTAGCCTGAGGTTGAGCAAACCCATAGCCGCCGAATCTGGAAATGAGGATTAGGGAGCCAACGTTGGTTGGAGCCATCATGTCGGAAGGGGGTTGGCGGGCTGCACCTGCCATCGGAGGGTGGCATTGTTGTTGGTTGTGTGCATCCTAACTAAGCAGAGTTCGGGTGTGCTTATTGAGTTTGTATCCTTTTGATACTACATGTTGAGTCAATAAAATCCATCCTTTATGGCTTTTGTATCTTATATCATCTTGAATTCCTAACATATTTCTTTGATACAATATCAAAGATTGCTTGAATGTTTTTTTAGTCTATATCATCTAGAATCCTGATATCTTCTCATGATACAATATCAATGATTGGTGGAGTGGCTAGTGCCTCAACATACAACAGAAGTGTTTAGCGGGTTTATGTGCGTGTGAACGTGTGGCCGTGTGTACGTTAAAAAAAATTGTAATAGTGTGTACATTTGCGTCTTCTATTTGGGCCGTTGCTCAGCCCACATTCTGACCTGTCTCGCGTTTCTTTCCCCTTTCGGCTCCAAATTTCGAAATCCCCGCCACCCGCCAGACAGAAGACCGAATAAAGAGGGAGGCGGCCGCCAGGGGCCAGGAGAGGCGGCTCGCATCCCGTCGTGCAACGAGAAGCCTCTCTGTGATCCGGCGACTGGGCCACGCCGCCGCTCCATGCTGTGAAAGGAATAGGGGAAGCCATGGGAAAGCGATCGGAGAGGGAGGAAGATGAGGGCGGCGTTGGCAAGAGGAGGAAGGTCGAGGCAGCAGCCGCGGACACCATAGACGACCTCGACAACCTCGACTGCCTCATCTGCCGCCACCCCCTGCGCCCTCCAATTTTCCAGGTATCCCCTCTGTATGATCGCTTCTGTTACTACTCGATCAAATCCTACGAGCTCAGAGACGACAGCATCAATGAATCTGAAGAAATATCTGGGTGTCTTATAATATTTCGGGATTCATTTATTATTATGCGTCTGGGGCCTAGTTTAATTTTGTCTCCAAACTGTATGACGAGTGATTACGAAATTGCATGTTTTTGGACTTGTTATTTTGTAGTTGCAAAATTTCAAGTCAAGGTTGACATCTCTGAAGAATAACGTCAGATTCAGACATTAATGGAATTGCAAATGCCTAACAAAAATGCTATCAGTGCATTTTCTACTATACATGCTGCCTTCCATCCATATGTACTGAGTTATTCAATATTGTAATGTCTCTCAGATCATTATCGTATGGAAATCGCAAATAGCATCCGATGCATACTGATTCCTATTCTGTGTTGAATTTTATTTCAGCTATAAAGTTATTAGCATATTTTCTTATTCATATGTCCTGATTTGTGTCTTTTCCTCAGTGCACTGTGGGTCATAAGATATGTTCGTCATGCCATGACAAGCTTGCAGACAAGTGTTGCTTCTGCTCCGATTCCACGGTCTACAGTCGCTGCCATGAGCTAGAACATGTGGTTGAATCGACCAAAGTTGCTTGCCCCAATGGATGCACCGCGAGGATACGCTACTACCAAAAGGAAGAGCACGAGAAAGAGTGCCAGCACGCGCCATGCTTCTGCCCGGAACCCGGCTGCAGCTTTAGCGGACCAACTGCAATGCTCCTGGAGCATTTGTCAGCCGAGCATGAGCCGCCCACGAAAATTACGTACAACGAGAAGTTGGGGGTTGTCATCCCTCGCGATGCTCCTGGTTCAGTCTTTCTTGTGGGCGAGGATGGGCACCTCTTCCTGGTCAACATGGAAATGGAGCCGGCCGGCGGTGTGGTCTCAGTTTGCTGCGTTCAGCCTCACAATACTAGATCCGTGTTCAAGTGCAGGCTATCAATATCATGCACTGAAACGGGCTACTCTCAGGCTGCCGAGTTCCAAACGAGGGGCACTAATCTGTGTGATGGGATGCCCAAGGACGACTTCATGTTCCTTGTGCCCAAGGTGTTGCTTCGACGTGCCACAACAACCACAACCATTATGCGTGTGACTCTCACTCCACAATAGACTCCATATGCAGCTTTGCGGGAGTCATGAGCGTATTTTTTGTCTCGATGATATTTGTAATCTTTGAAAGTTTTGCTTCAAAGCGTCCAAGTGGACAACCAAACTACATTGCCCTGCTTGATACTTACTTTAAGTATGCATCATGATATTTGTAATCTTGGAAAGTTTTGCTTCAAATCATTCAAGCAAGTGGATGACGAAATTAACTACACTATTGCTAAAGTTTTACTTGTTTTACTTGATCCGTACTTGAACTTGTATCGAACAGCTTTATCTATGATCTATACATAGATTGCTGACTCTAGCTGTGTATTTTTTTCTTGAGAGAAAGTTGTTGCGGCTTCGTTTACAAGCTCGATGCATTCCAAGACCATGATGTCCGAAATAGTGAAATACCGGTCACGGAGTTTAACTGGGGATGGTTGTGGGTAGTAAACCTATTGAAGATGTCATCTAGAACATTTAGGAGGCTTCTAGTCCCTATCCCCAAGCTCTAGTGGTTTTTTTGTTTTTGTTTTGCTCTTTGGTTTTCTCTCGGTTTTTTACCTAGTTTATATGGCTTTCGGCCTAGTTTCCCTTATAAACCACATTACTAAAGTTTTGCTTGATTCATACTTGAACTTATATCGGATCATCTTTATGTATGATCTATACATAGACTTGGCAGTGAAAATCGGCTGATGTTTCACGGGTCCAGACGGGGGTTACTCTTGATCCCAGGTTACACGGCCATGTTGCAAACCTATACCCTGCAAGTCTGCAAGTCAGAAGAAAGCCAAAGTTTTTTTTCTAAAAAAAGAAATGTTCATGGGGGTGTAGGGACACCCATAAGCTACCACACATTTCTCTCATTCATTATGTTTGGCACATTCCGAGACGACAATGTCCGAAATAGTTTTTTCGAAAAGGGGCTTGATCCCCGGTCTCTGCATCAAAATGATGCATACGGCCATATTATTAAAAGTCAAACAGATCCAACAAAGGTCTTACAAACTTCGAATACAAAGGGAAACATGACCACCACATCCGGCAGGCAAAAGACAGATAAGCTACTAATCACCTATCCTATTAGATGACCGCCATCCAAACCGGTTGTAGATATCCCGAGCTACCGTCTCCCAGCGGATAGACGCAGTAATCAAATGCTCCCTGGGCTCCGTCTGAGTGAGTAGCGACCACATACAGATAAGAGTAGTGGCCCTGAAGATTACCTGCAAGAAGTGAATATTTGTTGTTCTGTTAAAAACTAAATCATTTCTGCAGTTCCAAATAGCCCATAGTAAAGCGCATACTCCCACTCGGATATGTCTCGCTGTTACTACATCAATCCCATGCAGCCACGTCCCGAATAGCGTGTGTATGGAAAACGTGGGGTTTATATTAAAGGCTATCTGTACCGACCTCCATAAAATCTTGGCCATAGGGCAATCAAGGAAGATGTGTCTAATAGATTCATCACGATCACAAAAACTACATCTTTTAGACCCCGTCCAGTTTCTTTTTGCCAAATTATCTTTAGTAAATATGACCCGTTTATGTCCAAACCACATAAACACTTTGATTTTCAGAGGTACTTTTACTTTCCACACATGTTTCGAGCTAGGAACCACACTAGTGTTAATTACATCCACATACATGGATTTCACTGAAAACACCCCATTCTTAGCTAGTTTCCAGCTCAGCTGATCTGGACGTTGAGAAAGTTGGACATCCATCAGTCGTCTCACAAGATGTAGCCAAGCTTCCCAACGGTTTCCCACTAACGTCCTTCTAAACTGGGTATTAAGGGGAGTTGAATGTAATACCGTTGCAACGTAAGCGTCTCTTCGTTGAACAATATTATAAAGAAACGGATATTGAATTGCCAGAGGTGTCTACCCTAGCCATGTATCCTCCCAGAATCTAGTGGATGTACCATCTCCTAGTATGAATGTCGCCCTATTGAAGAAGGTTGATTTCACTCGCATGAGTCCCTTCCAAAAGGGCGAATCAGTAGGTATGACAGTCACCTAGGACAGTGTTTTGGTCTGAAGGTACTTATTACGAAGAATCTGTGCCCAGGTGGCGTTCGTTTCACAAGATAGCTTGTATAACCATTTACTGAGTAAGCATCGATTCTTCACCTCTAAGTTTTCAATACCTAGACCCCCTTGGTCTTTCGGTCTGCAAATGATATCCCACTTAGTGAGTCTATACTTTCTTTTGGATTCATCACTCTGCCAAAAGAAACGTGATCGATAAAAGTCTAGCCTTTTCCATACTCCAACCGGAACTTTGAAAAAAGACAATAGAAACATAGGCATACTGGTAAGGACCGAATTAATGAGAATCAATAGTCCTCCGTATGACATAAGCTTGCCTTCCAGCAGCTTAGTTTTTTCTCAAATCGATCCTCAATGATCTTCCACTCTTTGTTTGTGAGCTTACGATGGTGAATTGGTATGCCTAGATACGTGAAGGGTAGAGACCCCAAATCGCAACCAAACAATTCTTTGTAAGCTTGTCGTTCTTCTTTAGCTCTTCCAAAGCAGAACAATTCACTTTTGTTAAAGTTAATCTCTAACCCCGACAATTGTTCGAACAAGCATAACACTAGTTTCATGTTCCTAGCTTTTGCCAAATCATGCTCCATAAAGATGATAGTATCATCAGCTTACTGCAGGATGGATACACCCCCGTCAACTAAATACGGAACCAGGCCCCCTACCTGCCCAGCATCCTTGGCCCTCCCTATGAGAATTGTCAACATGTCTATGACAATATTGAATGAGATTGGTGACATCGGATCTCCTTGTCGCAAACCTTTATGCGTTTGGAAGTAATGCCCTATGTCGTCATTGACCCTTATTCCAACGCTCCCTTTTTGCGTTAAAGAGTCCACCTGGTCTCTCCAGGCCTGATCGAATCCTTTCATACGCAATGCCTGCTGCAGGAAAGGCCATTTCACCTTATCATACGCTTTCTCAAAGTCCACTTTAAAAACCACCCCGTCTAATTTTTTGTAAGGATTTCGTGCAGCGTTTCATGAAGTACCACCACTCCTTATAGGATGTTTCTGTCTGGCATGAACGCAGTTTGAGAAGGATGCACCACTGAATGTGCAATTTGTGTAAGCCTGTTAGTCCCGACTTTAGTGAAAATTTTAAAGCTAACATTAAGAAGACAGATCGGCCTGAATTGCTCAATTCTAACAGCCTCTGTTTTCTTAGGAAGCAACGTGATTGTACCAAAATTCAAGTGGAACACCTGCAATTGTCCCTAGAAAAAGTCCTCGAACATCGGAATCAAGTCTCCCTTAATAATATGCCAGCACTTTTTATAAAACTCCGCCGGAAAACCATCCGGACCAGGAGCTTTGTTATTTTTCATTTGGGAAATGGCGTCAAACACCTCCTTCTCCGAAAAAGGGGCAGTCAAGATCTCGTTCTCCTCATTTGCAAGCTGAGGCACATCTTCTACCCTCGATTCACCCAAAGAAACAAAATTATCCTCAGGAGGCCCAAACAACTGTTTATAGTAATTGGTAATGTATATCTTTAGGCTCTCCTGACCCACAATCGTGCCTTCATCCTGCTCAAGTTGAAAGATTTTCTTCTTTTGATATTTGCCATTCGCTATAATGTGAAAGAATTGTGTGTTATCATCCCCTTGGACGATTTTACGCACTTTAGCCCGCAATGGCCACTTCAATTCCTCCTCATGTAGCAATTCTTTTAGTCTTAACTCTGCTGCCATCTTAGTTTCCAGCTCGCTGGCGTCTAAGATGGCACACTCCGCTTTAATGTCCAGGGATTGGATAAGTAAAAGAAGCCTTTTCTATTCAGCCTTATATATCCCCCCAATATGCTTTGCCCACCCCCTGAGGAACTGTCTCAAGTGTCTAACTTTATTTTACAATCAATCAATGTTAGATCTTCCTCCTATGTCTTTCGCCCATTCTCTTGCAATCAGATCCATAAACCCTTCTCATTCAAACCACGCAGTTTCAAAAGAGAAAGGGCGTTTGTTCCCTACATGCGTTGCCTCCCCCGAATCAACTAATAATGGGGTGTGATCTGAGATTCCACGAGAGAGCGCTTGAACCATCACGAGGGAGAACTTATGTTCCCATTCAACACTCGCAAGAACCCGATCCAACTTCTCAAAAGTTGGGACTGGTAGTGTATTGGCCCATGTGAACTTCCTACCAGAGAGCTCAATCTCGCGATGGTCCAGGCTTTCGATAATTGTATTAAACATAAACGACCATCTGCCGTCAAAGTTATCATTATTTTTTTCCTCCCGCCAACGAATAATATCAAAGTCTCCCCCAACCAAGATGGGGAGCTGCTCGTTCCCACAAATGCGGACTAAATCTTCCAGAAAATCTAGCTTAAGCTCCGTTTGCGAGGCCCCATAAACCGCCACCAGAGCCCAATCGAAACCATCGACCTTTGACCGAACCCTAAATTTAATCGCAAAGTCACCCATAACCACATTCCTCACTTCCAGAGATTCGCATTTAACCCCAAGTAAAATCCCACCGGATCTTCCTCTTGGTGGTAAACAATGCCATTCAAAATCCACCCCTCCTGACAGGGTGCTAAGAAACTGTGGGGTAAAATTGTCCCGTCCAGTTTCGGAAAGGGCTATGAAATCTAATTTATAATCAATGGACGCCTCTGCTTTAGCCAAGTCTTTAAGACCTCTGCTATTCCAAAAGATTCCTTCCATATTTCATCATGAAACTTTTTAGTTGTTTGAATCCTAGCACTTCTGTGCACAGCCGAAGTCGGATAAATCTTACGTTTCCATTTGCGCTTCGGTTTCTTTTGATCTTCTACCCCGACCTCACTACCAAATTCGCCTTCCGCGTCCTCCTGGGACGTACCTCCCCTGGAAATCCTCGGAGAAGACAAAGCCTCCTCCTCCTCGGTCTCCAGGAGAGCGGGTGCAAGGTCCCCACAAAAACTATCAAGCACATTGACTCCCAAAGTAGCTACATCAGAATCATTCAAAGGTTGAATTGTCGCTAGGTTTCTAATCATCTCTAACGCACGTTCTGCCTCAAGATCCAAAATATCGTTAACAGATTTAGCTACCTCTCTATCATTCTTACCCAGAGAGACCCCCAATTGTGTGGCGTTATTAACAATATCTTCAGTAGAGAAATGCAAAATAGAATTGGCTATATTAACTGACATACTAGTAGTGGTCTGAAGATCATGAAGCTTGGCCGCCCGCATGGCGCATCGAAGCTGCATATCGTCGATATCCGGCTGGTCCTGTATGCGACAGCTCATCCGTCGTCCAACATAAACTGGGTCCAGAATCCCACCAAAAGTGATGACGTCGTCACGAGATATCCCGTTAGGGGTAAGGCCACCTGCCATACCCCCCACCGGACTCAAAGGCGCTGCCTCTACCGGACGGCTTGCCTGTGTCCTCAAGCCCGCCACCGCACCTCCACTAAACACAGCCACCGAACTAGGGGTATCCTGCGCCCCTATCCCGATGGCGCCATCCTGGGCCTGGGCTTGGGTCGCCCCATCCAAGGCCTGAGCGAGGGCCGCCCCCTCCAGGGGCGACCTGAGAGGGATGGAGGTACAGGCCTCCTGCCTACACCCCCTTCCCGAACTAGCCATCGAAGACGTTGGGGCGGGGGCCTCCTGCCCACGCCCACTCAGACCGTCCCCCTCTGGACTGAGAGTCCTGTCCGCCACTCTGGAAAACACGGAAGGCCGCTCGGGTGCACCATCCGAAGGTAGTATCGGCGGTAGCTCAGATTCTACCAGGTCATCCATCTCCACCCGAGTACTCCTGAGGCGGCTCGGCGCCGAATGCATATCAAAAGTCCCAAAACGAAGAGAGTTTGTTGGGTGCGTGGATTTAATCGGTCCCGAAGCCGACCTATTCATCTTGTCCGACTGCGGTTGCGGCCCCTTAGCCATCTCCCCCTACGAACTCTCAGGCTTCTTACTCTGATTGCGAGAAGCCCCATCTCCCTCAGCCGTGTCCATATCAACGATGTCCTCTCCTTCGCCCTCCTGAGATATCGGCGTGTCCTCGATCTCAAGCTCCAGAACATAAGTGACGCCAGCATGTGTCCACTTGACCACATCCGGGACAAACTCTACGCTGACAAGACTAACAAGCAATCTCGCCGCACTGTGAGACCGTATGAAAGGCATATCCACCTGTTCTGTCTTCCCAATGAGAGAGCCCAAACTCCATGCAACCAGAAAGTTGTTAACGTATCGACGTAGTGCACCATAGAAATAGACCCATACCTTCTCCAACGGTGTGCCCATAGGATCCTTCTCCTTCCACTCATCAAACGTAAGAACAATACTCGTGCTAGGAATCCTGCACATGCCCTATTTGAGCATATATAATTGATCCTCCTTCGTGGGAAAATCTACCTTGTAAGTCCGATCCTCCAGCTTAACAAGGTCCAACTGATGATTACCTGGAACGAGATCCTGCAATTGGCAAACAATCTGTGCCTCGGTCAAACTCCCATCAGCAACCTTGACGACTGCAGGGAAATAACTCTCGTGAACCTGAGCCGAAGGTGCCACATCTGGTGACTCAAAAAACATAAGTTCCTGGCAGCACACACCATATAGAGTACAAACCGGTTTTGGGCCAACAAGCAATGGAAAATTGCTAGACTTATGCTGATATCTACAGCAATAATCGCATAGTTCCGTGGTGCACTCTGCCACAAAATGACCAGGCTCTCCACATCTATAGCATGGCAGTTTCTTCTTCTTAATGGCCCACTTAGATAGCTTTTCACCATTACACTTATCCATAACCTTATCAGAACCACCATCATCAGCCTTAGCCTCCGGAATGCTAACCGCAGCCAAGGCCCGGACTCTTTTTACAGCCACCTGGGGGAGCACGGGAGGAGGAGCCAACCCAGTCTCGGTAGGCACGACATGAGTAGTCCCGGCATTGTCCACCGACATCGTAGGAGGCCGCGGTGGAGGTGGGCGGCGCCCCCCTCCTCTCCCACCACGAAACGCAAGGTGGGCTCCTCGTTGAGGCCGGTTAGTTGGGCCGGCAACCCCCTCGACGAAATTTTCAGGAGGCCCTTGGAAGCCGCGTCCCGGTCCATTGCCATTGTTCCATCCTGAGCCTCGACCACTGCTAGAAGAAGAGCCACGGTGTTGCCCGTCACCGTAAGCATTTGTATCCATCGTCTCCCCATTGACCATACCGATTGAATCGTGCACCTCCGTTGTGATACTCGTTAACAACACCCCCACCATAACCATCCTGCGTCATACATCCACCACGCCCTCCGCCATGGGAACCTCAACGTCCAGCAGAGGGAGTGCCTCAATGGCCACAGTGGTCGGCCCCGGACCTTGCTGCGCCCCTGATGCCTCCCAAGTCCGGGCAGCCGCAGCCCCAGCTGCTGGCCCCATTGCCGCCTGCTGCCGCGCCACAATGGCCACAGTGGTCGGTACCGGCACTCGCTGCACCCCCCACGGCACCCGGGTCCGTAGCGCCACAGCTGCCGACCCCGCCCCCGCCTAGCACGGGGCCCGGGTCACCCACGCCGGGAGGCGTACAGATCCAGCAAGTGTGCTTCCCGCCGTCATCGTTCAGATCATCACCGCCACCCATCTACACGTCGGCTGGAGACCCGTCGGCACCCACCCTGCAGTTCGACGATCCCTCCGGCTCGGCGGGGCACTCCACGGGCCACGGCCATGCTGACCGGACACCCCAATCCTCGCTGCTTCGCACATCCGAGCAAGTCGGCCACGGCGCTCCGACTCAGACACCGCCGCGTTTTGCCAAAATGGACTTCGGCACTTATGACGGCACGGAGGACCCCCTCAACTGGCTCAACCAGTGCGAGCAGTTCTTTCGCGGGCAACGCACCCTCGCCTCGGAGCGTACCTGGCTCGCCTCTTACCACCTCCGCAGCACGGCACGGACCTGATACTACGCCCTCGAGCAGGACGAGGGCAGAATGCCCCCTTGGGAGCGCTTCCGCGAGCTCTGCCTCGTTTGTTTTGGGTCACCGATCGGCGGGAGTCATCTGGCAGAGCTAGGCCGCCTTCCCTTCACCTCCATGGTTCAGGACTTCGCCGACCGTTTCCAGGCCCTGGCATGCCACGCGTCGGGCATGACGGCGCAGCAGCGCGTCGACCTCTTCGTCGATGGACTTCTGGATCACATCCGCGTGGACGTGGAGCTTAGAGGACCCCAGGATCTCCAGACGGCCATGTACTACGCCCGCGCGTTCGAGCGCCGCGCGGTGGCCATCCAGCAGGAATGCCATCCCGGGCCGCTGGGTTGCTACCCTGGCCGGATGTTCCCCCGAGGGGTCGGCCTTCTCAGGCTTCCGCGGCACCCTCGCCGCGACCGCGGCGCGCCCGTTCTGCCGGCTCACCTCGGCCGAGCTACTCGAGCGTCGCCGCCAAGGGTTGTGCTTCAACTGCGACGAGCCCTACACGCTCGGCCACATCTGCCCGCGACTCTTCTACCTGGAGGTTGCAGACTACATTCCAAAGGACGCCGTCGCCACCGACCTGGCCGCCGCAGCTGTCGCGAAGGTGTTTGACGCTAGTTGATCACCTCGAGGAGTTCAGCAAGCGTGTCCCCACCTTACAGCTCGAGGACGAGTTGTTTGTGCAGGCGGGGAGAAGTGTTATGACCAGCATATTAGGGGTTTAGCCCAGTGGGTTGTGGCCCAAGTTATCTTATCATTATTAGGGGCTTAGCCCAATTATCTTATCGTTATTAGGATCGTTTGCTTAGGAGTCAAGTAAAGCACTCTATATAAGGAGAGGAGATGTATCAATCTAATCAAGCAAGAAGTAATCATTATTTGCTCGGCTTCCCGAAGGGAGCCGGGAGACCTAACCCTAGCCTCCTCTTGCGCCGCCGCCGCCTCTTCTTCATCGCGCCATGGCGCCCCACCGACGGCAGCCGCGATCACATCTCCGTCAACCCTCCCTCTTCCCGTACAACCTACGCCCTAGACCAGGTAGGATCCTAGCTCCTACCATTTGCACTAAAGTTAGTACAAAGTTGAGACACTTATTTTGGGACCGATGGAGTATGCTGCCTTCTATCCATATGTATGAGTTCATTGAAGTGTAATGTCTTTCAGGTCAGTATCGTATGGAAATCGCAAATAGTCTCTGATACATACTAATTCCTATGTTGTTCCTGCGCTGTTCTTCATTTTATCCTGACTTTTATTCAGTTCAGCTATAGAGTTACTAGCATATTTACAGATTCACATGTCCTGATTTATTTATTTTCCTCAGTGCACTGTGGCCGCCTGTAGCTGTAATGTAAAACAATGTAGCCTTCTTGGCGTTGTTCTTCTATTTGCAATTAATACGTGAAAGTATAACATATATATAGAACTTTGTTTCAACTTTGTTTTAAAGAAATATAAAAATGAATTATGAATAGAAAGTAAAATGATTCAACTTTTATTTTATTTTTAGAAATATCTTCATTTAGGTAATGAAATAACTTCGTTGCATTGTTATTCTATTAACTTTTTGGATTTAACCAACTAAACCCATTCTTAATTTTTAATTATTTCAATGAGATAAATTTTGGTAAATTTATGAATTTTTTGAAAAAAGCCTTCGGCCACTGAAGTGTGGGCTTGCCAGCGCCCCGGGCCTACATATCTTTTTTTCACCTAATGATGTTCTAGCATGCAGTGGGATTCTAATTATGGTTGAATATGTGTACAGTCTGAAAACGTGTAAAGGTGTTCTCACCAAGGTATAGGCTGCCTATCATGTTATATTTGTGGAAAATGATACTCCCTTATGCAAACTAGGCAGTCATGACGACCTGTGTATCATCGCTGTGGAGAAACCACAAATTAGGGAAAAGTGTAATGTACTCATTCAAGCAATGATATACGCCCATTTCTTCCAATTTTAGCTGTATACCATGGATCATGATTATTCTGCATGTACTTTCCAATTCATATAATGCTCATTCCTTTTAGTTGTATTTTATTCAGGTAAAGTTACTAGGACATTTACTGATGGATGTGTATTCAATTGTTGTTTCTGTTCCTCAGTGCACCTTGGGACATATACCATATGTTCGTCTGGCCATCAAAAGCTCCCGGACAAGTGTTGCTTCTGCTCCCTTCCCACAAGGTAGTAGAAGACGTGGTTGAATCCATCAAAGTTGCTTCCTCCAATAGCAATCACGGATGTACATCAAGGATAATGTACTACCAGAAAGGAGAGCATGAGATTACAGAAGAGGAGGTAAGAGTGCAGCTGCCCTTGTACTTTGCTCTGCAGAAGGAGATAACCCTGGCCGATGAGATTACCGAAGAGGAGGTAACGGTTTTACTTCGGTATGAGAGACTGCCAAACTTCTGTTTATTTTGTGGTTACATAGGACATATGGAAGCGAGGTGTGACTTCCCAAATTCAGAGAAAAAGTTGAGGTACAGTAAGGAGCTTGGGGTGTTACCGGTCCATTTTGATGATCCCCGCGCTTGGTTCCTGCCTGAAAAAATGAGACAAGAAAGGGGCTCCCAGTCATCAACTCCCCTATGGCGGGCTCCCAAGCCTGTCATCCAGGCCATGGTGCAGTCGGCCGTGGAGAAAGTGCGGGATGGTGTTGATCGCCTATCGATGGGTGATGGGATGGAAACTGATGCAAGCCAGAAGGTGCAAGAAGAAGGAACTCAAGTTGCCGCCGATGCTAAGGCTACTCCCATAGGCAAAGATGATGAAACAAATGCTACGGAGTCTCCAACACCACCGAAGACCCTACCCCCGCCGACGGGGAATTTGCCTGTACCTATCGGCACTGGCTCTGGGCATGTGCATGATAAGGTTGATGTGGTTGTGCATGATCAGAAGATGGTGTCTGGGGCTGCAACGGGAGGGGATATGCCGCCCTTCACCAACACCAGCGACCTCGATCCTCTTGCAAGTGGCACCCAGAACCAAAACAACAATACTCATATCGCCCCGGGGGATGATGGATGTCCTCTCGCAATTCATGCAGTGGAAAAACAGCTGCTGGAGGACTCAAAGGATGATCCTGATGAAGACAAGGAACACACGGGCACTGTCAAAGATAATATTTTGGCTTCAGGGAGTACAACACCAAGTAATGTTGGCACCAAGAATGGTGGTAAAGGTATTGTTGGTTCAAGAGTAACAAGCAGTGAACGTAGGGGGCATAGTCGCTCAGAATCCAGTGTAAATGTAACTGAAAGTAGGGCTGTAAAGATTGTGCAATCTGCTCTAGGAAAAGGAAGGATAGAGCTCTAGATGAGAGTGATAGTTTCTCAGGCAAACTTGTAAGCAAAAAGAAGTCATGTAGCGGTCAGGAGGAGAAGCAAGGCACAAGCCAGAAAGGTGGAAAGGCGGCAACCGATCCTGGGGCCATTGGTACTCTGACGGACGCGAGTGGAGACGCCCGTTAGGAGACATGAGTTTCCTCAGCTGGAACTGCCGGGGTTTGGGGTCAATCCCAGACAGTTCAAGAACTCGTGCGCCTCGTACACACTCATTGCCCAAATATCGTTTTCCTGTCAGAAACACGGCAATGTGACGAGAAGGTGAAGAGAATAAAGTGGAGACTAGGACTGAAGCACTGCCTTACACATGATGGTAAGGGCAAAGGTGCGGGCATTGCCTTGTATTGGGATGAGTCAATAAATATAAAATGTTTGTCGTATGCCCCCCGCTATTTTGATGTGTTAGTGTCTGATGATCCACATGGCCCGTCGTGGCGTGGTACTTTTGTCTATGGTGAACCAAGAGCCCAAGATAGACACCACATGTGGTCCCTTCTGAGAAGGATTAAAACAATGTCCAATGAACCATGGCTGATGATCGGTGACTTTAATGAGACGATGTGGCAATCTGAACATTTCTCCATGACTAGAAGATCTGAAGGGCAAATGGCAAGGTTCCGTAGTGTGCTCAGTTATTGTAACATGCATGACCTGGGCTTAAAAGGTAAGCCTTGGACTTATAACAACAAGCAGCGAGGTGGTAATAATGTTAAGGCCAGAATTGATCGTGCTACGGCTACCCCATGTTGGCAAGATTTGTTCAAACATGCTACTGTTACTCACATAACTACCCAAAGGTCTGACCACCTCCCGCTCCTTCTAAGTTTCTCGGATCAGGCAAAGGAGTGGGGTGATGGGAGGCCTTTCATGTACGAGTACATGTGGGAGAGGGATCCTTCCCTGATGGATGAAATTAAAAAGGCCTGGAATAGTAGCAACATACAGGGCCCGGGATTGGACAGTGTAGCACATAAATTAAAAAGTGTGCAACAGGATTTGCAAGGATGGAGCAAGAGGAAATTCAGATCAGTTAGATACAAAGTACAGAAACTGCAGCAGAAGCTTGATAAATTGTGGGACATGGCACCTTCAGACAGAAGGGATGAGCAAATCCACGAATGTTCGAGAGAATTAGATGAGTACTTGTATAGGGAAGAGATGTTATGGCGTCAACAGTCTCGTGTTATTACTATCCGGGAGGGTGAACAAAATACTAAATATTTTCAGCGAAAGGCTACTCGGCGTCAAAAGAAAAATTATATTAGTAAATTGAAAGATGCAGATGGGAACTTGGGTTCAAGGAAAGGAGCAGATTGCTTTGTTGACAACAAATTTCTTCAAGAAACTTTATGAAGCTGATGAGGATGTGGAACCAGAAGCTTTGCTTAACTTCTTTGATGATAAAGTTTCTGAGGAGATGAATGAGGCACTTTGTCGAGAGTTTTTTGATGACGAGATAAGTGCTGCATTGTTTCAAATTGGGCCTCTAAAGGCTCCCGGTAGAGACGGTTTTCCGGCGAGATTTTTCCCGAGGAATTGGGCTGAGTTGAAACATGACGTGATTGCCGCAGTGAAAAACTTCTTTGCAAATGGCATAATGCCTGAGGGCATTAACGACACTATGATTGTTCTTATCCCTAAAGGAAAATCGCCTGAAAATTTACAGGACTTCAGGCCGATCAGCTTATGTAACGTGATCTACAAAATCATTTCAAAATGCTTGGTGAATCGACTCAGACCTTTTCTGGATGAAATAATCTCAAAATCCCAAAGTGCCTTCATTCCTGGGAGATTGATCTCGGACAATGCATCTATCGCTTTTGAGTGCTTCTATAAGATTCAACACACTAATAATGAATGGGATAACCATTGCGCATATAAACTGGATCTAACAAAAGCCTATGACCGGGTGGTATCGAAATACCTTGAAGAAGTGTTGTTAAAATATGGGTTTTGTCAGAAATGGGTATCATGGATAATGTCATGCGTCCGGTCTGTTAGATATGACGTTAAATTAAATGGTGAAGTGTTGGATTCTTTCTACCCTTCGAGAGGGCTGAGACAGGGAGATCCTTTGAGCCCCTACCTATTCTTGTTTGTGGCTGAAGGCTTATCCCTTGCACTTGAAGCTGAATGCTCTATCTCGAATATTACCCCCCTCAAGGTGGGAAGGGGCGCTCCGAGAATATCCCGTCTCCTGTTTGCGGATGACAGTTTATTATTTTTCAAGGCAACCAGGGATCAAGCAACAAGCGCCAAGTCTGCCCTCAATGTTTTTCAAAAAGGCACGGGTCAGTTGTTGAGCCCAAGAAAACGTTCCATTCTTTTCAGTAAGGTGTGTCCTGCTCATATCCAGGAGGAGATTATGCATACCCTGGATCTTAACTCGTCTACCTTTGAAGAGAAATACCTCTGTCTTCCTACCCCGGAAGGTCGGATGAAGGACTCCCATTCCAACCAATAGTTGAATGGTTCACTAAGAGGCTTACGGAGTGGGCAGAAATATATATGTCTTATGGGGCAAAAGACATTTTGGTCAAATCAATTGCTCAAGCCCTTCCTACGCACACCATGAGTATCTTCAAAATGAGTGCCGGATTCTGTGATAAGTATAAGAAGTTGGTGAGAGTCTTCTGGTGGGGGTATGATAAGAACAAAAGAAGAGTTCATTGGATGTCCTGGGAGAAAATGACAAAACCGAAGTGCGAGGGGGGGCTGGGGTTTCGCGATATGCGTGTGTTCAATCAAGCTCTACTCGCAAAGCAAGCTTGAAGACTGATACAAAAGCCTGAGAGTTTGTGTGCTAGGGTGCTGAAAGCAAGATATTATCCAAAAGGTAACTTGCTGGACGCGTACGGCGAGGGGCAGCATCGGGGATCGTCGTCTACCGGTGGTGGCCGGGGCTATGCATGGCAAGGCGGTGGAGGTGCTGGTCGTGGCAATGGGCAACAGGGAGGTTTCTTCGGACCACCATGCGGCTTTGTTGAGGGTGCCTCGGGTCCTAATCAGCGCTTCCGGGGGAGATTCCGCGGAGGTAGGGGAGGGGCAGACGTCATCCTCCTCCCCCGCCGCGGCAAGCTGTGGTTGTTCCTGATGTGACCCCAGCGCTTAATTCTGCTGCGGTGGAGGTGGTTCCTCCCGTGCTTAATTCAGCTGCGGTGGAGGTGGTTCGGGCTCTTGCTTCAGTCGAAGTTCCGGATCCTAGTGCTGGATTGTCTGATAATGTGGTTGACAAGCCGGCCGTTGAGCGTTTGTCTAAATGGCTCCGCAAGAAGGAGAAGATGATTTGTCGACGGTGCGGAGTGGTAGGACACTTCACGGCTGAGTGCACCATGGTGATGTGTGACACGTGCCAGAAGCCCATGCATGTTTCAGGGGAGTGCCCTGAACTCCAGGGGCCCATGCCGGCGGTTGCTATGTACGGAGTTTGTTCTGCTGATCTTATGTTCTTTGAGTCTCCTGCTGATGAGTCTGAGGCACCTGTGACGGAGGTGTCCCTTACAGGGGTTGTCAAGATCACGCATGGGACGCTGTCGGAGGCCCTGATTGTGCATAGGCTCAGTGAGTTGATGCCAGGTAACTTTCAGTGGAAGCTGGTCCAGCTTGAGGGGCAATCTTATAAGGTGGATTTCCCGTCCCTAGATGACCTGAACCACGCGCTTAAGTATGGTCTGTGTCAGGTGGCGAGCACTAACTGCATCATTGAGTTTGCTCCGTGGAAAAAACCTGAGCCTCAAGGGAAGGCCCTTCCTCAGATTTGGGTTCGCTTTATTGGGGTGCCCCCGAAGGCCCTTCAGAGCGCACGGACTACGTGGAGTCTAGGATCGCTCATTGGTAAAACAGAGAAGGTGGATATGCCGTTCACGAGAGCAAATGGCATTGCGCGCTTGCTGGTGAGTGTCCTGGATATTGAGTTGGTTCCTTTTTATGTTAGGTGGTTCTATGCTGGTCTGATGTATGACTTGGAGATTGAGATTGAGCTCGAGAGTTCAGTACTTGTTCAGGCCGCCGATGGGATTGCGGATACAGATATGACTGATGGTGATGATGCTCGTGGACTGAGTGAGTCAGCCGCGGGTGGGCAGGCGATGTCTGGTATTACACCGACGGTGAGTCAGCCTCGGCAGTCTTCTGGAGGTTCTGGGGGGAAGGGGGAAGCACCCCCTGCAACATCCTTGTCTTCTCTCCGCTTTGGGTCTTTTGGGCCGGCCTCAGCCCCCAGTCGGTTGTGGGGTCACAGGGCTGAGTTGGAGGATCCGGTGGAGCTGGAACTTCCACCGTTGTCACCGCGGATCATGGATGCTGCTCTCTATGGGAAGGAGGGTGTCAGGGGGGAGTCCCCTATTGCCACGCCTACTTCTGCCGCCCATCTTCTTGAGGGTGTTCTGGCGATGGATGCTGAGCGGGATGTTTCTCCAGGATCTGGAAGTCCACTTCCGGTTGGGCTGTCGGCCGTTCGCGATGAGGTATCTGATGTTGTTGTGACCAGTCCGGGTGCGGTTGCGTCTGGTGACTGTGTGGCCCGTGGGCCGTACGCGCTGTTGGCGCCAGGGTCTGCGATCGAGGTGCCTGTGGCAGGCGGCCCAGGTGTTCTTGGTCAGATGGGTGGGGGTGTTCTTGGGTCTACGGCAGGAGGCCTTACCCCGAGTGGACCCTCCACCGCCGAGGTCATCGCTTTCGGGGGGATTGCTGATCCCATGACCAATGGCCGACGACTCAGCAGTCGCCTCTAGGACCAGCCGGATGTGGATGAGCTGCAGATGGGTCGTGCTATGCGGCAGGCCAAGCTGCGGAACATTGAGGACTTGACAGGTATGTCACTCAGTATTTCCAATTCGATTTACCATTTTTCTGCCGATGATGTTATAAATAATGCAAACCAATTGGGAGTTTCGTTAGGCGGGAACGGGAAAGAAGTTGCTCAATCTGTTAACGACTTGTTTGATCGTGAGGCTGAGCGGGCGATTGAGGTTATTAATAACTTAGCAGCTGTTAAGCCGTTGAATATCTCAGAATTTGATGCTCTAGGGGTGAGGGTTTTGGATAGTCTTTGCGAGGACCTGGATCCATCGCTCGCTCAGTCGGAGGATGAGGGTGCTGGTGTTGGCAGGGAGGAGTTGCTCCCGGATGATACGGAGATTGCTCAAGCCCCCAAAACTGGTAGTACGAACCGGGACGGGGAGCACCATGAGCCCAAGCGTAAATGGAGCCGCAAAATTTATCCGGTGTCGGCTGTACGTGAAGGAAATATGCCCTAGAGGCAATAATAAAGTTGTTATTTATATTTCCTTATATCATGATAACTGTTTATTATTCCTGCTAGAATTGTATTAACCGGAAACTTAGTACATGTGTGAATACATAGACAAAACAGAGCGTCCCTAGTATGCCTCTACTAGACTAGCTCATTGATCAAAGATGGTTATGTTTCCTAACCATAGACATGAGTTGTCATTTGATCAATGGGATCACATCATTAGGAGAATGATGTGATGGACAAGACCCATCCGTTAGCATAGCACTATGATCGTTTAGTTTTTTTTGCTATTGCTTTCTTCATGACTTATACATGTTCCTATGACTATGAGATTATGCAACTCCCGAATACCGTAGGAACACCTTGTGTGCTATCAAACGTCACAACGTAACTGGGTGATCATAAAGATGCTCTACAGGTGTCTCCGAAAGTATTTGTGGTGTTGGCATAGATCAAGATTAGGATTTGTCACTCCGAGTGTCGGGGAGGTATCTCTGGGCCCTCTCGGTAACACACATCACAATAAGCCTTGCAAGCAAAAGACTAATGAGTTAGTCACGAGATGATGTGTTACGGAACGAGTAAAGAGACCTGCCGGTAACGAGATTGAACTAGGTATGGAGATACCGACGATCGAATCTCGGACAAGTAACATACCGATGACAAAAGGAACAACGTATGTTGTTATGTGGTTCTGACCGATAAAAGATCTTCGTAGAATATGTAGGATCCAATATGAACATCCAGGTTCCGCTATTGGTTATTGACCGGAGATGAGTCTCGGTCATGTCTACATAGTTCTCGAACCCGTAGGGTCCGCACGCTTAACGTTTGATGACGATCGGTATTATGAGTTTATGAGTTTTGATGTACTGAAGGTAGTTCGGAGTCCCGGATGAGATCACGGACATGATGAGGAGTCTCGGAATGTCCGAGACATAAAGATTGATATATTGGACGACTATATTCGGACACCGGAAGTGTTCCGGAAAAGTTTCGGATTTAACGGGATTGCCGGAGGGGGTTACCGGAACCCCCTACGAAGGGGGATGGTCCATAGTGGGCCTTAAGGGAAAGAGAGAGGCAGCCCATAGGGCTGGCCGGTGCCCCACCTAGGGTTCCTAGTTGGACTAGGATTGGGGGGCGCCACCTCTCCCTCTTTTCCTTTCCCTCTCTTCCTTCTTTGGTGATTCCTACTAGGAATAGGATTGCAATCCTATTCCTAGTAGGATTGCACCCCTAGCCGCACCATACAAGGGCCGGCCGGCCTCCCCCCTTGCTCCTTTATATACGGGGGCAGGGGGCACCCAAAGACACACAAGTTGAATTGTTCCAGCCGTGTGCGGTGCCCCCCTCCACAGAAACACACCTCGGTCATACCGTCGCGGTGCTTAGGCGAAGCCCTGCGCCGGCGAATACATCATATCCGTCACCACGCCGTTGTGCTGACGAAACTCTACCGTGAAGCTCAACTGGATCAAGAGCTCGTGGGACGTCATCAAGCTGAACGTGTGCTGAACGCGGAGGTGCCGTACGTTCGGTGCTTGATCGGTTGAATCGCGAAGAAGTTCAACTACATCAACCGCGTCACTTGACGCTTCCGCTTCCGGTCTACGAGGGTACGTAGACACACTCTTCCCTCTCGTTGCTATGCATCTGGTAGATAGATGTTGCGTGATCATAGGAAAATTTTAAAATACTACGTTCCCCAACAGTGGTATCATGAGCCAGGTCTATGTGTAGATGATATGCACGAGTAGAACACAATGAGTTGTGGGCGATACTAGTCATACTGCTTACCAGCATGTCATACTTTGCTTCGGCGGTATTGTGAGATGAAGCGGCCCGGACCGGCATTACGCGTACGCTTACGCGAGACTGGTTTCACCGTTACGAGCACTCGTTGCTTAAAGGTGACTGGCGGGTGTCTGTCTCTCTCACTTTAGCTGAATCAAGTGTGGCTACGCCCGGTCCTTGTGAAGGTTAAAACAGCACATACTTGACGAAACATCGTTGTGGTTTTGTATGCGTAGGTAAGAACGGTTCTTGCTAAAACCCGTAGCAGCCACGTAAAACATGCAACAACAAAGTAGAGGACGTCTAACTTGTTTTTGCAGGGCATGTTGTGATGTGATATGGTCAAGACATGATGAGTTATACGGTTTTGTATGAGATGATCATGTTTTGTAATGTTATCGGCAACTGGCAGGAGCCATATGGTTGTCGCTTTATTGTATGAAATGCAATCGCCATGTAATTGCTTTACTTTATCACTAAGCGGTAGCGATAGTCGTAGAAGCAATAGTTGGCAAGATGACAACGATGCTACGATGGAGATCAAGGTGTCGCGCCGGTGACGAAGGTGATCATGAAGGTGCTTTGGAGATGGAGATCGAAAGCACAAGATGATGATGGCCATATCATGTCACATATTTTTGATTGCATGTGATGTTTATCTTATTATGCTTCTTATTTTGCTTAGAACGACGGTAGCATTATAAGATGATCCCTTACTAAATTTCAAGGTATAAGTGTTCTCCCTGAGTATGCACCATTGCGAAAGTTCGTCGTGCCGAGACACCACGTGATGATCGGGTGTGATAAGCTCTACGTTCAAATACAACGGGTGTAAGCCAGTTTTGCACACGCAGAATACTCGGGTTAAACTTGACGAGCCTAGCATATACAGATATGGCCTCGGAGCACTGGAGACCGAAAGGTCGAGCGTGAATCATATAGTAGATATGATCAACATAAGATGTTCACCATTGAAACTACTCCATCTCACGTGATGATCGGATATGGTTTAGTTGATTTGGATCACATGATCATTTATATGACCGGAGGGATGTCTATCTAAGTGGGAGTTCTTTAAATTAATATGATTAAATTGAACTTTAATTTATCATGAACTTAGTCCTGGTAGTATTAGCATATCTATGTTGTAGATCAATAGCTCGCGATGTTGCTCCACGTTTATTTTTTATATGTTCCTAGAGAAAACCATGTTGAAAGATGTTAGTAGCAATGATGCAGAATTGTTCCGTGATCTGAGGATTATCCTCATTGCTGCACAGAAAAATTATGTCCTTGATGCACCGCTAGGTGACAGACCTATTGCAGGAGCAGATGTAGACGTTATGAACGTTTTGACAAAAGCTCGATATGATGACTACTTGATAGTTTAGTGCACCATGCTTTACGGCTTATAACCGGGACTTCAAAAATGTTTTGAAACGCCACGGAGCATATGAGATGTTCCAAGAGTTGAAATTAGTATTTCATACTCATGCCCGTGTCGAGAGGTATAAGACCTCTGACAGTACTTTGCCTACAAGATGGAGGAGAATAGCTCAACCAGTGAGCATGTGCTCAGATTGTCTGGGTAGTACAATTTCTTGAATCAAGTGGGAGTTAATCTTCCAGATAAGATAGTAATTGACAAAGTTCTCTAGACACTATCACCAAGTTAGTAGAACTTCGTGATGAACTATAATATGTAAGGGATGACGAAAGTAATTCCCGAGCTCTTCACGATGCTGAAATCGGCGAAGGTAGAAATCAAGAAAGAGCATCAAGTGTTGATGGTTAACCAGACCACTTGTTTCAAGTAGAGGGCAAAGGGGTAGAAGGGGAACTTCAAGAAGAATGACAAGCAAGTTGTCACTCCCGTGAAGAAACCCAAAGCTAAACTCAAGCCTGAAACTAAGTGCTTCTACTGCAAAGGAAATGGTCACTAGAAGTGGAACTGCCCTAGATATTTGGCGGATAAGAAGGATGGCAAAGTGAACAAAGGTATATTTTATATACAGATTATTGATGTGTATTTTACTAGTGTTCATAGCAACCCCTCGGTATTTGATATTGGTTCAGTTGCTAAAGAGTAGTAACTCAAAATGGGAGTTGCATAATGAACAGAAACTAGTTAAAGGATGAAGTGACGATGTGTATTGGAAGTAGTTCCAAGATTGATATGATCATCATCACACACTCCCTATACTTTCGGGATTAGTGTTGAACCTAAATAAGTCTTATTTGGTGTTTGTGTTGAGCATGAATATGATTTGATCATGTTTATTGCAATACGGTTATTCATGTAAGTTAGAGAATAATTGTTGTTCTGTTTACATGAATAAAACCTTCTATGGTCATACACCCAATGAAAATGGTTTGTTGGATCTCGATCGTGTGATACACATATTCATAATATTGAAGCCAAAAGATGCAAGGTTAATAATGATAGTGCAACTTATTTGTGGCACTGCCGTTTAGGTCATATTAGTGTAAAGCGCATGAAGAAACTCCATAGTGATGGACTTTTGGAATCACTTGATTATGAATCACTTGGTGCTTGCGAACCATGCCTCATGGGCAAGATGACTAAAACTCCGTTCTCCAGAACCGTGGAGCGAGCAACAGAGTTGTTGGAAATCATACATACTGATGTATGCGGACCAATGAGTGTTGAAGCTCGCGGCAGGTATCGTTATTTTCTGACCTTCACTGATGATTTGAGCAGATATGGGTATATCTACTTAATGAAGCACAAGTCTGAATCATTTGAAAAGTTCAAAGAATTTCAGAGTGAAGTGGAGAATCATCGTAGCAAGAAAATAAGAGTTTCTACGATATGATCGTAGAGGTAAAATATTTGAGTTAGCGAGTTTAGCTTTCAATAAAAACAATGTGAAATAGTTTCACTACTCACGCCACCTGGAACACCACAGTGTAATGGTGTGTCCGAACGTCATAACCGTACTTTATTAGATATGGTGCGATCGATGATGTCTCTTACCGATCTACCACTATCGCTTTTGGGGTTATGCATTAGAGACAGCTACATTCACATTAAATAGGGCACCATCTAAATCCGTGGAGATGACACCGTATGAACTGTGGTTTGATAAGAAACCTAAGCTGTCATTTCTTTAAGTTTGGGACTGCGATGCTTATGTGAAAAAGTTTCAACATGATAAGCTCGAACCCAAATCGGAGAAGTAAATCTTCATAGGATACCCAAAAAGAAATTGTTGGGTACACCTTCTATCACAGATCCTAAGGCAAGGTCTTTGTTGCTAAGAGTGGATCCTTTCTAGAGAAGGAGTTTCTCTCGAAAGAAGTGAGTGGGAGGAAAGTAGAACTTGATGAGGTAATTGTACCTTCTCCCGAATTGGAAGTACATCACAGAAACTCGTTCCAGTGATTCCTACACCAATTAGTGAGGAAGCTAATGATGATGATCATGAAACTTCAAATCAAGTTTCTACTGAACTTCGTCGATCAACCAGAGTTCGTTCCGCACCAGAGTGGTACGGCAACCCAGTTCTGGAAGTCATGTTAATAGACCATGATGAACCTACGAACTATGAGGAAGCGATGATGAGCCCAGATTCCGCAAAATGGCTTGAGACCATGAAATCTGAGATGGGATCCATGTATTAGAACAAAGTATGGACTTTGGTTGACTTGCCCAATGATCGGCAAGCCATCGAAAATAAATGGATCTTCAAGAGGAAGACCGACGCAAACGGTAATGTTACTGTTTACAAAGCTCGACTTGTTGCGAAAGGGTTTCGACAAGTTCAAGGAGTTGACTACGATGAGACTTTCTCACCCGTAGCGATGCTTAAGTCTGTCCGAATCATGTTAGTAATTGCCGCATTTTATGAAATCTGGCAAATGGATAACAAAACTGCATTCTTTAATGGATTTATTAAAGAAGACTTGTATATGATGCAACCAGAAGGTTTTGTCAATCCTAAAGGTGCTAACAAAATGTGCAAGCTCCAACGATCCATCTATGGACTGGTGCAAGCATCTCGGAGTTGGAATATATGCTTTGATAAGTTGATCAAAGCATATACATTTATACAGACTTGCGGTGAAGCCTGTATTTACAAGAAGTGAGTGGGAGCACTACAACCTTTCTGATAAGTATATGTGAATGACATATTATCGATCGGAAATGATGTTGAATTTTCTGGAAAGCATAAAGGAGTGTTTGAAAGGAGTTTTTCAAAGAAAGACCTTGGTGAAGCTGCTTACATATTGGGCATCAAGATCTATAGAGATAGATCAAGACACTTGATAAGACTTTCGATGAGTACATAGCTTGATAAGATTTTGAAGTAGTTCAAAATGGATCAGTCAAAGAAGGAGTTCTTGCCTGACTTGTAAGGTGTGAAGTTGAGTAAAACTCAAAGCCAGACCATGGCAGAAAAATATAGAGAGAATGAAAGTCATTCCCTATGCCTCAGCCATAGGATCTATAAAGTATGCCATGCTGTGTACAAAACACATTGTGTACCTTGCCATGAGTTTTACAGGGAGGTACAATAGTGATCCAGGAGTAGATCACTGTACAGCGGTCAAAATTATCCTTAGTAATTGGATGACTAAAGGAAATATTTCTCGATTATGGAGGTGATAAAGAGTTCGTCGTAAAGGGTTACGCCGATGCAAGCTTTGACACTAAATCCAGATGACTCTAAGTATCAATCTGGATGTGTATTGAAAGTGGGAGCAATTAGCTAGAGTAGCTCCATGCAGAGCATTGTAGACATAGAAATTTGCGAAATACATACGGATCTGAATGTGACAGACCCGTTGACTAAACTTCTCTCACAAGCAAAACATGATCACACCTTATTACTCTTGGGTATTAATCACATAGCGATGTGAACTAGATTATTGACTCTAGTAAACCCTTTGGGTGTTGGTCACATGGTGCTGTGAACTATGTGTGTTATTCACATAACGATGTGAACTATCGGTATTAAATCACATGGCGATGTGAGCTAGATTATTGACTCTAGTGCAAGTGGGAGACTGAAGGAAATATGCCCTAGAGGCAATAATAAAGTTGTTATTTATATTTCCTTATATCATGATAAATGTTTATTATTCATGCTAGAATTGTATTAACCGGAAACTTAGTACATGTGTGAATACATAGACAAAACAGAGCGTCCCTAGTATGCCTCTACTAGACTAGCTCATTGATCAAAGATGGTTATGTTTCCTAACCATATACATGAGTTGTCATTTGATCAACGGGATCACATCATTAGGAGAATGATGTGATGGACAAGACCCATCCGTTAGCATAGCACTATGATCGTTTAGTTTTATCTGCTATTGCTTTCTTCATGACTTATACATGTTCCTATGACTATGAGATTATGCAACTCCCGAATACCGTAGGAACACCTTGTGTGCTATCAAACGTCACAACGTAACTGGGTGATCATAAATATGCTCTACAGGTGTCTCCGAAAGTATTCGTGGTGTTGGCATAGATCAAAATTAGGATTTGTCACTCCGAGTGTCGGGGAGGTATCTCTGGGCCCTCTCGGTAACACACATCACAATAAGCCTTGCAAGCAAAAGACTAATGAGTTAGTCACGAGATGATGTGTTACGGAATGAGTAAAGAGACTTGCCGGTAACGAGATTGAACTAGGTATGGAGATACCGACGATCGAATCTCGGACAAGTAACATACCGATGACAAAAGGAACAACGTATGTTGTTATGCGGTTCTGACCGATAAAATATCTGCGTAGAATATGTAGGATCCAATATGAACATCCAGGTTCCGCTATTGGTTATTGACCGGAGATGAGTCTCGGTCATGTCTACATAGTTCTCGAACCCGTAGGGTCCGCACGCTTAACGTTTGGTGACGATCAGTATTATGAGTTTATGAGTTTTGATGTACCGAAGGTAGTTCGGAGTCCCGGATGAGATCACGGACATGACGAGGAGTCTCGGAATGTCCGAGACATAAAGATTGATATATTGGACGACTATATTCGGACACCGGAAGTGTTCCGGAAAAGTTTCGGATTTAACGGGATTGCCGGAGGGGGTTACCGGAACCCCCTACGAAGGGGGATGGTCCATAGTGGGCCTTAAGGGAAAGAGAGAGGCAGCCCATAGGGTTGGCCGGCGCCCTACCTAGGGTTCCTAGTTGGACTAGGATTGGGGGGCGCCACCTCTCCCTCTTTTCCTTTCCCTCTCTTCCTTCTTTGGTGATTCCTACTAGGAATAGGATTGCAATCCTATTCCTAGTAGGATTGCACCCCTAGCCGCACCATACAAGGGCCGGCCGGCCTCCCCCCTTGCTCCTTTATATACGTGGGCAGGGGGGCACCCAAAGACACACAAGTTGAATTGTTCCAGCCGTGTGCGGTGCCCCCCTCCACAGAAACACACCTCGGTCATACCGTCGCGGTGCTTAGGCGAAGCCCTGCGCCGGTGAATACATCATATCCGTCACCACGCCGTTGTGCTGACGAAACTCTCCCGTGAAGCTCAACTGGATCAAGAGCTCGTGGGACGTCATCAAGCTGAACGTGTGCTGAACGCGGAGGTGCCGTACGTTCGGTGCTTGATCGGTTGAATCGCGAAGAAGTTCGACTACATCAACCGCGTCACTTGACGCTTCCGCTTCCGGTCTACGAGGGTACGTAGACACACTCTTCCCTCTCGTTGCTATGCATCTGGTAGATAGATCTTGCGTGATCGTAGGAAAATTTTAAAATACTACGTTCCCCAACAGTACGAAGGAGTGTTCGGATTCGGACTGCCAAGAAATTCCACGATGAAAAATGAGAGGCATTTTCTGGAATAGCAGAGGTCTGAAAGACTTGGCTAAACGTAGGTTCTTGGCGGAGTCGTCTATCGAACACAAGCTTGATTTCATCGCCCTATCCGAAACTGGTAGAGACAACTTCACCTCCCAGTTTCTGGGTACGTTGTCTGGAGGTGTCGATTTTGATTGGCACTGCTTACCCCCCAGAGGAAGGTCCGGTGGGATTTTACTAGGGGTAAGAAGAGAGTCTCTGGAAGTCCGTAACGTGGTCTTGGGGGAGTTCGCCGTAAAGTTCAGGGTGAGATCCAGGGTCGATGGATTTCAGTGGGCATTGGTGGCAGTATATGGAGCTGCGCAGCCTGAGCTCAAACCAGACTTTTTGGCGGACCTCGTTCGGATTTGTGGAGACGAACAGCTCCCAATTCTGGTGGGAGGTGATTTTCATATAATTAGAAGACGGGAGGAGAAGAACAATGATAATTTTGACGGCAGATGGTCGTTTATGTTTAATGCTATTATTGAAAGTCTGGATCTCCGAGAGATTGCGCTTTCTGGCAGACAATTCACCTGGGCCAATTCACTACCAAACCCAACTTATGAGAAGTTAGATCGTGTTCTCTGTAGTGTGGAGTGGGAACAGAAGTTTCCCATGGTGACCGTACAGGCCTTGTCGAGGGCCATTTCGGACCATACTCCACTCTTAGTAGACTCTGGAGTGGCAACTTATACGGGAAATAAAACTACTTTCTCTTTCGAGTTAGCGTGGTTTGAGAGAGAAGGGTTTTTAGACCTGGTTGCCAGGGAATGGGCCAAAGGTGGAGGAGGTTATTCTGCCGTAGACAGATGGCAGAATAAGATTAGGCATTTAAGGCAGTTCCTACGTGGCTGGGCAAAACATCTTAGCGGGGTGTATAAGGTTGAGAAGGAGCGGCTTATCAACCTTATTAATACCCTTGATGTTAAGGCTGAGTATTCTGTCCTAGCGACCAGTGAGCTGGAGGCTAAGGTGACGGCCGAATCTAGGCTGAAGGAATTGTTGCGAGAGGAAGAATTGAAATGGGCACTCCGTGCCATGGTTCGTGAAGTTATCCAAGGGGATGATAACACACAATTCTTCCATTTGATTGCTAATGGTAAGCATCGAAAGAAAAGAATTTTTCAGCTCGAGCAGGATGAGGGCACGATAGTTGGGCAGGAGAACCTCAAGCTTTACATCACTGACTATTATAAGCGGTTGTTTGGGGCTCCGGATGATAGTTTCGTGTCTCTAGACGAGACACGAATTCAGGATGTTCCCCAACTAGCGGCAGATGAGAACGAGATCTTATCTGCCCCGTTCTCGGAGAAAGAGGTGTTCGATGCGATCTCACAGATGAAGAATAATAAGGCGCCTGGCCCGGATGGTTTTCCGGCTGAATTCTATAAAAGGTGCTGGCACATCATTAAGGATGATCTACTTGCGATGTTCCATGATCTTTTCGATGGTCATCTGAAACTATTTCACCTTAATTTTGGTACCATAACTTTACTTCCTAAGAAGGCAGAAGCGAATCGAATTGAGCAATTTCGACCAATTTGTCTTCTTAATGTCAGTTTTAAGGTTTTCACTAAGGTGGGAACGAATAGATTGACGCAGATTGCCCATAGCGTTGTGCAGCCTTCCCAGTCTGCTTTCATGCCGGATAGAAACATCCTTGAAGGGGTTGTTGTCCTTCATGAGACACTCCATCAAATCCATACGAAAAAACTTGATGGAGTAGTTTTTAAGGTGGACTTTGAAAAAGCATACGATAAGGTCAAATGGCCGTTCCTTCAGCAAGCCTTAAGAATGAAAGGGTTTGATCCATCCTGGAGAAAGCAGGTGGACTCTTTTACTAAAAAAGGCTGTGTCGGAATAAGAGTTAATGACGATATTGGTCATTACTTCCAGACTCACAAGGGTTTAAGACAGGGAGACCCGATGTCTCCTATCTTGTTCAACATTGTAGCAGACATGTTAACAATCCTTATTGGTAGAGGTAAGGAGAATGATCAGGTAGGTGGTCTCGTTCCCCATCTAGTAGATGGAGGGCTATCTATCTTGCAGTATGCGGATGACACGATTCTTTTCATGGAGCATGATTTGGCTAAGGCGAGAAATATGAAGCTTGTGCTTTGTCTTTTTGAGCAACTCTCGGGGTTAAAGATTAACTTTCATAAGAGTGAATTGTTTTGCTTTGGCAGAGCCAAAGATGAACAAGAAGCCTACAAACAGCTATTTGGATGTGGGGTAGGGTCGTTACCCTTCACATATCTTGGAATTCCGATCCATCATCGGAAACTCTCTAATAAAGAGTGGAAGAGTCTTGAGGATCGTTTTGAGAAGAAACTTAGCCGTTGGAAGGGCAAACTGTTGTCATACGGGGGCCGACTGATTTTGATTAACTCGGTGCTTACGAGTATGCCCATGTTTTTACTGTCCTTTTTCATGATCCCAGTAGGGGTAAGGAAAAGACTGGATTTCTATCGGTCGCGTTTCTTTTGGCAAAGTGATGAGATGAAGCGCAAGTATAGGCTGTCTAGATGGGATGTCATTTGCAGACCTAAGGATCAGGGGGGGACTTGGAATTGAAAACTTGGAGGTTAAGAATAGATGCTTACTCAGCAAGTGGCTGTTTAAGTTATCTTCTGAGACTCATGCCACATGGGCCCAAATCTTACATAATAAATACCTTACAACCAAGACGCTAGCCCAAGTGGCAGCTAGACCATCTGATTCACCCTTTTGGAAAGGACTGATGAAAGTTAAGTCGGCCTTCTTCAATAGAACTAAGTTCTTAGTTGGTAACGGTGTTTCCACAAGATTTTGGGAGGATACATGGTTGGGAGAGACGCCCCTAGCTATTCAATATCCTTCTCTATACAATATTGTTCAACGTAAAGCAGACTACGTTGCAACAGTATTGCAGTCCACACCTTTTAATATTCAATTCCAAAGGGCGCTGGTTGGACACCGCTGGGTGGCCTGGCTTCATCTGGTGAGAAGACTGATGGATGTTCAGCTGTCTCAGCAGACAGACCGTATTCACTGGAAACTGACTAAGAACGGGACGTTTTCGGTGAAATCATTGTATTTAGATTTAATCAACTCAGTGCCTATCCCTAGGTCTGCTCACATTTGGAAGGTCAAAGTTCCCTTACGAATTAAAGTGTTTATGTGGTTTGTTCATAAACAAGTAATTCTCACTAAGGATAATCTGGCCAAACGTAACTGGAATGGGTCTTTGCGCTGTAGTTAAGGATGAATCAATTAATCACCTCTTTCTCGATTGTCCTATGGCTAAAGTATTATGGCGTTCGGTCCATATTGCTTTTAATATATCTCCTCCTACTAGTATCACCACGTTATTCGGCACGTGGTCGAATGGAGTCTCGAAAGAATTAGTGAGCCACATCCATGTGGGTGTTTGTGCGTTACTATGGGCTATTTGGAATTGCAGGAATGACTTGGTTTTTAACAGATCAACGAATGTTCATTTTTTGCAGGTTATTCACAGGGCCACTGCTTTGATCCGTATGTGGTCGCTACTCACTCCGATGGATGCCAGGGAGCGTTTGGTTACTGGGTCTATCCGTTGGGAGATGGTAGCTCGGGTTATCTTCAACCGTTTTGGATGGCGGTCATGTAATAGGATAGGAGTTTAGGTCCTGTTTACATTAACGCATCCGAGTGTGGTGTCCTTGCTTTTTTCTAGCTCAGTGGGAGCTTTTTTGTAATGCTGTTCCGCATACTTGGAGACCTTGATTTCGCTGATTAATAAGATGGCCGCATGCATCATTTTGATGCAGAGGCCGGGGAATACCCCCTTTTCTAAAAAAAACTTGCTGGACACGGTTTTTACTACTGAAGCTTCACCTGTGTGGCGTTGGGTCGAATATGGGCTTGAGCTCCTTAAAAGTGGGTGATTTGGAGAGTTGGAAATGGGAAGAGTATCCAAATATGTCGGGACAACTGGTCCCTAGATAGTCAGGCCTTTCTATACAATCCATGAAAAATAGAAGCCGATTAAGAAGGGTGAATCAATTACTTCTTCCTCGCTCAAATGAGTGGAACAAACAACTAATTGATAACTTGTTCTACAGTTTTGATGCCGAAGAAATTTGTAAGATCAAACTTCCCCAAACCCCTTTGGAAGATACTCTGGCTTGGAATTATGAAAAGAACGGCGTTTTCACGGTTAAGAGTGCATATCAGCTTGGGGTTTCGTTGCAAGACGATCAAAGGGAGGGTTCTTCGGCAAACCCAAGTAAAGGTAGGGAGTACTTATGAAACCTGATCTGGAAGGCAAATGTACCACACAAGATTCGTATCTTCACCTGGAGGGTTGTCAATGACTCACTTCCTACAAAGGAAAACAAGCACAAGAGGACACTTGAACTAGATGGTACATGCAATATTTGTGGAACAGCTGTTGAAAATGCTCATCATGCTACTGTAACCTGCACAAAACAAAGAGCTCTTTGGGAGGAAATGTGCAAAATCTGGGAACTACCCGAAGGTAAATCTCTCTTACTTTTCTCCCCTGATCGGCTCTTGCAAAACTTGTGCTTATGCACGGGCGAGATGAAGGAAAAGTTCATGCTTGTCTTGTGGAGGGCATGGCACCTAAGAGAGGACGTCACTCATAACAAAGGTAAGGCTACTGTTCAGGATTCGGTGTATTTTTTGACAAACTATTGGGAGTGTTTATCCGCCCCAAACCTGATTGCAAATGATGCCAAAGGGAAGTAGAAAATACACGAAACTGTAGTGCAGCGTACTAGTCATCCTCGCCATGCTATTAGATGGACAAAACCTTCTGGAAATCACATAAAAATCAACGTCGATGCTTCTTTTATACGTGCATCGGGTTTAGCTGCGCTGGGAGCTATTGGCAGAGATAGCTCGGGTACGGTGGTCTTCTCAGCGGGCTGCTGCTTTCATGGATGCACTGAAGTTGAGGAAGCTGAAGCTCAGGCCTTGTTGTTTAGCCTTACCCAGGCTCACAGACTAGCTTTGAACCATGTGAATTTGGAAACAGATTGCTCAGCTATAGTAATTGCTATGAATGATTCCAACACTAGTAAATCCAGTTGGTGGCCTTGTTATGAGAAGGTGAAGGAAATGCTCAGAGAGTTTCGATCATGCACTGTGTCCAAAATTTACAGAGAATGCAATGTGGCCGCGCATGAGTTAGCTGCCTTTGCTAGATTGAATGGTGATTTTTGTATGCTAGCTGATGTGCCACAGGATTTGATGCATGTGATTGACTCTGAATGTAACCCTGGGTAAGTGATTAATGAGATTTCCTTTCCACTCAAAAAAAAGAAGAAAGAAGACCATGGGAAAGGTTGCCCACATGCGCCATGTTTCTGCCCCGAAACCGGCAGCAGTGTCACTGGACCAACCACGATGCTTCTGGAGCATTTTTTAGGGAAGCACCAGGGTCTCTATGCGGAAGAGAAACTTACATACGGCAAGACGCTGTGGATGGACAATGACGGGCCCCTCTTCCTGGTCAACATGACAATGGAGCCCCTCCGCGGTGTCATCTCAGTTTGTTGTGTCCAGCCTCACATTACTAGAAGCTGCAGGCTGGCATTGTCCTGCGTGTTAGATTAATCTTGATTAGTCATCTGGTTTATGTATGGAGCATGGTTTTTTCTAGGCCGAGCTCCGTGGTACCTGCTATCTGCATGGTTCAGTAAACATCCTATTTCTAGAGATTCGAGCAAAAAGGTGAGCAGTTTTGCAGGCTGTGAGTGATTTGTTGCGTGTGCATGCCAAGAGAGAGAGAGTCTACCGCACGCAAAATTGAAATATAGAGAGAAAGAGCTGGGGTGTGCATGCAGAGGTGAGAGACACTGTCACACATCATGGTCTGTCACTGTTCATGTTCTGTCACTGTTCACAATGCCTTATTCACAATGCATCTCTCTCTCACACTGTCACACAACACCTCTCTCTCTTATTCTCTCTCACGAACAGCACCTGCATGCAACTTCCCTTTGAATCTCACATCTGACAGCACCTCTCTCTCAGAAAAAAAACACACACTCTCTTCTCTTTCGTCTCTAGATGAGTCAAAGGTATGCAGGAGGTGGGATGTAGAAAGTGTGTACAGTGCTTTGGATGAAAGTGACACATTTGTCATCACATTCACCGCTGCTTGCGGTGAGTCCTGGAGTACTATTTGCCAACGATTTAAAAAAGAAGGGAGAGAACAGTGCATCCTGCAGCTTGTCCACATAGTCACGGCCCAACAGCTTGCCCAGACGCCCCCGCTAATTATTCTTAGCATGTCAGAAGGACAGCTCATGTAGCACAGATCACGACATGAACAGATGGTATGGATAGAGGGTCTTGTGGAGCTCGGCCGAGGCTGCAACTTCCCGTTATGTAAAAGTTTGGGTCCTAAGCTAGCTAGTCGCGTGAGGAGAGCTAGTACTAGTTCTGGCTAGTTAGATTAGGTTTCCTGGTGTCCTAACAGTGCGTCAAGGTAGTAGGAGTCCGGTTAGGACTGGTATATGTGTCCAGCGTGTTTAGGTTCCCTGCATGCGATGAACCCATGTACATCGCGATGTAGCGAGCCGGACATGCAATTACTGTGGCCAAATAGAAAATTAGGTACAATTAATTCTTCCTATTATTCACATATCTAAGAAATATACATTATATATTTTGTCAATTTAATAATAAAAGGATTAAAAGTATTCAAGGGTACAAAAATGCATGTACTTCTAAAACATGTATTCGAAAAATGAGTTCACGTATTTTAAGAAAATGATCATTTAATTTACAAAATGTTTGCCGTGATTAAAAAAGTGTTCACATATTTTGAAAAATATTTATCTTATTGAAAAAGGTGTTCGCATTTTTTAGAAAATGGTCATTAATTATAAAAAAGGATTCAGGCACATTAAAGGTAACCAAAGTTGTATAGTTTATAAAACCACTCATATTTTGAGCCAACAATGCGCTCCATGTCATCAGATCTGTCGCCTTCATTATAAAAAAGATTTAAGTAAAGGCAGCTACCGCTTACATGTTTACACAGCCTCCCTTCATGTCCCAACGTCTTTTTTGCAATGTCAATTTCCTAGCATTGGAAGAATTACCGATGATGGTAGGTTCGTTCTTTTCCTCTCTTGCGTTTCTTTGGCTGTCCATTGGATGGGAGTGATAGGTATCGGGAGAGAGGTAGCAACAAGGACGGTAGTTTCGTGATGGTGATTTACTCACACTGTACATATCTTGATGGATTTGCAATGAGTCACATTGGACGACCGGGAGCTCAACGAGCGACCGCGACACCAATCACTACTGCATTATCCAATACTCCCGCCTCAACCTTGTCTTACCATGATAACAACGCAGTAGCCATATACGGCCAGCGTATTAGAGGGTCTGCGTCTTCATGCACACGCCACCACTTGTGAGCTATGCCCAGGCCGAACCAGTACCAGCACCAGAGGTCGGTGATGACTGTGAAGTGGGGATGACATCAGCGAACTCCTGCGCTTTCCGGAGCACGGTAGCTACGTTTTCGTGCACAAGCAGTCATCGAGATCTTCCCGAGCGTTCTCTACTACAGAGAGTATACATCTCAGTATCTTGAGGACATACACATGGTGTTGGCCACGAAAATATATCCAGTTGACTGCCTATGATGCATATGCTTAAACTTTGATATAGTTCTCTCGAGGAAGTAAAGGTAACTCAAAGTGAGGACTGCAATTTTATTTAAACTCATTATTTTGAAAATTTGTGTTTTGCACTACAATTTTCATTTTGTGAAGAGGTTCATTCTGTAGCGTAATGGCACACTACAGCACATGCTCTCAGCTGGCAGCTTATTTTTTCGATGCTCATAATCCCCCTTCTAAGCTCACTTTGGGAGAGCCTTGGAAGATGTCACTCTGTTTCATACTCCCTCGGTTCCTAAATATAAGTCTTTCTACAGATTTCAGTGTGGACTACATATGGATGTATGTAGACGTAATGTAGAGTGTAGGTTCACTCATTTTAGTCCGTATATAGTCTCCTATTGGAATTTTTAAAAAGACTTATATTTAGAAATGGAAGGGGTAATACTATTTCACCAGCCCATGTTCTTTCATGTCTAGTAGCATATGACGCTTGCAAGTTGCAAATAATGTTCTTTCATGTCTAGTCCGGCTGTGACTACAACGATGAGTAGGACTCGAAGTAATTGAGTAACATACCCTTTTTATGGGCATACACTTGGAAATGACCTTCATATGTTACAACCCTTTCAGAAGTAGGTTGTTAGTTACACCGCTCACTTTCAGTAAGCACAATCAGAGATGTGCTAAGCATGGATGTTGTATGCATTAGTAGTAGCTATGATGAGTTAATCATGGGGACATTCTCTGGTCATTTAACCTCTGCAGTTAGTCCAAACATTCCCTATGATTTTATACCTTTGCTTTTGGTCGGATGCTATACAAATTACTCATTGTATTGGATGCATGAGCATGCTTGTGACCAACAATACATTTCAAAAGGGGTGTGCAAATTAAAGTGCTGAAGTGATTTGTGAAGAGACCTCATCCGTCCAACTACAACATCAATGGGAAGAAAAGGCATACATCCAGACCACACGCGCTTGTTCATCGCAACTGTTGGTCCATGATACTGCTTTTAACTAAAATTCTAGTACACACTATTGTACTAGTATATCTAGCCTTTATCGGTTATATATGCGTGTCTGTAGGACCATAATAACATGCGTTTATTCGGTATGTCATGTGTATATATCTGTCAATCACTATATGTGTATGGGGTAAGCATCCACAGGTGGTAAGTGTATGGGTAATACACATGACATTCTGGAATAATGTACATCCGAGCAAACCAGGACAGGACAGCAGATGCGTCCATCCACTAGTAGAAAACGGGGCAAAGGTCCAGGCCGGGTCAGCCCATTAGTCCCGGTTCAGTCTAGAACCGGGACCAATGGGGGCATTGGACCCGATTCGTGAGCCCAGGGGGCCGGCCGGGCCACGTGGGCCATTGGCCCCGGTTCGTCTGGACCTTTTGGTCCCGGTTGGTGGGACGAACCGGGACCAATGGGCCTTGCTCCTGGCCCACCACCATTGGTCCCGGTTGGTGACTTGAACCGGGACCAAAGGCTCCCCTTTAGTCCCGGTTCATGTCACCAACCGGGACCAATGAGGTGCCTACATATACCCCCTCGTGTAAGAGCAGAGCACACTGCTCTGATTTTTCTGGCCGAGGGGGAGAGTGCTTGGTGGTGCTCTAGCTCACCTCCTATGCACACAACATGTTCGATGGAATGCCCGAGCCACACTACTTAAGCTTTCTCCTCTCCAAGCTCGACCTCCAAGCTCCATTTTCCTCAATATTTGTCTAGGTTTAGCGGTCCGTCACGCCCCGTCCCCGTCTTCACCGCCGTCGGGGGGAGCTATGGTGTGATGTCTACAACACGCTTCTATTCTTGTAGACAGTGTTGGGCCTCCAAGAGCAGAGATTTGTAGGACAGCAGCAAATTTCCCTTAAGTGAGTAACCCAAGGTTTATCGAAATCAGGGAAGTGGAGGTTGAACGTACCCCTTTCAAGCAACCCTGCAATCAAGATACAAGAAGTCTCTTGTGTCCCCAACACACCTAATACACTTGTCAGATGAATAGGTGCACTAGTTCGGCGAAGAGATGGTAAAATATGGATGATAGGAGTGGCAAAGCAAAGTAATATAAATCTGTAATAAAAAGTGCAGCAAGCAAACAAGTGGTAAACGTGAGCACAAATGGTATTGCAATGGTGGAAACAAGGCCTAGGCTTAGTGGCAACTCCCAACAACATTAACATAATCGAATCACATGATATTTCCCATAAAACATGCAAGGGGGACGCACTCGGAGGTCATTCCTTTGTGGTCAAGAGAGGACGAGAATTATGTAGGGCTACAAAAGCACACCTCAAAGTTCGTAGTTCTCAATCTATGGATTTCCCAATGTCACCGCGGCCATCCAAAGCGAGTACCACAATCACCACAACATATCTAAAGGATAGTCAAAGACAAGCACCAAGAGACTCTCAATATTCAATCAACACACAAAAGAGGAAATCACTCATGAAAATATTATTCTAATCCATGTCCAATAGACCGCTGTCACCTTGGTCTCGGGGATTATACTAGATAAAGACAAGTGAGTACATCAATCCAATACATAGAGTAAGAGGAAATATCATGGGATCACCCTAGATTAACATAGCCTATGATCACAACGAAGATCACATCATGGGAGAGAGAGATAACCACATAGCTACACGTACAAGCCCTCAGCCCCGGAGGAGACTACTCACACATGGACATGGTGAGGAGGATCTTGATGGTGGTGTTGATGGAGAGGTGCAGCCCCGCGAGGAGGAGACGGCCGGCGGCCCTAGGGGCGGCGGCGGCCCTAGGGGGCAGCGGCTCCTTGGCCCCCCTTCTTCCTTGTGGATGGTGATGCAATGGTGCTGGTCCTCCCCTCCAAGACGGCGTCTTGGGAGGAGGAAAATTCGTGGCCCTTGGTGACCTAGGTTTCCTTTCTTTATATAGACTCTCGGATTCCCGTCATCAGATTTTGGGCTTCAGTAAAACGGGCTTTTCTAGGCCTTCCGGACTCCGATTTGGACGAATTTTATATCCAGAAGCATCCTCTCGAAATTCCCTAGAACTTTCGCAACTAGACTTTTTCCGTTTGACGTCGTCTTCAGGCCGGAACGTGACCATCTTTAAAAAACGTTCTCAGACAGATTTCAGGAAAGTCAGAGTCCTACTCCAATACGACTCCTTTTGCGTTTTTGTCAATTTTCAAGTAATTCCTACACACTAAAGTGTAAAACAAGAACATTGTGCACTTTTGCAACCATTAGTAGGTTAGTCCAATAAATGCCTAAAAAGATAAAAAACTTTGATATAATCATGAGACAATGATGCAAAACAAGCATGTCACAAGCAAAAATTATGGATACGTTTGAGACGTATCAACATCCCCAAGCTTAATTCCTGCTCGGCCTCGAGTAGGTAAATGATAACAAGCATAATTTCTGTGGTGACATGCTACCAAAGAGTCTTTCACAATCACATGACAAATGCTTATTGAGATAATGAATCTTTAGTAATTAAGTTGCCTCATGAGAATATCACAAAGAACTGAAAGTTTACAATATGATACTGAAACGCCCAATAGATTTGTAGTGAGCATGGTGTGCAAACATGACAAAGTGATACCTCGCTTGCCCCCTTTGGTGAAGCAAAACATAAATGCAGGAACACCTCCGAAGTTTAAGTGACGACTAGATATAATGATTTCAGGATAAGCGATATCACAATCATGCAGAAGACAATGGTACTTTGGGACAATGCACATTACACTCAGAATGACAATCATGCTCTCAATAGTTGGTGCTATGAAGAAAGAAGGTGGAGACTCAACATAAAAGTAAAAGAATGGCCCTTCGCAGAGGGAAGCAGGGATTACTCATGTGCTAGAGCCTTTTATTTTGAAAACATAGAAACAATTTTGTCAACGGTAGTAATACTTCATATGTGTTATGCATAAGACATCCTATAAGTTGCAAGCCTCATGCATCGAATACCAATAGTGCTCGCACCTTGTCCTAATTAGCTCAGATTTCCATGGATTACCATTGCATTACATATGTTTCAACCAAGTGTCACAAAGGGGTACATCTATGTCACCTGTACAAAGGTCCAAGGAGATAGATCGCATTTGCTTTCTCGTTTTTGATAGATCTCAACTTGAGGACATCCATACCGGGACAACATAGAAAATAGATAATGGACTCCTCTTTAATGCTTAAGCATTCAACAAAGAGATTGAGGATCAATGTCCAAGCTAAAACTTCCACCATGATACATGGCTTTGGTTGGCGGCCCAATGTTCTTCTCTAACAATATGCATACTCAAACCATTCAACTCATGGCAAATCACCCTTACTTCAGACAAGACGAACATGCATAGCAACTCACATGATATTCAACAAAAGTGTAACAGTTGATGGCGTCCCCAGAAACATGGATACTGCTCAACAAGCAACTTATAAGAAATAAGATACATAAGCGACATATTCTTTACCACAATAGTTTTTAAGCTACTTTCCCATGAGCTATGTATTGCAAAAACAAGGAATTATTTTGAAGGTTTTAAAGGTAGCACATGTAAATTTACTTGGAGTAGCGGTGAAATACCAAATATAGGTAGGTATGGTGGACTCATATGGCATAACTGGTTTCAAGGATTTTGGATGCACAAGCAGTCAGTCTGCTTAGTACAGGTGAAGGCTAGCAAAAGACTGGGAGCGACCAACTAAGAGAGCAATGACGGCTATAATCATGCAGAGCGACAAAGCAACATTGAATCGGGCATGGAAGTTATATCACTACTCAGAAATTAAAGACCATCAAGGCTTGATAGACTTTCTTTACAGTCTTAAATATGCGTGAGCATATGCCAAGTCAATCAAAATAAATTCTTGGAGGAAGATATCACTAAACCATACCACATCATAGGCAAACAAATCATGCTGGTACTTCAATAACACATTAAGAACCCCCAGCTATTTGAGACTAACCATAAGAAAACATGAACTACTAAGCACCATTATGCACATAGCATTTTTATCATAGACATATCAACCAGTGCCACAGAAGCCAACTCTCTTAACAAGATAAGCATGATAACTCAAGAGAGTTCCAGAAGCAACAACCTAAATAAAAGCTCTTAAAAAGATAAGCATGAAAACTAAGAGCTAAGCATGACAGCACCTATGAAAAGATAAAGAACACACACAGCAAAGATAAGCATAAAAATCCTATGTTGTGTTCTAGGTTGAAGTGGAGCGTATTTCTATCCCAAACAATGAAGGCTAGGCTCTAACTTATTATGAACAGCAAGCAAAGCTAAAGAAAACTAAAAGGGAAACTAAGAGCAAGACGCTCCAAGCATAGCACATAACGCATGAAGTGATTAAAATATAGTGGAACGAAAGACGAACTGATAATTGTTGATGGAGAAGGGGATGCACGGGGGCATCCCCAAGCTTAGATGCTTGAGTCTTCTTGAATATTTCTTGGGGGTGCACGGGGGCATCCCCAAGCTTGAGCGTTTGACCCTGCTAGATCTTCTTTTATCATCTTCCCTCGCACACTTGAAAACTCCCTTCATACATAACTCATCAAAATCTGATTAGCGAGGTTAGTACCCATAATAAAATAATTTTTCCCTGCTGGAAATAAGGATAATCTTGAAGAGCTACTATTTCTCAAGATTGCCAAAAGGTTTTTGCAAAGAAAAAGCAAGCTCAAGGTTTGCAAAACGGAGAAAAGGCAAAACAGGACAAAATCTGTGAAAAACAGACCAGCAGGTAGTAAATAATTTTTTCGGGGCACTTCTGCAACTCAAATCAAAAAACTCAGAACAGACGCCCGAAAGCCAATTGTATAGAGCACGCTGTCAAAAACAATCAGATCAAAAAGATGATTTGGTGATTTTATACGAATTTTTCGGTCCAAGGACAGAATCTGTTTTCTGGACAACACGTCACAACTTTTGAACTTCCTTGCAATCAGAGGCTAAACTTGGCACAAAGCTGAAAAATAAAGATACAATGATGTTGCTACAGTAGTAACAAACATCAAGACCACTAAAAACTGAAAGCAAAGATAACAAGGGTTGTCTCCCTAGAGCTCTTTCTTTATAGCCATAAAGATAGGCTTAAGACTTTAATGATGCTCTCGTAGGAAGAAGAATTGAAGAACAAAAGAGAGCATCAAGCAGCAAATACCAAACACATTTAAGCCTAACATGCTTCCTATGCATAGGAATCTTGTAAAGAAATAAATTATTGAAGCATAAAACAGCTAGCATAGGAAGGGAAAACAAGTGCAGCTTCAAAACCTTCAACATAAAGAGAGGGAACTTGATATTATTGAAATATCTATAAGCATATGTTCCCTTCTCATAATAATTTTCAGTGGGATCACGAATAAACTCAACAATATAAGCATCACATAAAGCATTGTTACCATGATCCACATGCAAAAAGGTACTCTTACTCTCCACATAAGCATCTTTGGGGAGCCCATGGTTAGGACTTTTTAGCATTAACGTTTTCAGTCTCCCCCAAGCTTGAGCTACGCTCTCTCCGTCATGAGGATAGAAATTATAAACATAATTCCTATTCTCATGGACTTCATGAAGAGGATAAAACTTGGAGTAAAAGAGAGACTGGATCTCTTCCCAATCCAGCAGGTGAGAGTCATCTAGTAGCCTATACCATTCCAATGCTTTTCCTTTCAGGGACAAGGCAAATAATTTCCTCATGACTCCATCTCTTGTCAAACCTGAAATCTTAAACAACTCACAAAGTTTTGTAAGTTTCAACAAATGAATACTATGATTGACTGTCCCATCATAACGATCATCCACAATTATTTCAATTATCCCAAGTGGTATTTGGAACGGGATACATTCAGTAGGTGGAGGAGACTTCTCTACCACGGGTGTGGTAAAGCGGCCTTCCCCAAGCAGCGAACTAAGATTGCGGTTTTCCATAAACATAACTAGTGAAATAAAAACAAGAAACAAAAATATTTAATTGCAAGATCTAGAGAAGGTACCTTCACTTACCTCACTTCCCCGGCAACGGCGCCAGAAATAGCTTGATGTCTACTACACGCTTCTATTCCTGTAGAAAGTGTTGGGCCTACAAGAGCAGAGGTTTGTAGGACAGCAACAAATTTCCCTTAAGTGAGTAACCAAAGGTTTATCGAACTCAGGGAAGTGAAGGTTGAACCTACCCCTTTCAAGCAACCCTGCAATCAAGATACAAGAAGTCTCTTGTGTCCCCAGCACACCTAATACACTTGTCAGATGTATAGGTGCACTAGTTCGGCGAAGAGATGGTAAAATATGGATGATAGGAGTGGCAAAACAAAGTAATATAAATCTGTAATAAAAAGTGCAGCAAGCAAACAAGTGGTAAACGTGAGCACAAATGGTATTGCAATGGTGGAAACAAGGCCTAGGCTTAGTGGCAACTCCCAACAACATTAACATAATCGAATCACATGATATTTCCCATAAAAACATGCAAGGGGGACGCACTCGGAGGTCATTCCTTTGTGGTCAAGAGAGGACGAGAATTATGTAGGGCTACAAAAGCACACCTCAAAGTTCGTAGTTCTCAATCTATGGATTTCCCAATGTCACCGCGGCCATCCAAAGCGAGTACCACAATCACCACAACATATCAAAAGGATAGTCAAAGACAAGCACCAAGAGACTCTCAATATTCAATCAACACACAAAAGAGGAAATCACTCATGAAAATATTATTCTAATCCATGTCCAATAGACCGCTGTCACCTTGGTCTCAGGGATTATACTAGATAAAGACAAGTGAGTACATCAATCCAATACATAGAGGAAGGGGAAATATCATGGGATCACCCTAGATTAACATAGCCTATGATCACAACGAAGATCACATCATGGGAGAGAGAGATAACCACATAGCTACACGTACAAGCCCTCAGCCCCGGAGGAGACTACTCACACATGGACATGGTGAGGAGGATCTTGATGGTGGTGTTGATGGAGAGGTGCAGCCCCGCGAGGAGGAGACGGCCGGCGGCCCTAGGGGGCGGCGGCGGCCCTAGGGGGCAGCGGATCCTTGGCCCCCCTTCTTCCTTGTGGATGGTGCTGCAATGGTGCTGGTCCTCCCCTCCAAGACGGCGGCTTGGGAGGAGGAAAATTCGTGGCCCTTGGTGACCTAGGTTTCCTTTATTTATATAGACTCTCGGATTCCCGTCATCAGATTTTGGGCTTCAGTAAAACGGGATTTTCTCGGTCGTCCGGACTCCGATTTGGACTAATTTTATATCCAGAAGCATCCTCTTGAAATTCCCCAGAACTTTCGCAACTAGACTTTTTCCGTTTGACGTCGTCTTCGAGCCGGAACGTGACCATCTTTAAAAAACGTTCTCAGACAGATTTCAGGAAAGTCAGAGTCCTACTCCAATATGACTCCTTTTGCGTTTTTGTCAATTTCCAAGTAATTCCTACACACTAAAGTGTAAAACAAGAACATTGTGCACTTTTGCAACCATTAGTAGGTTAGTCCAATAAATGCCTAAAAAGATAAAAAAAAACTTTGATATAATCATGAGACAATGATGCAAAACAAGCATGTCACAAGCAAAAATTATGGTTTGAGACGTATCATGGTGCTCTAGCTAGCTCACTTCCTATGCACATGAGGTGTTCGATGAAATGCCCGAGCCACACTAGTTAAGCTTTTCTCCTCTCGAGGCTCTAACTCCAAGCTCCATTTTCTCTGAGATTTGTCTAGGTTTAGCGGTCCGTCACGTCCCGTCCCCGTCTTCGCCGGCCGCCGTCGATCGCCCCCACCGATCTCGTCACCGGCACCACCGTGGTGAGCCTCTTGTTATGTCCATGCTTTTCTTACTTTTATTATTGCTTGTTATTATTGCTTTAGATAGATATTTGTCTAATTTTCTTACGTTTATTATTGCTTGTTATTATATAGTGCGATGGTTTTGATATCCGCCCACGTGGGCCCTCGTCCTGTCTACGATTCGGATGTGGTATATTATCTTTAATTTATAACTATTTTTTTAGTGTTTATGACAATTATGCCGACCAACCTGACATGCATAGATGTTTTTATATGTCTAGGAGGTAGTTGAACCGGAAATCCCAACCGACCCTCTTGTGGAGAGGTTAAATTTAGTTGAAAAGGAAAACATTTCATTGAAGGAAAAAATTGGAAAAAAGGAGGAGGAGAAGATGGAATTGGAGTTGCATGTTGCGGAAGTCGTCGATGATCACAAGATCAAGATGGACCCTATTGTCGAGAGGTTAAATTTAGTTGAAGAAGAAAACAATTTCTTGAAGGAAAAAATAAAAAAAATTGAGGAGGAGAAGATGATATTGGAGTTGCATGTTGCGGATGTCGTCGATGATCACAAGATCAAGATGGATGCAATGCGGTTGAAGATTAGAAAGATTAGAAAATATGCCATTCATACCGAGGCTTGCTATCATTATGCCGTTGGATCAATTGTTACCTTGGTTGCGATTATGATCGCATTTGTTTTCGCATTGAAATGTTTAACATAGTTTCAATGTATGGTGAAAATTAATTAGATGCTCTTGAGAGCTATATGTTGTTAGATGAGAACTATGTATGTACTTTGGTTTTAATGTGATGATGAACTTCTATTAATTTGGTCACTTAATTATCTATTTACGGTGTTATGTAATGGTTTTTGACACACTTAATTATATATAATGCACGCAGATGAACCGGCAATGGATGTACGGTGACAGACACACCTCCGAGTACGTTAAGGGCGTGCACGAGTTTCTCGATGCGGCTGAGGCAAACAAGCAAAATGGTTTTATGTGTTGTCCATGCACTAGATGTGGGAATACGATGTCTTACTCTAACCGGAAAATCCTTCACTCCCACCTGCTTTACGAGGGTTTCATGCCACACTATAATGTTTGGACGAGGCACGGAGAAATAGGGGTTATGATGGAAGACGGCGAAGAAGAAGAGTACGATGACAACTATGTGCCCCCTGAATACGGTGATGCTGCAATGGGGGGAGCTGGTGAAGATCAAGAGGAACCAGACGATGTGCCCAATGATGCTGCAACGGGGTGAAGCTGTTGAAGATCAAGAGGAACCAGATGATGTGCCCGATGATGATGATCTCCGACGGGTCATTGTCGATGCAAGGACGCAATGCGAAAGTCAAAAGGAGAAGCTGAAGTTCGATCGCATGTCAGAGGATCACAAAAAAGGGTTGTACCCCAATTGCGAAGATGGTAACACAAAGCTCGGTACCGTACTGGAATTACTGCAATGGAAGGCAGAGAATGCAGTGGCTGACAAAGGATTTGAGAAGCTACTGAAAATATTGAAGAAGAAGCTTCCAAAGGAAAACGAATTGCGTGACAGTACATACGCGGCAAAGAAGGTCGTATGCCCTCTAGGATTGGAGGAGCATAAGATACATGCATGCCCTAATGACTGCATCCTCTACCATGGTGCATACAAGGATCTGAATGCATGCCCGGTATGCGGTGCATTGCGGTATAAGATGAGACGAGATGACCCTGGTGATGTTGATGGCGAGCCCGCCAGGAAGAGGGTTCCTGCAAAGGTGATGTGGTATGCTCCTATAATACCACGGAAGAAACGTCTGTTCAGAAACGGAGAGCATGCCAAGTTAATGCGATGGCACAGTGAGGACCGTAAGAAAGACGGGAAATTGAGAGCACCCGCTGATGGGTCGCAGTGGAGAAAAATTGAGAGAAAGTACTGGGAGGAGTTTGCAAAGGACCCAAGGAACGTATGGTTTGCTTTAAGCGCGGATGGCATTAATCCTTTCGGGGAGTGATGGGCCTCGAACCCCTCGTTGGATTACCCCAAGTGGAAGGTATAAGATGCAGTAAGTAGAAGTGTTTTCCCCTAGCAAAGATGCCAAGGATCGAATCCCCAGAGACTCCTAGGTTCAACAGGTAGGTGTCAACTGTTAACGGCACAATTAGAAATCAACGTGGACCTGCACACAGATACAAATAACTTTGCTCCCAACGAGTACAGAGAGGTTGTCAATCTCTACGGCCTTGTAGTTCACAAAGGGTTAAAAGCAATATGATAGTAGTGATAGATAGTGTTTTGCAATAGTAAATAAAATAGCGAAAAGTAAAATAGTGTATGTGATCAATGATGGTAATATGGACCGGAGTCACATGATGTTCACTAGTGATGTCTCTCTCCCAAAAGACGATAAAACAGCTATGCGAGGTAAACAAATTACAGCTGGGCAATTGACAGGACCACGAACGCAAACCAATGCTGACTACATTGCAAGAAAGGTTGAGGTTCAAAGCATGGGCGGTACGCCAAAGTAAGTAGACCGAAATCCATCTACATCTACTACTAATCATCCACCTTGAGATATCTATCCAGAACATCTCGCTGGTATTAAGTTGCGAGTCCCACCCATAGTGTAAACTCAATGCAACAGACAACTGCATTAAAAGAACTTTGCGTAAAGTAAACAATCCTTGCACCCGCGGGCACAAGCACCGTTGTTTTCCCCCTTGTGGCAACAGCATATCCCCTAGACTCGTGTTTCTGTCACTCAAGCTAGTCATCGAGGGGCATGAACCCACAATCGAGCATAACGTTCCCTCTTGGAGTCACTACTTACTACTTGGCCAAAGCAATAAATAACAACGGAGAACATGCAAGAATTACTTATGAACTAAAATATAAAAGAGGTGAATCAAATATATTACTCAAGATCAATCTGAACATAATCTCATAATCCATCGGATCCCAGCAAACTCAACATAGCAACAGCATAAGGATTACATAGGTGCCTCGATCATGTAGGGCAGCTCACGAGGACTAATTAGTGAAGCACAAGAACGGGAGGAGAACATAACATAGCTACTGGTCATGGACTCATGGTCCAAGGGAGACTACTCACGAGTCATCCGGGAGGCGTCCATGGTGGTGGAGAAGCTCCCGGTGGTGATCCTCCCCTCCGGCAGGGTGCCGGGAAGAGTTCTCCTGGTGCTCCCGATCTTGGAAGCGGCGGCGGCGGCAGAACAGAGATGGGATCGCGAAAAGAAGTCCTGTATCAAGGGTTTCGGGGAACCCTTTAAATATATGCCAAAGTAGGGCACCGGGGGGCTCTCGGGGGGCCGAGGCGCCCCCCCGGCGCGGCCCAGGGGGGGAGGGCGCGCCCACAGGGCGCCTGGGGCCCCTGTGCCCCCCCCCCCCAGGCTCCCCTTCGGAAGAAGTGTCGTTCCCGATACGCTGATTTTTTATATATATTTTCTGGATTTTTCTGGGCAGTTCTCGAAACGTGAAAACCTGAAATACAAAAACAGCCGAAAACAGAAACTGGCACTGGGGTGCACTGGATTAGTAAGTTAGTCCAAAT
>LR738715.1:806721899-806738485 GCA_902687465.1 Secale cereale | reverse complement strand
TTCGGAAGCAGTGTCGTTCCCGATACGCTGATTTTTTATATATATTTTCTGGATTTTTCTGGGCAGTTCTCGAAACGTGAAAACCTGAAATACAAAAACAGCCGAAAACAGAAACTGGCACTGGGGTGCACTGGATTAGTAAGTTAGTCCAAATATGATCAAAAGTGTATGGAAGTGTATGAATATCATAGCAATATCACCCAAAAGTGGCATGGAGCAAGCAGAAATTATAGATACGGTTTGGACGTATCAACATCCCCAAGCTTAATTCCTGCTCGTCCTCGAGTAGGTAAATGATAACAAGAATAATTTCTGTGGTGACATGCTATTAACCATATAAGACTTTCGCATAGTCATATGACAAAAGCTTACTGAGACAATGATTCTAAAGTAACTAAGTTGTCTCAAGAGAAAATCACAAATGACTGAAAGTTTTACAATATGAAACTGAAACAACAAAAAGATTTGCAATGAACATGATGTGCAAATATGATCAACTGATATCTAGCTTGCCCCCTTTAGCGATGCAAAACATAAATGCAAGGGCACCTTCAAGGTTTAAGTGATGACTAGATACAATCATTTCAAAATAAACGATATCACAATCATGCAAAAGACAATGCTACTTTGGGACAATGCACATTACACTCAGAATGACAATCATGCTCTCAGTAGTTGATGCTTGAAGTGCTAGAGCTTTTTATTATGAAACATGGAAGCAATTGTGTCAACGGTAGTAGTACTTCATATGTGTCATGTATAAAACATCTTATAAGTTGCAAGCCTCATGCATCGAATACCAATAGTGCTCGCTCCTTCTCCTAATTAGCTCGGATCCCCATGGGTTATCATTGCATTGCATATGTTTTTACCAAGTGTCACAAAGGGGCATCTCTATGCCACCTGTACAAAGGTCCAAGGAGATAGATCGCATTTGATTTCTCGTTTTTGATAAATCTCAACTTGAGGACATCCATACCGGGACAACATAGAAAATAGATGATGGACTCCTCTTAATGCATAAGCATATTCTCATGAGAGATTGAGGATTAAGGTCCAAGCTAAAACTTCCACCATGAGGCATGGCTTTGGTTGGCGGCCCAATGTTCTTCTCTAACAATATGCATATTAATTCAACCCACGGTAAATCGCCCTTACTTCAGACAAGACCAACATGCATAGCAACTCACATGATATTCAACAAAAGTGTGACAGTTGATGGCGTCCCCAGAAACATGGTTACCGCTCAGCAAGCAACTCATAAGAAATAAGATACATAAGCAACATATTCTTTACCACAATAGTTTTTAGGCTACTTTCCCATGAGCTATGTATTGCATGATTAATTTGCTTAGTGCAGGTGGAGGTTAGCAAAAGACTGGGAGTGACCAACTAAGAGAGCAATGACGGTCATAATCATGCAGAGCGACAAAGCAATATTGAATCAGGCATGGTAGTTATATCACCACTTAGAAACAAAAGATCATCAAGGCTTGACAGACTTTCTTTACAGTCTTGAATATGCGTGAGCATACGCCAAGTCAATCAAAATAAATTCTCAAAGGAAGATATTACTAAACCATACCACATCATAGGCAAACAAACCAAGTTGGTACTCCAATAACACATTGGGAACCCCCCAGCTATCTGAGATTAACCATAAGAAAACCTGAACTACTAAGCACCATCATGAAAGTAGCATATTTATCATAGACATATTAACCCATGCAACGGAAGCAAACTCTCTTAATAAGGTGAGCATGGTAATTAAAAAGAGTTCAAGCAACCAACTAAATAGAAGCTCTTGAAAAGATAAGCATGAATACTAAGAGCAAAGCACGATAGTAGCTATTAAAAGATAAAGAACACACACAGCATAGATAGACATGAAAATTCTATGTAATGTTCTAGGTAGAGGTGGAGCGTGTTTCTCTCCCACATAAAGGAATGCTGGGTTCCGACTCGTTATGAAAAACTAAAAAGAAAACTAAAAGCAAGACGCTCCAAGCATAGCACATAACACGTGAAGTGATAAAAATATAGCGGAACGAAAGACGAACTGATAATGTTGATGGAGAAGGGGATGCACGGGGGGGCATCCCCAAGCTTAGACGCTTGAGTCTCCTTGAATATTTCTTGGGGGTGCACGGGGGCATCCCCAAGCTTGAGCGCTTGACACTCCTGAATCTTTTTATCATCTTCCCTCGCACACTTGAAAACTCCCTTCATACTTAACTCATTCATAAAAGAATTACTTATGAACTAAAATATAAAAGAGGTGAATCAAATATATTACTCAAGATTAATCTGAACATAATCTCATAATCCATCGGATCCCAGCAAACTCAACATAGCAACAGCATAAGTATTACATAGGTGCCTCGATCATGTAGGGCAGCTCACGAGGACTAATTAGTGAAGCACAAGAATGGGAGGAGAACATCACATAGCTACTGGTCATGGACTCATGGTCCAAGGGAGACTACTCACGAGTCATCCGGGAGACGTCCATGGTGGTGGAGAAGCTCCCGGTGGTGATCCTCCCCTCCGGCAGGGTGCCGGGAAGAGTTCTTCTGGTGCTCCCGATCTTGGAAGCGGTGGCGGCGGCGGAACAGAGATGGGATCGCGAAAAGAAGTCATGTTTCAAGGGTTACGGGGAACCCTTTAAATATATGCCAAAGTAGGGCACCGGGGGGCTCTCGGGGGGCCGAGGCGCCCCCCGGCGCGGCCCAAGGGGGGGGCGCCCACAGGGCGCCTGGGGCCCCTGTGCCCCCCCCCAGGCTCCCCTTCGGAAGCAGTGTCGTTCCCGATACGCTGATTTTTTATATATTTTTTCTGGATTTTTCTGGGCAGTTCTCGAAACGTGAAAACCTGAAATACAAAAACAGCCGAAAACAGAAACTGGCACTGGGGTGCACTGGATTAGTAAGTTAGTCCAAATATGATCAAAAGTGTATGGAAGTGTATGAATATCATAGCAATATCACCCAAAAGTGGCATGGAGCAAGCAGAAATTATAGATACATTTTGGACATATCAGGGAGCAGAGCAGCAATCACAGCACCTGGCCCGTGACTCTATTTATGTATAACCTTCCTCCTTGGATGTGCATGAAGCGGAAGTTCATTATGATGCCAGTTCTCATCCAAGGCCCTAAGCAACCCGGCAACGACATTGATGTGTACCTAAGGCCATTAGTTGAAAAACTTTTATAGATGTGGAATGGAAACGGTGTACGTGCGTGGGATGAGCATAGACAGGAGGAATTTAACCTAAAGGCGTTGCTGTTCGTGACCATCAACGATTGGCCCGCTCTCAGTAAACTTTCAGGACAAACAAACAAAGGATACCACAAATGCACGCAATGTTTAGATGACACTAAAAGTATATACCTGGACAAATGCAGGAAGAATGTGTACCTGGGCCATCGTCGATTTCTTCTGACCAACCATCAATGTCGAAAGAAAGGCAAGCATTTCAAAGGCGAGGCAGATCACCGGAAGAAGCCCGCCATGCGTACCGGTGATCACGTACTTGCTATGGTCAATGATTTACACGTAATCTTTGGAAAAGGTCCCGGCGCACTAGCTATTCCGAATGACGCTGAGGGACGCGCACCCATGTGGAAGAAGAAATCTATATTTTGGGACCTACCCTACTGGAAAGACCTAGAGGTCCGCTCTTCAATCGACCTGATGCACGTGACGAAGAACCTTTACGTGAACCTGCTAGGCTTCTTGGGCGTGTATGGAAAGACAAAAGATACACCTGAGGCACGGGAGGACCTGCAACGTTTGCACGAAAAAGACGGCATGCCTCCGAAGCAGTATGAAGGTCCTGCCAGCTACGCTCTTACGAAAGAAGAGAAAGAAATCTTCTTTGAATGCCTGCTCAGTATGAAGGTCCCGACTGGCTTCTCGTCGAATATAAAGGGAATAATAAATATGCCAGAGAAAAAGTTCCAGAACCTAAAGTCTCATGACTGCCACGTGATTATGACACAACTGCTTTCGGTTGCATTGAGGGTGCTTCTATTGGAAAACGTCCGATTAGCCATTGTGAAGCTATGTGCATTCCTCAATGCAATCTCTCAGAAGGTGATCGATTCAACAATCGTACCAAGGCTAAGGAGTGATGTGGCGCAATGTCTTGTCAGTTTCGAGCTGGTGTTCCCACCATCCTTCTTCAATATCATGACGCACGTCCTAGTTCATCTAGTCGGCGAGATTGTCATTCTGGGGCCCGTATTTCTTAACAATATCCCTTTGAGAGGTTCATGGGAGTCCTACAGAAATATGTCAATAACCACGCTAGGCCAGAAGGAAGCATCTCCATGGGCCATCAAACAGAGGATGTCATCGGGTTTTGTGTTGACTTCATTCCTGGCCTTAATAAGATAGGTCTCCCTAAATCGCGGTATGAGGGGAGACTGACTGGAAAAGGCATGCTTGGAAGGGACTCAATAATATGCAGGGACGGATATTCTTGGTCTCAAGAACACTACACAGTTCTACAGAACTCTACCTTGGTGACCCCGTATGTCGATGAACACAAGAACAGTCTGCGCTCCAAACACCCGGAGCAGTGCGACGACTGGATTACATGTGAAGACATCAAGACTTTCAGCAGTTGGTTGGAAACACGTCTCAAAGGTGACAACACTGTTTGTGATGAGATGTACTTGTTGTCGAGGGGACCATCTTTGACTGTATTGATTTACAAAGGATACGAGATAAATGGGAATACATTTTACACGATTGACCAAGATCAAAAGAGCACCAACCAAAACAGCGGTGTCTGCTTTGATGCAACAACCGAGAGGGGAAAGGACACATATTATGGTTGCATAGTGAACATATGGGAACTTGACTACGGACATGATTTTAAGGTCCCTTTGTTTAAGTGCAAATGGGTCAATCTGTCAGGAGGCGGGGTACAGGTAGACTCACAGTACGGAATGACAACAGTGGATCTGAAAAATCTTGGGTACACTGACGAACCGTTCATCCTAGCCAATGATGTGGCACAGGTTATCTACTAGTAAACGTGCACGTGCAATGCACGTCTCTACCAGCATTATCATGTGGTGATATTCTCATAACCTCCGCCCTGTTGAGTGACTACAGCGATCTACAAGGGCAAGGGTAGAAACATGTGTTCATGGCGGAGTTGCGACTTTCTCCTTGCCATGCAGCCTCCTTTGCCATGTGATAGTAATGGGATGTGCTTCTTCTCAAACCGAGGGGCATAGACAGTTAAATCGCCGCAAACAACAATAGTATAGCTATGTGTAGTACGCAAATGAACTAAATTCAGAAGGCTTGAACAACTTCATGAAAACGTTCAAGATAAATAAAATTCTAGCATAAGAAGATTAAATGCATAATAAAGCATTAAAATCATAATAAAGTAGCATGAATTCAACAACCTTCATGATTCCATATAAAGGTTGTGAAATGGACATGATGCAAAACAAAAACATCAAGAAAACAATAGCAAGTTTTCGAGTAAATTGCCAAAAACAACCACAATTGCGTATGTCAGTGCGAAAAGCCACCGTTTTCATAAAAGTTTGCCGAAAACACACATTTTTAGTAATTGTTTGCCGAAAGCACTAAAAACGACACTTGACCTTGGTTTGACACAAAAACTAAGAGCGGGGCCCATCCATCAGGGCCTACGTGGCATGGGATAACGGTTTGGGGTGACAAATATCTTTCATGTCATATGGGGTCCATCTGTCATAGAGTAGAAGAAAAAAAACATGAATAAAGAAAAAAGTTCTTTTATCTCACCGTCAGTCAACGGCTGATCTTTGTGTATACGTAAAAAATGAGGTCAGATAGGGAGGCCAGCAGTGCCCGGATCCACCGCCGCGCAAGGGAGGGCCGACAACTGCACCCGTCGGAGCCCTGCCGCCGGCGAGCGCCGCCGCTCGGACGAGCTGCTTCCCTGTGTCTCCTTCCTTCTCCTCCTATCCTCTTCCCCTCCACCAGTACCTAGCCGCCATGCCGCGCCGCCGTCCATGGCGTGCCACGCATGTCAACTCCGGCGCCTCCTCGGTGCAGAGGCATCCATGGCGGGGCTCGCCGGAGCGGGCTGTGGAGCGGATGAGGTTGCAGGAGGTGATGGTGGCTCATGGCGCCCGCGTCCATGAGGCTGGCGACGAGCTCTGGCGGTTCGAGGCGTGCGCGCACCTGCCGGCGAGGCTCCTCGTGGTGCTGGTATCGTCAGTGGGGCGCGCTCGCGAGGAGACTGGCCACCGACGTGGTCGTTGGCAGGACGGAGGAGCGTGTCGCGGGTAGCAGTTTTGGATTTCGCCCGAGAAAAACGGAAAATGACCGAAATTCGTCAATCTCGTCTGGGCCCGGATTTAGTGTGATCCGGTCAAATAATTTCGGCCCTTTTTGAAATTGCCAGCCAAGCCCAGCACCCAAAATAGCCCACACATCCTACCTTGTTGTATAAATACGTGAACTCAGCCAACCCTAACCCTAATTCTTCGTTTTCCTCTCTAGCTCTGTCTGTGTGGCGGCTGCAGGCAAACAGAAGCTCGAGGCCGGCCGGCGCGCCACTGCCTCGGCCAGCGTCCTCTTCCAGGCTCCAAGCCACTCGCCGCTCGTCATCCCTCCTCCTTCTCCTTCCGATGGACCGGTGCGACGGCGGCGACCTGGGCTTGGGCGACGGGCGCGACCTCGACAGCGCCCGTGCGCGCGGTGAGCGGGGCGACAGGCGCGACCTCGACGGCGTCCGTGCACGCGGCGACCTGTGCGACGGCCGCGACCTCGACGGCGACCGGGCACGCGGCAACCTGTGCGACGGCCGCGACCTCGACGGCGCCGTGCGCGCGGTGAGCGGGGCGACAGGCGCGACCTCGACGGCGTCCGTGCACGCGGCGACCTGTGCGACGGCCGCGACCTTGATGGCGACCGGGCACGCGGCAACCTGTGCGACGGCCGCGACCTCGACGGCGCCCGTGCGCGCGGCGACCTGGGCGACTTCCGCGACCTCGACAGCGCACGTGCGCGTGGTGACCATGGCGACGGCCGCGGCACTGTGGACCGCATCAGGTCAAGTCTGCAGCACTCGAACTGGAACAGCACCGAGCGCGGCGACCACAGGCAGCCGAGCCTAGCATCTCGCGAGAAGACAGCACGCCATGATTTACAAGGTGAGCTACTTTGTGCTATTTTGGTTTGTGATAATCAGATTCTGGTAATAAGCTGTCACATTTGTTTCTTATTTGCAAGACCCTGCCATGTTATTCTGACGGAGCATCTCTACTTTAGTTTTGCTGTGTCCTAGTGCATCTTCATATCATGTTGAGCTGAAAGCAGGAAAGTATTTTCCTTGAAATGATGCTTATGCTGAAAGTATGCTGCCAGGGTAACTAGAAAAATGGCTTCATGGGCATTTTCTGTATTGTTTAGTTTTGTGTTGGTGCATCAGTCTGTTAAGCTTCATTACACAGCAGCGAGCATGCCAAATTTTCAGACATGATACCTGTAACTGAAAGAACTATGTTAACTCATCCCCATCTCTGAGCCCTTTCTTGAATAGTAATCTTCTGTGATGATACAACCTCTTATTTTTTTTATGTTCATTTGTCTCCTTTCATGTTCCTTGAGAGTTATCATGAAAAGAAGGATCAGTTTAGGAAATGGATGGTATCTGATGATTGGAAGAAAAGTATTTGGAGGAAGGATGCTGATTATGTGTTTTTCGAGGCATTACTATCTAGTAATATGTGGTGGGCTGCCTTGGAGTGGGTTCTTAATCTGTTAGAGCCACTTTATAAAGCCCTTAGGTACGCTGATACTCAAAAGCAATGCACCTTGTCTGGCTTCAAGAAGAGCATGATGACAGCTGTACAAACTTTGGAATCTCGTCTTGGTGGTGGGTCAGAAATGCTTCGTAGAGTCATGAGCAAGGTGTCCAATAGGATTGAGGCCATGGAAAAGGATACTCTAATGGTTGCAGGTAGTGATAAACTACTAAAATAAATGTTTACCTTGCTTTTTCTCATGGTTTATAACCTCTGTTATTTTCTTATGCAGCTGCTGTCCTTGATCCATACACACATTATGTGATCAATCTGAGCAACATTCCGGAATTCGCTTCTGCACTAACAGTTGCAATAGAGAAGATAGCTGACCCTGATAGTGCTCCTTTGGCCATTTATGAAATCAGCGCTTTTAGGGAACGTCGTGGAAGGTTTGGTCAACGGGTTGCACACATTTCAGCAGAAAAAATGTCACCAAGTAAGTTACAATGCTTGCAGATCCTTAGTCGCACTTTCCTCCAATTTGCAACTCGTTAAACTCATTATTTTTTGTTGGTAGCTGAGTGGTGGTTTCAGTTTGGAGGGGACGTTCCCAATCTGCAGAAGTATGCCTTGAGAATTGTTTCCCAATGTGTGTCATCAAGTGGATGTGAAAGGAACTGGAGCGCTTGGGCCTTGGTCCACACGAAGCAAAGGAATCGTCTATTATATGGCAAGCTGCACAAGTTTGTATCCGTTCGCCACAACTTGAAGGTATAAAATGCTCTTGTGTGTTGAGACCATGATCCTCCATTTTCTTAGAAAACATTGTTGTTTACGATGTTGTTATTTACTGATTTTGTTTTCACACCTTTGAAGATACGTGCTGAAGAAGACAAGGACCGGGTGAGAGAGAATGATAAATATAAGGAGGTTGATCCATGTGCAATGATGATGAATACAACCATGTTTGATGAGGCTAATCCAATGATGGAGTGGTTGAATGAGGATGAGGAACATGTAATCTTGGATGGATCTGATGCTGCTAGCGCCGTGTTTGAGGAAATACGACGCCTTAACTCAAGCAAGAAATCCTCTCATCTTGGAAGGAAGGGCAATGGAACGAAAAGGAAGAGAGTATTGGAAGAAGATGAGGATGACTACATTGATTGTGATGATGATGATGAAGAAGATGAGTACATAGACATTGATGATGAGGATGAATGCGGAGATGATAGCGCAAGTGAAGCTGATGGAGAAGATTCAACTACGCGAGTTGAAAAAGATCAACCAAGCCAAGATGGAAATGAGGCTGAGGAAAGAAATGATGGAGGTTTGCTGAACTGCCGTAGATCTCGTCGAGGAAAGCAAAGCACGAAGCTGAAGGACTTGACGAGCCTTTACAATTGACAGGTAAGTTCGTTGACTTGGTTTGAAATGATCTAGATTTCTGAAGCTTAAATTACTGTTATATTTGGTTAGAAACTACAGTTTCAGTATTATAGTAATCCTCGCATTTCGGTAATGCCCAAACATTTCATGCCAAGGTTTTTGTTTGCTGAAAGTTGCATGGGGTGTGCTAACTGTTTCTTTTTGCTGACACGGTTATAAGTTCATTGGACCTGGTTAGGAATGCTCTAGCAAGTTTTTTTTTTTCAAAATTACTAGTATTATATTTGGTTAGGCGTTGCAAGTTTACCTATAGATTGCTAATTCTAGCATTCGTACAACCATGAGGAATGTCATTGTAGTGGAAACAAATCCAAATAATTCATAGCTTCTTAAATTGCCAAATGATTGCATCAGCCCACTTTACCTTGTAATATTGATTGACTTAATACTCCATCATTTTGGCATTTGTAGAAGCATTTGGAGCATCGTATGGGGTCACAAGGCTGTTGTCCAGTGACTGAAGTGACACAAGAATGGAAGAAGGAAGCTTCTGGTTGCATTTTGTGGTGTATGAGAACTCTGAATGTTATTTTGTGGGATGCATGAAATGTTGTCCAGGACTAGTTGTGGACAATTCATTTGGATGGCTGTTCTTTTGCTGTGATCTTGGATGTAGTTAAACTATACTATGGATTGACCTGGATGTAGAACCTAAATTATGGACTGTTATTTGACTTGTAGACTATAATCTGGACTCCTGATTCGTCATTCTAGAGTGAATTCTGGAGTGGTAGATTAAGTTAAATCATGCTATAACTTGCCTTCAATTAAGTATGTTTCTGTGATATGTCATTGTTCCACAAAATTTCAAAATTTATGTCAAATTTCGGACGTTTTTCGTTCAATTTTCGGCCAGTTTTCGTCCCAGTATTCAAATTTTGGATTTGACTTTTCGTCCGGTTTTTTCCGAAAAATTTCCGAAATTCCGAAATTCGTCTATTTCGTCCAGGACCGGAAAAAAATGCAAAACGAAATCCAAAATTCCCCTGGAGCATGATCGAAAGCTCGCGGCCGTGGCATGGCCATCACCTCCTGCAATAGTGGGGCTTGCGGAGCAGTCTGGGGCGAGGGTGTGCTGGTGCTTGGCCTTGCTGGAGCGCACAAGGGTGCGGGTGCGCTAGGGTCCTTGGGGACCAGCATCGGTAGGAGCTGCGGCGGCAAGGCCAGGGCCATCGTCGACCGGGTCAGCACCCGATCGAGCATAGGAGGGCTCGGGCGAGGCGGGCAAGGAGTGAGGGAGGGTCAGCGGTGGAGCGGCGCTCCGGTGGCGAGCTCGCCGGCGGGAGCAACTCCGGCGGTCGAATGCTCTGCGAGCAAGCGTGGGCGAGCGGGGGACGTGGTGCACACAACATGCTCGATAAAATGCTCAAAGAGTGAAGTGTACTTCAGTCTACTGGCGGGTGGGTCCTTTGTGTTAACTTAACGTTGCAGCAACGCCGTTAGATATTGCTGCTACGGCAGCCCTGACAGCAGGCCCAGTCTGTCATATTTTGCATCAAACGGCTCTCAATCGAGCGTTTAGTGCTTTCGGCTAACAATTACTGAAAATCGGTGTTTTCGACAAACTTTTATGAAAACGGTGGTGTTTGGCACTGATTGACGCAATTGTGGTGGTTTTTGGCAATTTACTCCAAGTTTTCCAACATGACCATACTTCCTGGACATATCATAGCTAGGGTGCTTTAAAAAGGAAACTACCATATGGGAGACCTGCTAAGAGTACAAAATAACATCTAGTATCTTCAGAGTGTTTGGAGAGCAGAGCACACAACCATATGCATTTGACTGTATAGCTAGCATTGATGATAGGAACTCCTCCCTGGGGTTCCAAATCAATTACAATAGGAAAGGCTTCTACTTCAGCTCAAATCTCTAGTAGCCATACTGTTTTCGTACAAGCACAAACAGAAAATAAGACAAACATATAATAGATGTGTTCTTGTTCTCAAAAGGATGTGTGAGCTAGCTACCTGATGATAGAAAGTTCACACTGTGAGGCAATGTCCGTAGGGTCATTTTGGTTAAAAAGACTACTGTCACAAAATATCATGTTCTGCATATAAAGGTCATTGTCTGAGCCAGTGGAGTACATCGGCCAACACAATTTGTGACATTGTATGATCCAAGTTATCTGCTTCCTCGGGTATTTCCTTGTCATCTCATTTACCGTGCAGGTAGTAGAAAACTGAAGGGCCTTGCATTCTCATCTATAATAAATTAATAATGATGAGAATAGTAGCGATCGATCATTAAATTGTTAAGAACTTTAGAAATCAGAGGTGCCTGCATTATGACCTTTGTTCACCACCATGATTCACTTTGTGAATCAAAGGAACAATGACTATTTGCCTAGTATAACCAATACTCCCAGTCTGGTGGGAAATGAACATAAAAACATAGAAAAATAAATCTATGCATTACACGTCTATTGCACTACTAATGCCAAAAGTTTTAAATAGATATAACATAAAAATATCTATATCAGTTCTCAAGATAATATTAAATTATTAATGTGTACAAAGAAAATATGCAGAGATATTTGTGGTTCCTAAAACATGTGGTTGAATTATTGGCCAATGGCGAAAACACAGACCTATCTGTGGTTCTTTCATCAGCAATCATTCCTTGTAATGAGTTCAGCTGCATAGAATATTTAGACTAATAACAGTGAGAGGCGGAGAGCAACTTAGCAAAATTATTGTTGGCAAATAATAATTCTATACAACACAGAGTCTGGAACTCTAGATCCTCTTTTATTTGACCACTATTAGCAAAAGTAGATCCTCTGTTAGGTTGCAAATGTTAACAAGTGTGGATGCATACCACAAGCTGAATTAACTACTCGTTTCTCCTCAAACTGAATAAAGATGTACTCGTAATGGCCATATCTTTCCCCGACTAATAGGCTCAAATTATACCAAGTGCACATGTCAATTCATGCCAACAGATGCGAATCAAAAAGTAGAGAAACATACTCACCTGATTGAGCAACAACCTGAAATACAGCTGCAAATAAGGGCTTAAGCATGGTATCATAAACATAAATGATTTATCCAGTAAGTACTGTAGCGAAAACTTATTCTGAATTTTCTGAGACCCAAAGGGCAATCAAAAATAAATTCCTTCCGATCTAGAAACCTCGAACAGTCTGAAAAGAGATTATCAAAAGAAAAGAACACATGTATGTTGTCCAATCCATGTATGATATACAAGTTTCTAACACTGAGCTTTGCGCATACTCCCAAACATTCTTGCTTGATAAATATGAAAGATGGTAGAAGATACAGTACAACAAATGATTGGAAATAAATTTGACGTTTATAACCAAATTTTGAAAACAAGCATAAATTGCACACCACACTACTCAAATGGTCAGGAAGGAAAAACACACATCTTCTCTTCCCTTGAATGGGCTCCAGTGTCGCTGGAGCAGCAACCTCTACATCCTCAGCATCCTTCTGCAATCTGCAAATATAAATAAAAAAATAGGCAAGAAATAATACAACTGGCAACAAAAAATGTTCAACAGATTCACTATCATTTTAAAAGGTTGCCTATAGATGAGGCATTTGGCAGACTAACCAAATGAAATTTCATGCTCATGTATCAACCTTTTGCAAAAAATCATGTTACATCACAATTAGCTTTTAATCAAATCCTTATGAATTCTTTCTAAAACATGGTGAAAAACTGAAAACTGAAACATGAAGAATAGAATGATGAATATGATGCAAACCTGACATCCGTATAGTGACTGCCACCGCCGCGGTGCCGGCGCTTGCCCTGAATTCAGTGAGAGCGAACCGCTGAATCTTCATGGCGATTACAGCCATGTGGGCGCTCCTACGAATTAGAAAGAATCACCCCCTGAGCGGATTACCACCATTTTCCATTATTTATGCGAGCAAGCTTGCACTTCCAGTATTATATGACAAACAGTTACATGCCTTGGTGATCGACCGATCTAGATAAACAGGAGAAAAACGAAAAAGGTATCTCATTCTCATCCTTCTACCTACCTATCTGAAGTTCTGAACTCAGCATCTGCGGTCTCCTGCTCGCTGGCCAGCGGCTGCCCATGCTCGGCCACCTTGCTTAGGGGCATTGGGGTCGCTGAGCTTGTGCTTGAAGCCATCTGTAACTCCAAGAGTCAGGCTATGTAAACTACTCAGAAATTGCAGATCGGTGACATCGGCAGGACAGTGAAGGAGGCTGCTAGCTGGGATGTAATTTCAGGTGTAGTAACACACCAACAGTACCTTCGGGGCAGCTAATGATTGATCCGGCGACTGAACCACACAAGTTTATCTTCTCACATATCACATGTATACAATCCCTGGATTCTCTTCTGAAATCGTAAGCAGACAATGGTCTATTTGGGGATCACGTGGATCATCGTCGAGCTTCGCGTGAAGTCGGCGGCTAAACTTGGCTGCGACAGTCAGAGGCGAGTCAACGGCGCTCGGAGGGAGGGATGGTCGCGTGCGGACGCCTCATCGTCGACTCCGGCCCTAATCTTCTATGGAAGGCGTCGAGGCGGCGGGGCGACGCTAGTGCGGAAGAAGCGCCAGGGTGATGAGGGCCGGAGGGGCGGCAGGGCAGGGCGGTGAGGGAGGTCCGCCCATGTCTTGCGCTCGTCGTTGGCATGGCCGCCTCCAAGGGCATCCTCCATCTAGGGACGGGATGGGGAGCCTGTGCTAACGGCATGGGGTTGTGACATCCAGGGACGGGATCTGAGGGCCGCATATTCTCCCGCATAAGCGGCGGAGCTGGTGGGAAAGATGCGGCGAGCGTGGGTTGTGGACGAAGGGGGCACGGGATAGTCCGGCGTGATTAGCGGTTTGCTAGACTTACAGTAATCCCACTACGGACGCAAGTTACGGGACTGCATGGCTGAACCTCATTGATTTTCTTCCCATAAAGTTAGCTGTGGGACCCAAATTGTGATGAATCCTATGTCTCCAGCTCATCTCCGTAAGCACTTTCCGTAGAAGCTGCCCGTAGCTGTAGCAAAGTTCTTGTTGGCGTGCTCAACTCGGCCCGGTCTTCGTCTGTCGTCTGTCATGGCAGAACATTCAATCCGAACCGTTCGATTGGCTGGCTGGCCATTGAATCATTATGGACTCTTAGATTTCAGTAATTGGATTAGATCTGAGGGTTCTAGTTGTCCTGTGTACACTTGTTTGTGTGATTATAGGGGAATTCATGTTTGCTTTTTTAATAATAGTGTAGATGTGAAGGACATGTCTACGAGACCGAGAAAAAGAAAAGATAAGGAAGCGAATACATCATACGATGAGGCAAAGCGCCACATAGTTCTTTCAGGAAAAAGGGACATCCTGGGAGTGGAGGGCAAGACAGACATATCTGAAGATTATGAAAAGTTTTATGAAATTCCTCCCTTCAAAGTCAAGGCTGACCCAAGCATCCTGATAAACGATGAAGATTATCCATGGTTACGACGCAATAAGCAAATGACACAAGCGAAGAAAAAGTAAAGACTTTCTTCCGCAATTATTATGATGATACCATGCCAACTTTGTAACAGACGAGTATGATATCATTGTCTGTTTTGTACATGCACATGCTATGCCAACTTTTTCAGAGTTCATTTGAAAACTATGAATTTATGTCGCATTTTCTCTATAGGCGCATCTATGTTCATTTTTTTAGTAAAGTTAGCCACAAACTTGTGTTCACACAAATTTCAAAGAATTCAAATTTTAACTATTCAAATTTGAAAACTAATGGCACTAACAAAAAGTTTTGAATTTTTCTAAAACTAATGGCAGTAACAGAAAGTTTATAATTTTGCTGACTTAAAAGCAAAAAGAATTAAAAAATAAAGCAAAAAAAGAAATTAAATAATACAGAAACAAAACAAAAAAACTGGAAAAAATAAAAAATAGCAACAATAATTATTTTTTTTAAGTAGAAACAAAATAAAATAAATAAGCAACAAAGAAAACTAAAAAACTAAAAAAGTGTTTTCAAATTTGAAAACTAATGGCACTAACAGAAAGTTTATAATTTTTCTAAAACTAAAAGAAAAAAGATTTAAAAAATAAAGCAAAAAAGAAAAAAAAATAATGCAGAAAACAAAACAAAAAAACTAGAAAAATATAGGGCTCGCCCCTGGCCCATGACCATTAGTCCCGGTTTGTGCCACAAACCGGGACTAAAGGGTTGGTCCTGTTGCGCTCAGAGTTTAGTCCCACCTCGCCAACCGAAGGGTGCCCACACCGGTTTATAAGCCCGTCCCTCTCAGCCTTGTTGAGCTCCTCTCAAAGTGAAAATAGATGCCCTATACAGGAAATTTGACCTAAATTCATAATGAATTTCTCTGAAATTCATAGAAATTGATTATGAATTTAGGTTGAATTTTCTCTATAGGTGCATCTATGTTCATTTTTTAGTAAAGTTAATCACAAACTTGTGATTCACACAAATTTTTAAAAATTCAAATTTTAACTATTCAAATTTTAAAACTAATAGCACTAACAGAAAGTTTATAATTTTTGTGACCTAAAAGAAAAAATAAATCACTAGAAAAACTATATGTATTTAGTTCTAAGTAGAAATGAAACAATAAATAGCAAAAAATAAAAAAAATGCCTATAATATTTGTTATGACTAACTAAAATTATCAAATTGAGTATAATGATAAAACACAGTAATATTAAATAGCAGGAAAAAGAATGACTCAAAAATCAATTTTTATAGTAAAGTTATTCATAAACTAGTGATTCACACAAATTTAAAAAAAATCAAATTTAAACTATTCAAATTTTAAAACTAATGGCACTAACAGAAAGTTTATAATTTTTGTGACCTAAAAGAAAAAACAAATCACTAAAAAACTATAAGTATTTAGTTCTAAGTAGAAATGAAAAAAAATAGAAAAAAAAATGCCACCTACTGGGCCAGCACGGCCTGAATACGACTAGAAACCCAACCATGGGCCTGGATTCAGGCCCGCAGAAGGCCCAACAGGCATAGTAGTGTACAAATTAGGCCCGTAAGCCTGCAGTTGAGAGGAGCTCGCGTGGGTGGGCGCAGCAGCGCTTATAAAACACACCCGAGCTGTCTCAACTAGCGAGGTGGGACTAAACATCCCACCGCACCCCGTGCCAGCACAAGGCCTTTGGTCTCGGTTGGTGCCACCAACCGGGACCAAAGGCTGCCGCTTCCCGCCCTTTGGGCTGGTGAAAAAGTCCTTTGCCACCAACCGGGACTAATGCCCACCTTTAGTCCTGGTTTGTGGCACAAACCGCGACTAAAGGCATTACTATATAAGTTCACACTTAGGAAATTTCAGTCTCATCTCCGCCCCGACGCCGATGCCGCCAGGCTGACCAGACGACGACGCCCC
>LR738715.1:806710845-806721641 GCA_902687465.1 Secale cereale | reverse complement strand
CCGCCGTCGCCCGCGCCCCTGCCTCGACGCACGCCGCCCCGACCCGCCCCTACCCCGACGTGCGCCGCCCCGGCCGGCCCCCGCCGTCGTCGCCCGCGCACCTGCCCCGACGCGCACCGCCCCGGCCGGCCCTCGTCGTTGCCCGCGCCCCTGCCCCGATGCGCGCCGCCCCGGCCCGCCCTCGCCGTCGCCCGCGCCCCTGCCCAGCTTGGTCCGGCCGCCGGCGCCCTCCCCACTACTAGGAAAAGGCCTACTAATGGCGCACCTATTTTGGCCATTAATGGCGCATTAGTGGTGCGCCATTAGTGCCACGTCATTAGTATATTTTACTAATGACGCATCAGTGGTGCGCCATCGGTATCTGGTATATTAATGGCGCACCACAGATGCGCCATTAGTATATACCACGGTGCGCCATTAGTATGCCTCCTAGGGGGCCATATATACCCAGGTGCTTTGGCATACTAATGGCGCACTTTTGGTTGATGCGCCATTAGTATCCTTTGGCATACTAATGGCGCACTATGATGTGATGCGCCATTAGTATGAATATTGGGTTATTTATTTATTTTTTAATTTTCTCTTTTTTGCACAGGTTACAAAATGTATTATTGGACAGAATATAGACAGCACCAGCACACATAAACAACAGATTCATTGAATACAATAGAAGATTAGTCTCTGAATACAATTCATCATATTAGTCTCCGAATACAATTCATCATATTAGTCTCCGAATTGAAAAGACCGAACAAAGATAGAACATTATATTACAAGTCTCGAGACCGCGAGTAGCGAGTTTGTCTTCACATTACAAGTCGACATCGATCATCTAAACTACCATCACATAGAAGAGAGATGCGGTCATCACGATGAAACTCGTCTTCATCCGGGTCCTCCAGCGCTCTCTCCCCTCTCCCGCTAGATAGCGGGCGTATCTAGATTCCGCCTGGGCCCTAGTGGTGTACCATTTGTAACTGTTACCGCTGAATCGGTGAACCTGTCTCCGACACTCCTCCCAGTCGTCGTAGACTCCGGGAACCTTACCCTTGTACACGACATACGACGGCATCGCTATGCACTAGCCAAACGAAACGTTAGTACCAATTCACAGACAATACATAAGCAATATATAAGTATGCAACAGAACGATCGGAAGAGAAAAGCAAGACATTAATAGCATCGATTACATCTAAGTTGAACGATAGTCGAAACCAAAGAGACATACTACAAGTTCATTAAAGTTTAATTACAACATGAGCCAATCGATGTTACAGAACTAGACACAGCATCACTACTTTCGACTCGACTCAAGGGACCAGAGCGTGGATGAAGCCGCCGTCTATCATGGGAGTCATGAAATCGCGGGCGTTGTCAGCCTGCATTTGTAGCATTGTGTCGATGTCACTATTGGACGGTTGATTTCTGAGGTAGAACTGCCCCGAGGTACGAAGGACATCTTGATGGATGATTTCCGCAAACTCCGACTGGATGCGAAAGAATTCTTGTCTGATGTCCGCGTCCTGGATTGCCGACACGCTCGCGGCCCAATCTTTGACTTTACTCGGTAGCAGAAGTTGATGATGGTCCCGTACGATCGCCCGCATGTGATGGATGGCGTAGTACGCACCCTTCTGACCGCCAGGCGGCTGCTTGACGAAGCAGAACGTCGTATTGTGGGAGAACACGTGCTTGCCGTACTTACGAATAGGCCTGGTGAAGGTGCCTCCAGATTTGGCGTAGCCGGGGAGAACATCATCAAGAACCTTCTTGACATTTGTTTAGTCTACATTCGACTGACGGTCCGAGTCGAAATACGTGGCCATGGAATATTTGGGGCTTAGGAGGATGAGGGTGCAATGTGTGTCACTGCAGAAAACACGGAATGTTAAAAGAAAAACGATCGAAATCTAAGAATTCATATGTTACGGGGCGGTTGAGGGGAGGACTTACTCGGGAAAGTAAGGCACGAGGAAGTTATCCTTATCTCGGTTTGCCAGAATGACGCCTTCGAGGTAAGAACTCGCGACTTGCCGGTCCCCAGCGCTGCCCAAGATCTTGGCACGCATGTAGAAGGGGTCGACTATCACGATGTCCAGGGTCTTGTCGCGAATGATCCGCATCTCCATACTCAGCGAAAATAGCCGAACGAAGGTGTAGTGCAGCGGATGAAGGTTCAACATAGCGTAGATGTCATCAAACCGCAGGACGATCGTACCCCTGATGGAGTTATCCACAAAGCCCTTGCCCTCTGGCACCTTGGCCGCGAAAACCGGGTATGCCACATCCTTCTCTCTGAGACGCCGCTTCTCCAAAGAAAGGACACTGTCATGCAGACTCCGCATATTGCAGCATCGAGCATATTTGTCGGTAGCATCGGCCTACCCGCCACATGCACCCTCCTCATTACATCCTCAGGTGAAGGTGGCCCATCCTGAGCACGGATCGTACTCGGTGCCGGCTGGCTCGCACCCTTGTTAGTCTTTCTTTTGTGTGCCTTCTTCTTCTCCTGTAATGGGACCAAGTTCTGCTCACAAACTGCCTTCTTGAGTGTGTTGGGGCTGATAATATTTCGCACCTCGCCTATTTGAGGCTCGGTGAAGTCGGCAGCTGGAGGCGTCTCCTGAGAACTGAACGGCAGACGACTCCTGTTGCAACTTGGTTTCTCCGCGGTACCAGCTAGATCACGCACGTCTTTTGTAGGGTTGGGTTCTTGAGAAGGAGGCCCCATGAAGTCGCCACCATACCCATGATCGGCAAAGTACTGATCGACGTTGGCAAATGTATCGTCGTCGTCGTTCGGATCCTGTGCCATATGCATGTTTGGATCCAGTGGCATAGGGATGTACGGCACCGTTGCGGCGGTCTTGCCATGGGGCCGACTTGGCGCCAGCACGACTGGCGGTGTTGTCTTTGGGGTGGTGTCCCCCGCCCCCAAACGAATCTGGCTCTTCGGCCAAAGCAGGGGCCAGCTCAGGCAGGCGCTGAGGGTCATCACGTCATCTTCGTTGGCCCCGACGGGTCGAATCGGAGGTAACAACTCGTCGCAGCCTGGGAGCACCCGAACCAGTTGAACCCTAAACAAGTTGGGTGGCATCCTAGTACCGTGGTGATGGGCCTCGAACCCCTCGTTGGATTACCCCAAGCGGAAGGTGTAAGATGCAGTAAGTAGAAGTGTTTTCCCCTAGCAAAGATGCCAAGGATCGAATCCCCAGAGACTCCTAGGTTCAACAGGTAGGTGTCAACCGCTAACGGCGCAATTAGCAATCAACGTGGACCTGCACACAGATACAAATAACTTTGCTCCGAACGAGTACAGAGAGGTTGTCAATCTCTCCGGCCTTGTAGTTCACAAAGGGTTAAAAGCAATATAATAGTAGTGATAGATAGTGTTTTGCAATAATAAGTAAAATAGCGGAAAGTAAAATAGTGTATGTGATCAATGATGGTAATATGGACCGGAGTCACATGATGTTCACTAGTGATGTCTCTCTCCCAAAAGACGATAAAATAGCTATGTGAGGTAACAAATTACAGCTAGGCAATTGACAGGACCACGAACGCAAACCAATGCTGACTACATTGCAAGAAAGGTTGAGGTTCAAAGCATGGGCGGTACGCCAAAGTAAGTAGACCGAAATCCATCTGCATCTACTACTAATCATCCACCTTGAGATATCTATCCAGAACATCTCGCTGGTATTAAGTTGCGAGTCCCACCCATAGTGTAAACTCAATGCAACAGACAACTGCATTAAAAGAACTTTGCGTAAAGTAAACAATCCTTGCACCCGCGGGCACAAGCACCGTTGTTTTCCCCCTTGTGGCAACAGCACATCCCCTAGACTCATGTTTCTGTCACTCAAGCTAGTCATCAAGGGGCATGAACCCACAATCGAGCATAACGTTACCTCCTGGAGTCACTACTTACTATTTGGCCAAAGCAATAAATAACAACGGAGAACATGCAAGAATTACTTATGAACTAAAATATAAAAGAGGTGAATCAAATATATTACTCAAGATCAATCTGAACATAATCTCATAATCCATCGGATCCCAGCAAACTCAACATAGCAACAACACAAGGATTACATAGGTGCCTCGATCATGTAGGGCAGCTCACGAGGACTAATTAGTGAAGCACAAGAACGGGAGGAGAACATCACATAGCTACTGGTCATGAACTCATGGTCCAAGGGAGACTACTCACGAGTCATCCGGGAGGCGTCCATGGTGGTGGAGAAGCTCCCGGTGGTGATCCTCCCCTCCGGCAGGGTGCCGCGAAGAGTTCTCCTGGTGCTACCGATCTTGGAAGCGGCGGTGGCGGCGGAACAGAGATGGGATCGCGAAAAGAAGTCCTGTTTCAAGGGTTACGGGGGACCCTTTAAATATCTGCCAAAGTAGGGCACCGGGGGGCTCTCGGGGTGCCGAGGCGCCCCCCCGACGCGGCCCAGGGGGGGCGCCCACAGGGCGCCTGGGGCCCCTGTGGCCCCCCCAGGCTCCCCTTCGGAAGCAGTGTCGTTCCCGGAACGCTGTTTTTTTATATTTTTTTCTGTATTTTTCTGGGCAGTTCTCGAAACGTGAAAACCTGAAATACAAAAACAGCCGAAAATAGAAACTGGCACTGGGGTGCACTGTATTAGTAAGTTAGTCCAAATATGATCACAAGTTTATGGAAGTGTATGAATATCATAGCAATATCACCCAAAAGTGGCATGGAGCAAGAAGAAATTATAGATACGTTTTGAACGTATCAACATCCCCAAGCTTAATTCCTGCTCATCCTCGAGTAGGTAAATGATAAAAGAATAATTTCTGTGGTGACATGCTATTAACCATATAAGACTTTCTCATAGTCATATGACAAAAGCTTACTGAGACAATGATTCTAAAGTAATTAAGTTGTCTCAAGAGAAAATCACAAATGACTGAAAGTTTTACAATATGAAACTGGAACAACAAAAATATTTGCAATGAACATGATGTGCAAATATGATCAAGTGATATCTAGCTTGCCCCCTTTAGTGATGCAAAACATAAATGCAAGGGCACCTTCAAGGTTTAAGTGATGACTAGATACAATCATTTCAGAATAAACGATATCACAATCATGCAAAAGACAATGCTACTTTGGGACAATGCACATTACACTCAGAATGACAATCATGCTCTCAGTAGTTGATGCTTGAAGTGCTAGAGCTTTTTATTATGAAACATGGAAGCAATTGTGTCAACGGTAGTAGTACTTCATATGTGTCATGTATAAAACATCTTATAAGTTGCAAGCCTCATGCATCGAATACTAATAGTGCTCGCTCCTTGTCATAATTAGCTCGGATCCCCATGGGTTATCATTGCATTGCATATGTTTTAACCAAGTGTCACAAAGGGGTACCTCTATGCCACCTGTACAATGGTCCAAGGAGATAGATCGCATTTGATTTCTCGTTTTTGATAAATCTCAACTTGAGGACATCCATACCGGGACAACATAGAAAATAGATGATGGACTCCTCTTAATGCATAAGCATATTCTCATGAGAGATTGAGGATTAAGGTCCAAGCTAAAACTTCCACCATGAGGCATGGCTTTGGTTGGCGGCCCAATGTTCTTCTCTAACAACATGCATATTAATTCAACCCACGGTGAATCACCCTTACTTCAGACAAGACGAACATGCATAGCAACTCACATGATATTCAACAAAAGTGTGACAGTTGATGGCGTCCCCAGAAACATGGTTACCGCTCAGCAAGCAACTCATAAGAAATAAGATACATAAGCAACATATTCTTTACCACAATAGTTTTTAGGCTACTTTCCCATGAGCTATGTATTGCATGAATTTTCTTAGTGCAGGTGGAGGTTAGCAAAAGACTGGGAGCAACCAACTAAGATAGCAATGACGGTCATAATCATGCAGAGCGACAAAGCAATATTGAATCAGGCATGGTAGTTATATCGCTATTTAGAAACAAAAGATCATCAAGGCTTGACAGACTTTCTTTACAGTCTTGAATATGCGTGAGCATACGCCAAGTCAATCAAAATAAACTCTTGAAGGAAGATATTACTAAACCATACCACATCATAGGCAAACAAACCAAGTTGGTACTCCAATAACACATTGGGAACCTCCCAGCTATCTGAGATTAACCATAAGAAAACCTGAACTACTAAGCACCATCATGAAAGTAGCATATTTATCATAGACACATTAACCAATGCAACGGAAGCAAACTCTCTTAATAAGGTGAGCATGGTAATTAAAAAGAGTTCAAGCAACCAACTAAATAAAAGCTCTTTGAAAAGATAAGCATGAATACTAAGAGCAAAGCACGATAGTAGCTATTAAAAAGACAAAGAACACACACAGCATAGATAGACATGAAAATTCTATGTAATGTTCTAGGTAGAGGTGGAGCGTGTTTCTCTCCCACATAAAGGAATGCTGGGTTCTGACTCGTTATGAAAAACTAAAAAGAAAACTAAAAGCAAGACGCTCCAAGCATAGCACATAACACATGAAGCGATAAAAATATAGCGGAACGAAAGACGAACTGATAATGTTGATGGAGAAGGGGATGCACGGGGGCATCCCCAAGCTTAGACGCTTGAGTCTCCTTGAATATTTCTTGGGGTGCATGGGGGCATCCCCAAGCTTGAGCGCTTGACACTCCTGAATCTTTTTATCATCTTCCCTCGCACACTTGAAAACTCCCTTCATACATAACTCATTCATAATCTGATTAGCGAGGTTAGTACCCTTAATAAAATAATTATACCTTGCTGGAAATAAGGATATTCTTGAAGTTCTACTGTTTCTCAAGATTGCCAAAAGGTTTTTGCAAAGAAAAAGCAAGTTCTTAATTTGCAAAGTGAAGGTAAGGCAAAACAGGACAGAATCTGTGAAAAACAGAACAGCAGGCAGTAATTGACCTGTTCGGGATACTTCTGCAACTCAAATCAAAAAACTCAGAACTGACGCACGAAAGAAAATTATATAGGGAACGCTGTCGAAAAAATTCAGACCAAAAAGATGATCTGGTGATTTTATATGAATTTTTCTATCCAAGGACAGAATCTGTTTCCTGGACAGCACCTCACAACTTTTGAACTTTCTAGCAATCAGAGGCTATACTTGGCACAAATATGAAAAGCAAAGATACAATGATGATGCTACAGAAGTAAACAACATCAATACACAACAAAAGCAAAAAATTTATTCATGTGGGCTGCCTCCCAAAAGCGCTTTCTTTTATGCCTTTAAGCTAGGCATAATGCATAGATCAAGTTTTATCAAAAGTAAAAGAATAGCTAGCCCGTACAACGGACTCAAAAGGTAACTTGACCTTCTTACGAGGGAAGTGTTCCATCCCTTTCTTGAGAGGAAACTGAAATTTTATATTACCCTCTTTCATGTCAATGACAGCACCAACGGTGCGCAAAAAGGGACGTCCCAAAATAATTGGACATGAAGGATCACATTCAATATCCATAATAGTGAAATCAACGGGCACATAATTATCATTGACAATAATAAGAACATCATCGATCCTCCCCAAAGGTTTCTTTATGGAAGAATCAACGAGACGAACACCAAAAGAACAAGAATCATAAGGTTTCAATTTAAGCATATCATATATCCTTTTGGGCATAACAGAGGTACTAGCACCAACATCACATAATGCATAACAAGAGAAGTCATTCAAATTAATTTTAATCATAGGATCCCAACCATCCTCTAGCTTTCTAGGTATGGAGGCTTCTACTCTAAGTTTCTCCTCCCTAGCTTTGATGAGAGCATTAGTGATATGCTCTGTGAAGGCAAGGTTAAGCGTGCTAGTGCGGGGATCTCTAGACATCTTGTGAAGGAAATCAATAACTTCTGTAAGAGTGCAATTATCAAAATCAAGGTAACGTGCATCAAGTAAAGTGGTAGAGGTGTCCTTAAGGCTCACCTGTTTGGTAGTTGACATAGCATCACCATTAATAGGTCCATTGGGACCAGGAGTACATTGGGTGCTAAGAGTGTGAACATTCTCAATAACTTGAATAGTAGCAACAGTGTGGTGGGTAGGAAGGCTCTTAATTCTTTCCTCTTCCTCCCTTTCTCTAGCCCATCTCTCTTTAAGCTTAGCCATCATCATAATATTTTCATTGATTTGTACTTGAGTAGCATTAATAGGGATGACTTCCTTCTCCTTAAGAGAAGAAGTTTCAATTTTCAGCAATTTTAACTCATTGGCTAAGTGGTCTACCTTGAAAGAAAGATCATCTAGTTTATGTAGTCTCTCTTCTACATTCTTATTAAAGGATTTTTGGGTAGTGATAAAATCTCTAAGCATGGTCTCTGGTTCAGTATTGAAGTTCTTGGTACTAGGATAAGCATTGTTGTTCCCATAAGAGTTAGAGGGGAACGGTCTAGAATTGTTACCAAAGTTACTCCTATAAGCATTGTTGTTGAAATTATTTCTAGAGATAAAGCTAACATCTACTTGTTCTTGAGCAATCAAAGAATTTAAAGGAACATCACGAGGATCAACAGTAGATTGCTTCGAAAGTAGAGACATGATCAAGTAAACTTTTTCATTGAGGGAGGAAATCTCCTCGACAGAGTTTACCTTCCTACCTATTGGAGCGCGTTCGGTGTGCCATTGGGAATAGTTGGTCATCATCTCATCGAGAAGCTTCGTGGCAGCACCAAGTGTAGTTGACATAAAAGTTCCTCCCGTGGCCGAATCTAACAAGTTCCGCGAGGTATAGTTCAAGCCTGCATAAAAAGTTTGGATAACCATCCAAGTAGTCAAACCGTGAGTAGGGCAGTTCTTGATAAGAGACTTCATACGTTCCCAAGCTTGGGCAACATGTTCATTATCCAATTGTTTAAAATTCATGATGTTACTTCTAAGTTGGATAATTTTAGCAGGTGGATAGTATTTTCCAATAAAAGCATCTTTGCACTTGTCCCATGAATCTATGCTATTTCTAGGCAAAGACTGAAACCAAATTTTAGCTCCTCCTCTCAAAGAGAAAGGAAAAATCTTAAGCTTAACAATATTAACATATATTTCTTGGTACTTTTGCATATCACAAAGTTCAACAAAGTTGTTCAAGTGTAAAGCAGCATCATCTCCAGCACCGGAGAATTGTTCTCTCATAACTAAGTTCAGTAAAGCAGGTTTAATTTCATATGAAGGTGCTGAAGTGGCAGGTGTAGTGATAGGTGTGCTGATAAAGTCATCGTTGTTGTGACTAGTGAAGTCACACAACTTGGTGTTCTCGGTGGAACCCATAGTAGCAAGCAAGCAAGATAACTATTTTTGTGATTTTCGATAAAAGGGAACTAAAGCAACAAGACTAATAAGCAAAGGTAAAAGATAGCATGCAACTCCCCTATCCTGAAGAGTGGAGTCCCCGGCAACGGCGCCAGAAAATACTCCTTGATGGGCCTCGAACCCCTCGTTGGATTACCCCAAGTGGAAGGTGTAAGATGCAGTAAGTAGAAGTGTTTACCCTAGCAAAGATGCCAAGGATCGAATCCCCAGAGACTCCTAGGTTCAACAGGTAGGTGTCAACCGCTAATAGCGCAATTAGCAATCAACGTGGACCTGCACACAGATACAAATAACTTTGCTCCCAACGAGTACAGAGAGGTTGTCAATCTCTCCGGCCTTGTAGTTCACAAAGGGTTAAAAGCAATATGATAGTAGTGATAGATAGTGTTTTGCAATAGTAAGTAAAATAGCGGAAAGTAAAATAGTGTATGTGATCAATGATGGTAATATGGACCGGAGTCACATGATGTTCACTAGTGATGTCTCTCTCCCAAAAGACGATAAAATAGCTATGTGAGGTAACAAATTACAGCTGGGCAATTGACAGGACCACGAACGCAAACCAATGCTGACTACATTGCAAGAAAGGTTGAGGTTCAAAGCATGGGCGGTACGCCAAAGTAAGTAGACCGAAATCCATCTGCATCTACTACTAATCATCCACCTTGAGATATCTATCCAGAACATCTCGCTGGTATTAAGTTGCGAGTCCCACCCATAGTGTAAACTCAATGCAACAGACAACTGCATTAAAAGAACTTTGCGTAAAGTAAACAATCCTTGCACCCGCGGGCACAAGCTCCGTTGTTTTCCCCCTTGTGGCAACAGCACATCCCCTAGACTCATGTTTCTGTCACTCAAGCTAGTCATCGAGGGGCATGAACCCACAATCGAGCATAACGTTCCCTCTTGGAGTCACTACTTACTACTTGGCCAAAGCAATAAATAACAACGGAGAACATGCAAGAATTACTTATGAACTAAAATATAAAAGAGGTGAATCAAATATATTACTCAAGATCAATCTGAACATAATCTCATAATCCATCGGATCCCAGCAAACTCAACATAGCAACAACACAAGGATTACATAGGTGCCTCGATCATGTAGGGCAGCTCACGAGGACTAATTAGTGAAGCACAAGAATGGGAGGAGAACATCACATAGCTACTGGTCATGGACTCATGGTCCAAGGGAGACTACTCACGAGTCATCCGGGAGGCGTCCATGGTGGTGGAGAAGCTCCCAGTGGTGATCCCCCCCTCCGGCAGGGTGCCGGGAAGAGTTCTCCTGGTGCTCCCGATCTTAGAAGCGGCGGCGGCGGCGGAACAGAGATGGGATCGCGAAAAGAATTCCTGTTTCAAGGGTTACGGGGGACCCTTTAAATATCTGCCAAAGTAGGGCACCGGGGGGCTCTCGGGGTGCCGAGGCGCCCCCCCTCCCCCGGCGCGGC
>LR738715.1:806657166-806676040 GCA_902687465.1 Secale cereale | reverse complement strand
GCCGTGCCCAGCCCCACCGTTTTTCTGCAGCGCTCCCCCCCTGCCACCACTACCACCGCCTCCCCCCGTTGCCAGACCCCCTACCCTTCCGTTGCTCGTCGCTCAATGCCGTCGGCCCTCGCCCCGAGGCGCCTTGAGGTGGGCGAGTCCAGCTCGCGGGCCCGTTCCTCGCCGCCCTCGTCGTGGGACATCTCGCTGGACGTGATGGTTCGCTCGCTGCCGCTGTCTCCGCCCCCTGCGTTGGTGGAGCTAGGTCATCCGCAGTCGGTGGTCCTGGCCGCTGCGGCTCCTGCGCTACCACGGAGTTGCTCCTGCCTCGCGGCCCGCCATCGTCCCACAGCTCCTCGCGCCTATCCACCTCCTCTGGCTCCGAGGTCTCCTCGGGCAGTGGGGTGTCCGTTGCAGCGGAGTCTGAGTGCCCCGACGCCATGGACGTTTTTATGCATGCCGGGGACCTCGAGGCCGCGCGCCGTCTTGCCATCGTCTGCATCGAGCCTCCCCATGCCTTCATCAACGCGACGTCGGTTGTGCAGTCGGCCATGCTGCGTGAGCTAGGGCATCTCTCCTTCGACACGGTGCCCTCGTCGGTCGGCGTCTGCTATCTCCGCTTCACCTCCTGGGCGGACCGCGAGGAGGCCATCGCCAACCAGCCGCTGCTTTTCCAGGGCGCCCGCATCGACCTCCATCGCGAGGAGCTATACGGGCGCGTTCCACAGCGCGCTCGGCAGTGCACCCTCTTGGCAGCCACGGGCTTCCCTGCGGAATTCGTGACCCCAACTTGTATCCCCGCCGCCATCTCCGGCTTCGGGCGCGTACTGGAGGTCGACCCCCGCGCCCTTTCTGGACATGAACTCGCCACGATCCGCGTCGTCGTTCTGCTTGAGCACACGAGGAACATTCACTGTGACGTCTGGCCGTGGGGAGGGCCGTGGGAGACGCGTGCCATCTCCATGAAGCCTGCCGCGGTCTGGCCCATGTCTCACTCCTTCGACGCAAATGGCGATTACGTGCCCTTCTTCAGCTTCCCGCTGCCCCCCTTCGCCCACAACCGACCAGATGTGCTATGTCGTCACGGCGACGTCGGCGGGGCCTGCGTTCCGCCCGGTCGGCAAGTTCGGCGGCCGGGGTGGCGGCGACGCCCTCGACTCGATCCTGCAGGTCCTGGGTGCTCCCCCCCTTCCCAGCTCTGACTCCCGCCGGGCGCTCGCCGGTGGCTTGGGCGCGGATGGCCCCCCGGCGGTGGCCTGGTTGGGCTCCCCACTCTCTGCCTCCTTGGTGCAGATCACTGAATTGCCTGACGACGTAACCTGCATGGAGCGGGAGGACGTGGGCCCGCCTTGCATGGGTGGCCATGCTGCGGCTCCTCGCGCGGACTCGCAACTGGCGGTGCGTGGAGAGAGGACGAAGCGCCGCAGCGCGCGGTTGGCTCTGGTCGACATGGGCGCGTTCGTTCCAATTGCGGACAAGGCGACCAAGCGTCGGGCTCTTAAGGACGCGCTGATTGGGTGTTCTCCCCGTCTCCAAGCTAAGGCGACGCGCGACCGCGTCATCGATGCGGTGGTGCAGCCACTGTCTTCTGCGTCGGTGGCGCGGCTGCGTGCAGCCGCTGTTGTCAAGTCTTCGTCGGTGCCGGCTCCTTTCCATGATTAGAGTCCTAGGTGTTTCTGCCCCCAGTTGTGTTGCCCGGGGCTTGCTCCTGCCTCGTTCTTCTCTCTTCCCTGTCAGTTTGGGTGACTATGTATCTTACTTTCGTTGTAGCGTGTGCGTTTGTATCCCCCTTTGGGTGCCTGTCGGTGTCCATGGTTAGTTGCATTCAATGCATGTCTTTCTTTTTCTGGAATGTTCAGGGCCTTGGGGAGCCTGATAAGTGTCATCTCGTTCGTAACTCTATCTTGTCTGCGTCCCCTGCTGTTGTGTGTCTCCAAGAATCCTAGCTCGCGTCTCTCGATGGGCTCAAGGCCCGATCCTTCCTTCCCCCATATCTCTCTGAGTTTGTCACTAAGGACGCCGACGGGTCGCGTGGGGGGTGGTTACTACTTGGGACCCCCGCAAGCTGTCCCTCGTCAGTTGCGCTAAATTGAGTTTCTCTCTTACCACTAACCTTGCCTCCACGGTCTCCGACCTCTCCTTCTCCCTTACTAACGTATTTGCCCCGGCTGACCACTCTCTTACTACGGCTTTTGTGGACGATATGCTCTCCTTAGCGCCTTCCATTGACGGGGCAAGGCTGATCATGGGGGACTTTAATCTCATCCGCTTGCCGCGGGAGAAAAACAACGATCGTTTTGACGACAGCCGTGCATCCGCTTTCAATGCCATGATCAATGCTTTGGCGTGGCTGGAACTCCCTCTCTCTCATCGATTGTACACGTGGTCTAGCAAGCGTGACCCCCCTACTCTCGCCCGACTCGATCGGGATTTTTTTGACGCGGCCTGGGACTCCCTCTTCCCTGACTCGACGCTTGCGTCTCGCCCCAGAACCACATCCGACCACGTCCCCCTAGTAGTCTCCATCTCTACCCGCATCCCGTCGACGGGGCGTTTCTTTTTTGAGAACTCCTGGCTGCTGGATCCCCTTTTCCTCCCTCCGGTTTTGCCGTCCTGGTCGCTCGTCCCTAGCTCTCCCTGTGCTGCGACTCGCCTTGCTCGCCAGAAGAAATGTCTCAGGTCTACGGCCAAGGTTTGGAAACGACAACACAAGTTCAATCCCGTTTTTGATTACAACTACAAGTTCTTGATTAACCTGTTAGATTACTTGGAGGAGCACCGGCGGCTCTCCCCGGCCGAAACTGTGCTGCGAAGTGATGCCCGCCTCGTGCTGGCAGGCTCAGTAGCACCGTGGCAAGCCGCCTACTAGCGGCAGCGGGGGAAGTGCCGAGCTGTCACGGAGGGGGACGAGAACACCGGCTACTTCCATGCCCAGGCGTCTCAACTACGTCGGGGGAACGCCATCCGGGTTCTCGCTGTCGACGGCGTTGAGCTGGTTGCTCACAATGCTAAGGAGGCGGCGCTGCTGCAGTTCTACTCCAACCTGCTGGGCCGGGCCCCCCGCACCTCCTGGGGGTTCGACTTGGCGGCCCTGTATGCCGGCGCGCCAACGATCGATGGTGCGCCTCTGGTGGCGCCTTTCTCCAAGGCGGAGATCCGTGGCGCTGTCTTCGCGCTAGACCGGACTAGTGCCCCTGGCCCTGACGGGCTCGGGCCCGCCTTCTACCAGGCCGCTTGGCCAGCGGTCTCGGGAGACTTGCAGCGCTTCTTCGACGATGTGCATGGCGGCACCGCGTGCCTCGACGGAGTAAACAGGGCCCTCATCACTCTGTTTCCCAAGAAGGAGGGCGTGCCAACCCTTGGAGATTTTCGTCCCGTCTCACTGCAGAACAGTGACGTTAAGATCCTCTGTCGGGGGCTGACTACGTGGCTACAGCGTCAGATCGGCGACCTCATCGACGCGGATCAGTCCGGCTTCCTGTCGGGCCGCAGCATCTCGGAGAACTTTGTCTATGCGGTGGAGCTCGTGCAGTACTGCGGCAAGCGGGGGTCCCGAAGCTGGTATTCAAGCTCGACTTCGCCGAAGCCTTTGACTCCATTGCCTGGCCCAGCCTTCGGCGGATCATGGAGGTGCGGGGGTTCCCGACCGCTTGGTATGATTGGATGGATCTCATCCTCAAGTCCTCGAAAGCTGTTGTCCTGCTGAACGTGGTGCTGGGGAGGTGGTTCGCGGTCCGCAAGGGGCTGCGGCAGGGGGACCCCGTCTCCCCATACCTGTTTCTCCTGGTTGCCGATGTGCTTCAGCGCATGATCCGGGCAGACAGAGCTCTTTGGCACCCGCTATGTGAGGGGGCACCGTCGGTGGTGCTCCAGTACGCTGATGACACGCTGATCATCATGCGCGCCAGTCCAGATGGGGCGACTCGGCTGCGTGTCATCCTCGACCTTTTCGCCACTGCGACGGGGCTCGTCATCAATTTCGCCAAAAGCACTCTCGTCCCCATGCATGTGGCCCCGTAGGTGCTCGAGGCCGTGAGGATCGCTTTCGAGTGCATGGTTGGCTCCTTCCCGCAAACTTACCTGGGGTTGCCGCTCTCCTGTGACAAGCTCAGGATCGACGACTTTGCCCCCATGCTCGCTAAGGTGGACAGGTATTTGGCGGGGTGGCGGGCGAGGCTGCTATCCACCGCAGGGCGCTTGGTGCTCATCAACGCGGTCCTGGACTCCATCCGCACTTACGCCATGGCTGCCATGCGTCTTCCGCCGGCCGTCGTGGCCAAGCTGGACGGGCTACGCCGAGCGTTCCTGTGGAAAGTTGCGGATCGAGCCTCTGGTGCTCAGTGCCTCGTCGCCTGGGATCGCGTCTGTCGGGCCAAGGCGGAGGGCGGGCTCAGAGTCCGGGCACTTGGGGTCCAGAACGATTGTCTCCTCCTCAAGCTGCTTCACCGCCTTCACTCCGGCGTGCCGTCCCGATGGGCCTCCTGGGTTTGGGGCCAGCTGGACGGCAGGGCCCTCCTCGGGCGCGGCCGCTCCCCCCTCCAGGGTGAGCACTGGAGTGCCCTCCTAGGTCCGATGCCCGTTTATCGGGTCCTCACAAGGGTCGCCGTGGGGGATGGGAGGGCGACCTCGTTCTGGCACGACGACTGGCTCACTTGTGGGGCGCTCCGGGTTGCCTTCCCTGCTCTCTACACTCATGCGGCCTGCTCGGAGGTCTCGGTGTGGGCGGCGCGAAGACAGGGGGTGCGTGCCATGCTCGTGCCCCGGCTCACCCCCCGGGCCGTGGGGGAGTGCGCTGTCGTCCAACTTCTGATGGATGAATGCCCCCCCCCCCTCCCCGGGATGGACCGGACTCCCGGCCCGCAGCGTTGTGCGCTGCCCCCGGAGGTGGTTCGGTTCGGTGGGGTGGAGTGGCCGTCGGCGTCCTTCCTCTGGTCATCTCGGGCGCCGTCGCGAGTCAAGTTCTTCGGATGGTTGCTCTCCATGTCTCGCATTCATACGCGGGATGTGCTCTGCCGAAAAACCATCCTCACAGCTGCGGAGGCCGGGTGCCCTTGCTGTGATGCTGTGCTGGAGACCGCCGACCAACTCATTTTTGGCTGCCCGTTTGCGGTGTGGTTTTGGCGGAGCATCGGCGTGTCGCCGATCGGAGCTGTGGTTGGGTCTCTTCACCTCCTGGACGTTTCTCCTGCAGTCGGTGCTGCCTCGTCGGCCGCCTTCGTCCTCCTCTGCTGCTGGTGGCTCTGGAAGCGGCGAAATGTTGTCGTCTTCAAGGAGGATCCGTAGACCCTGGTGGCTACGTTGAAGGCATGTAGGGATGATGCGGTGCTATGGCGGGCTCGGCTGAAGGCTGCTGATCGCTCCCACATTGATGTTTGGTTGTCGGTGCTTAGAGCTCGTGAGTGAGTTTGTCTGATGTAGTTTCTCCCCATCTCCCTGTAATTCTCTCCGTCTCTCTGTAATCTGACCTCAGGGGCTGTGCCTCTTTACGTAATATATATTGAGGTGGCGGAGGGGCCCCCCTCCCCCCTCATAATTCAAAAAAAAAGTATTGTGAGAATAAGCAGGCCCAAATAGAAAACAAGCCCACCCGCTTGGTACACTAATTTTTTTTTTGAATCATTTTTTGAAACTCAAATAAGTTTCCTATTCTTAATTGAATTTTTTATATTTTCTTTCTTTTTATTTTTCTACGTCACTCTCCAGTAAGAGCTATCTTAAGGACACCATAGGGGAGGAGAGCGTATTCCTGACCATCACGGACGCCATAGTGTTGTGTCGCTACGAGCTGCAAAGGTTCAGAAGCAAGGAGGAAGAAGAAGATGCACAAGCAGTGGCGGAGACAGGGGTGCCAGCCAGGGCCCTGGCCCACCCTAACATCCGTGATTTAGGCCTAATATATGAATAGTAGTAGTTTTTTTTTTTTGCTAAAATGGGTGTTTTTAAGGATTGGCCTACCCCAACAAGATTTAACATACTCGGCCCTCCTAATCCTATTTTTCTGGCTCCGCCACTGTGCACAAGTAGAAGAAGATTCAGAGCTGCGAGCAAAGACGAACGATTGCGAAGTGGGCGAAAGATGTGCCCTCTTCTTGTGTGAAGTGGAAGCCAGGATGGATTTGGTGCCTGGTTGGACTCTGGATGTGCTGAAAACTGTACCAGGGAAGGATTCGGGATAGGTTGACGGTCGTTGCACTGTAAGGGCTTGGGGGAAGACAATTTTAAAGTGGGCGAAAGATGTGCCCTCTTCTTGTGTATAGAGAGTATAGACCAATTTAGAACCTTACAGATTTTCTTGTATCGGGTTTACGTTGTAGAATTCGCAATAAAACACTGTTCCATTGCTAGAAGAATAAATCATGCTCCCTCTGCTATATATGTATATCCAAAATATTGTATAGATGGGTTTATCTTTCACTGCAAGACGGTAACAGCTAGCACTAAAGAACAAGTCCCAAAACAAGAAATAAAAAAGAAAACACGTCAGAGGACGACTGCCGTGTAGCCGTAGCCATCGATGGTGTAATGTTGCTGTTTTTTTTCTTTCTCGCGGGTTAGCTTATTTGCATCTCTTCTCTGTCCAAACGTACGTATCTCCAGCTCCGTTTTGAAAAAGAAAGAAAGAAAGAAAAACGTTTCTCCAGCAATCCTATGGACATGCGGGATGGGATAAAATACGGCCGGACTCAGCAAATTACGTGAACTGACCCTACAGATAAACACACACATGACTAAGAAGCCAAGACATGTGCAGAGGTGCAAGCTCTTTATCATGTAACGGCAAGCACATGCGTTCATGTAACCAGGATAGCAAACGTTCTCAGTGGCAGGACATTCAGTCACAACAAGCTACTACGTACTACTATATGAAGGAGGGGTGGTATGAGTATGACAGCATTATTTATTCTACTTAGTTAATAGTATATATTCTCAGCCTGGACTGTGGCCGAATATATCTTGTCCTCCAATCCAGCATGCCGCCCTGATCCTCCACTCCAGCAGTCCAGCTCTCATGCAGCTGTTTCCTCTCCGGTGCCGTTGGCCTCGCTGAGGTTGCAACCACCGGCTGCACCTGCAACGGCCGCCCCCATGTCTGCCAAGACTCACCAGAAAGAGGATCAGTCGAAATAAGAAACGGTTAAACTAATTTCCAGAGAACAGATGGCCAAGTAAGCTAGCCTGACGAGTCGCGTATAAGCTCGAACAAAGACGGGAAGGAAGCAGAACTCACCAGCGGGGCCAGCAGGATGCTTGAGGCAAAGCGTCTTGAACTTATTTATGCAGCCATAGTGGGCTGACTTAATGCAGCTGATCTCTCCATTGTGCTGGAGCCCGCACTTGCGGTACTTATTGCAGTAGCAGCGTCCGAACTCCGCAGCAGCTCCGAGTCCAAGCGCCCCTTGGACCAAGAGGAAGGAGATGAGCGCCACCAGCACCAGGGCCCTGAGCAACGAAAAAATAACGCGCTACAAAATATAGCGAGACCCTTCTCCAGATGCTACACAAGTTATTGCGTGCTAATAGCGTGCTATATTTCAAAATAGCGTTTGCAAAAAATACATAATATATTCAGAAATAAAGTATTTCAGCAACTAAATATTAAGGAGCAACACATGCACAAGGGCCAAATCCAAGGCATAAAAAAGGAATGCCTGTTATCCTATCATGGACAAGCTTCACTTCAGTACAGAGTATAATTACAGAGAGTATAGACTATAGACTATAGAGTATAAACACAAGCTACAGTTCAATAAAGAGTATAACACAAGCTACAATTTACAAAGAGAAGAAAGAATCAAAATATACTATACTCCATGCATGTTTTCTGCTGTGTATAATTACAAATTCAGAGCAAACTTGTGGCTTGACAACTCAGCTAGGATGGAGTCCAGCTGGAGGACGGAGCCACTGCGACAAGATGACGCCGCTGCCGCGAGATGGTGGTGCCGCCGCTGCCACTGCCTCCGCTCACGACCAGATTTTGCCACCGCCGCCGCCGCCGCCGCTCATCTCGACGGGCAAGGGGATGATAAGCCGAGAACTAGGGTTATTGGGTTATGTCCTTGTCGTGGGAGAAGGGTCGTGGGTTGGTTTCGGCCTTTTGGGCCTCGATGGGCTGTGGTTATCTTACTTGTGCCTCCTGGATGCTAAAACGTGTAACGCTACAACGTTATAGCGTGGCTTAGCGCGCTATATACGCGATTAGCGCCGTAGCGGCTGAATTTGGTAAAACGTAACGCCTCCCTTCCAAATATGCTATAACGGCGCTATAACGGCGAAATAGCGCGCTATTTTTTTCGTTGGCCCTGAGCCTTCCACCACGGGCCGCCATTGCCTGCGCGATCGAGCTCGCAACTCACAGCGGGAGTGATGATCGTAGTCGAAGGCAAGTCAGAGTGGGAGAGCAGTGGGAATCTGGGTGTGTGGAGGTGTGGAGGTGTACAGCGGGCGCCTGAATTTATAGCCCAGCGGCGTCGCACTGTTCATCCAGCGGAAACGAGCTTTAAGCCTTTAACCCTTGCGACTCTACTCAGTTTCGCAGACTGATCGATAGGTGCGCCGTGCGCGTCGGATCCTCGATCAATGGCAAATGCCAGCGATGCATCGCATCGCATTAGCTTTAATTTGTTACCGCCTGCTATTCTACTGGGTTATTAGCAGGCGGGACAGAGTAGGCGAGACGTCCATTCAACCTGCTCTTCTAGGCAAGGGCATGGCGTCCCGGGTTACCAGCTTTGGCACAAGTGAACTTATTTATGCAGCCATAGTGGGCTAGACAAGCATGCAGCGACTGAATGCCACAAGTGAACGCATGAAGTAGACGCATAACTGAAGCACAGCTCAGGAACGATCAGTTTTGGATCAGTGCACATTTTAGCGGTATCCCACAGACAGATGTATCCTAAGAGCAGGTGGACGGACAAAATGTCTTTGACGCATCGATGGGTACGAACATGATAATGTTGTGCCTAATATACATGATTGAATCTGCGCGTTACAAGTGATTTCCTGTTTTAGTATGGTGGTGAACTAGTGATCACTGACGCCTTGTGTGCTGGTTCGCTGAAATGAGCCGAGTTACGGCGTCAAACGCCTGCAGACAAGGTCGCGATCGGCTAGTTTTGTACTACTACTACTACTACATTACACCGTACTGGTGGGTGCAAGTTCTTGTCTTTGCTGAGTTGTGTCTTCTAGTATAATCCAGTTGGTAATTCAGACCATCTCTTGTGCAAGGTCTTACTTTTTCGACTGGGAAAAAAGAGAGTGCGCGTAGTTACTTCAGACGGAACGGATTTGAGATCTTCTCTTTTTCTTGGGAGGAATCGATTTTTATTGACGGTTGGCGTTTTCTGAATGTGTTGAACAAAAAATTTGTTTGGTGAATTATATAGTTACGCCGAAGTGGGTGATCAGTGGCTTGACGAATACTACAACACATCGATGCAATTTTTGACAAAAGAGCGAATTTCAAGAACTTAAAATAAAGCATCACAGGAGGATGCAAACACAATGAAATCGCACCCGAGCTTTGCAGGATTAGGATGCATGCCGCGAAGACCAACTCACACACAGAAATAATCATGTCGGCGAAAAACAAGGTCATAGAAGAATGAAGATATACCTAGACGGAGGGAAGTTATTTTTCAAAGTGATCAAAATAGCAATCGACGAATTATAATGACGACCATCCGTACCAACCATCTCTTGACAACACAAGTACAACAAGAAAGGTTCTCCAGTAGTAACGTCTTCGGAAAGGGAACGGCACTCAAGTCTCATCGTCGCTGGATCCAACCACAAAAGGTCAAATCTTGGATTTTCACCATGAAAACAAGGTAACGATGAAAAAACGCTATCATTTTCAGGTATAACCAACTAGTGCCAGACCTAGTGTTTTCATCCCAGAGCTTGAGGCCGGGTACTCAAGAAACACCCCCAAATCTAAGTTATAATATGTTGTCACCACCGCTTTCCATGGTCCCCAACAGCTACGTGCATAGTGTTGGCGCCACCTCTACTCATAGTGCCGCTCTTTTACATCACACAACTCTTCCTCTTGTTTCTCACAAGAACACACACATAGTGAAAAACTCTGCACACACACGCATACATCAAGGAGAAGCACAAGAGCTTTGCCGATGCGCTCTCTCCTTGATGAATACATTGGCTACATATTTGGTCCCCCAACCCTCTCGGCCTTACTTTTCATTGCTCCAATGCAACACTTATATACAAAGGACCCAGACACTTATGTCATGTACTCACGCATTAACCAGGCATCATTCCCGGCCACTAACAGCACCACCACTAACAACACACACGTTGGCAGCGCTGCGCACTATTCCTCAGCGGCCGCATATGACCCAGCCCTCTTGATTAATACTAATCTTAACTACCATGCATCGCTACTACTAACGTGACATGCAACACACCCATCATGACACACTTGGACGTGTACAACACATGTCAAGATTATTCCTAACAATTTCCCCCCTAATCTTGACATGGACTCATCCACTATATGTACCTTCTTGTCCCGACGACCGCCGTAGTCGCCGCTGGCCTCGATGAGAGGGACACCGCGAGTGTGCTACCGCGACACGCTCGCTGCCGCTTGTTTGCCACCGGTGCCGCACCTCGCCGGTGGCTCGCCTCCATGGTGATCACCGGTGCTGCACCTCGCCGGTGACTGGCCTCCATGATCGTTACCGGTGCCGCACCTCGCCGGTGACTCGCCTTCATGTTCGCCACCGGTGCCGCAACTCGCCGGTGACTCACTTCCATGTTGTCGACGATGACGCACCTTGTCGACGACTCCGACATGGAACTCCACGTGGCAATGGCCTCCGCTCAATGGCCATCACCTCCTTACCACTGGTGTCGCAACTTACCGGGCAGCATACTTCTCTTCATCGCTCGTGACGTAGCTCGATGATGACGGAGACACGCACCGGCCGCTAGCAGCATCACGCCGCCAACGGCGTCCACCTTGCGTCGCCGACCTCCACGTCACATGGAGTCCGCCGCGGATCGACAAGGCTCTGATGCCAATTGTTGGCGCCACCTCTACTCGTAGTGCCGCTCTTCTTCTATATCACACAACTCTTCCTCTTGTTTCTCACAAGAACACACACACACATAGTGAAAAACTCTACACACACACACGCATACATCAAGGAGAAGCACAAGAGCTTTGCCGAGGCGCTCTCTCCTTCATGAATACATTGGCTACATATTTGGTCCACAGCCGTCTCGGCCTTACTTTTCATTGCTCCAATGCAACACTTATATACAAAGGACACAGACACTTATGTCATGCACTCACGCACTAACCAGTCGTCATTCCCGGCCACTAACAGCACCACCACTAACAGCACGCACGTTGGCAGCGCTGTGCACTATTCCTCAGCGGCCGCATATGACCCAGCCGTGTCTAGCTAACTACTCATGCATGCAAACTAACTCAGACTATTCTCTTGACTAATACTCCCTCCGTTCCTAAATATAAGTCTTTCTAGAGATTCTACTATGGACTACATACGGAGCAAAAAGAATAAATCTACACTCTAAAATGCATCTATATACATCCGTATGTGGTTCATAGTGAAAACTCTCCAAGGACTTATATTTAGGAACGGAGGGAGTACTAATCTTAACTACCATGCATCGCTACTACTAACGTTACATGCAACACACCCATCATGACACACTTGGACGTGTACAACACATGTCAAGATTATTCCTAACACATAGCATTGTCTCGATGTGAGATGCCTGCACAATAAAGCGGTCACGACGCAACATGTGTTGGCTTCCCTTCTTCTTAAACTCGGTAATTTGTTGGACACTAATATTTTCCTTTGGCTTGCGGAAGTTCCTCTGTACCACATTGGCGACAGAGGTTCCCTCGTTATGTTTTCCGTGTGAGTCATTTGCTCTCGAGTTTTGCTCAACACTCAGATGACCAATGACATCCTCTCCTGAGAATTCTCATATGTGATGTTTCAGAGTAGTAGAAAAGTTCCTCTAGAAGCAGGGAATTTAGCAATTATGAATATTTGCTCGGTAGATCACACTAAAGAAGGTCAAACTCCTTACCGACGCACTGCATATGGTTTGTAAACGGGGTCGGTTTCAGTGCAACAGTAAAACCTTGAATAAAAAATTGCCTACAAAAAATAGATTTTTGGATTGTTGAGTATATAAGAATTTTTTAATTAAATTAATCCAAGAATAAATCATTGGCATGACATAAACAGTACTAAGCACATACTAATATTTGATCATATAATCACGTACCAGACTGATAACTGATGGGCCTCGAACCCCTCGTTGGTTACCCCAAGTGGAAGGTGTAAGATGCAGTAAGTAGAAGTGTTTTCCCTTAGCAAAGATGCCAAGGATCGAATCCCCAGAGACTCCTAGGTTCAACAAGTAGGTGTCAATTGCTACGGTGCCAGATTAGTAGCAATCAACGTGGACCTGCACACAGATACAAATAACTTTGCTCCCAACGAGTACAGAGAGGTTGTCAATCCCTCCGGCCTTGTAGTTCACAAAGGATTAAAAGCAATGATAGTAGTGATAGATAATGTTTTGCAATAGTAAGTAAATAGCGAAAAGTAAATAGTGGATGTGATCAATGATGGTAATATGGACCGGAGTCTCATGATGTTCACTAGTGATGTCTCTCTCCCAAAAGACGATAAAACAGCTATGTGAGGTAAACAAATTACAGCTGGGAAATTGACAGGACAACGAACGCAAACCAATGCTGACTACATTGCAAGAAAGGTTGAGGTTCAAAGCATTGGCGGTACACCAAAGTAAGTAGATCGAAATCCATCAATATCTACTACTTATCATCCACCTTGAGATATCTATCCAGAACATCTCGCTGGTATTAAGTTGCGAGTCCCGCCCATAGTGTAAACTCAATACAACAGACAACTGCATTAAAAGAACTTTGCGTAAAGTAAACAATCCTTGCACCCACGGGCACAAGCACCGTTGTTTTCCCCCTTGTGGCAACAGCACATCCCCTAGACTCACGTTTCTGTCACTCAAGCTAGTCATCGAGGGGCATGAACCCACAATCGAGCATAACGTTCCCTCTTGGAGTCACTACCTATTACTCGGCCAAAGCAATAAATAACAACGGAGAACATGCAAGAATTACTTATGAACAAAAATATAAAAGAGGTGAATCAAATATATTACTCAAGATCAATCTGAACATAATCTCATAATCCATCGGATCCCAGCAAACTCAACATAGCAACAGCATAAGGATTACATAGGTGCCTCGATCATGCAGGGCAGCTCACGAGGACTAATTAGTGAAGCACAAGAACGGGAGGAGAACATCACATAGCTACTGGTCATGGACTCATGGTCCAAGGGAGACTACTCACGAGTCATCCGGGAGGCGTCCATGGTGGTGGAGAAGCTCTCGGTGGTGATCCTCCCCTCCGGCAGGGTGCCGGGAAGAGTTTTCCTGGTGCTCCCGATCTTGGAAGCGGCGGCGGCGGCGAAACAGAGATGGGATCGTGAAAAGAGTTCCTCTTCTGAGGGTTACGGAGGACCCTTTAAATATATGCCAAAGTAGGGCACCGGGGGAGCTTCGAGGGGCCCAGGCGGCCCCCCGGCGCGGCCCAGGGGGGGCGCGCCGCCAGGGCGCCTGGAGCCCTGGTGGCCCACCCCCCCCAGGCTGCCCTTCGGACGCAGTGTTGTTTCCGGATCGCTGATTTTTTATATAATTTTTCTGGATTTTTCTGGGCAGTTCTCGAAACGTGAAAACCTGAAATACAAAAATAGCCGAAAGCAGAAACTGGCACTGGGGTGCACTGGATTAGTAAGTTAGTCCAAATATGATCAAAAGTGTATGGAAGTGTATGAATATCATAGCAATATCACCCAAAAGTGGCATGGAGCAAGCAGAAATTATAGATACGTTTTGGACGTATCAACATCCCCAAGCTTAATTCCTGCTCGTCCTCGAGTAGGTAAATGATAACAAGAATAATTTCTGTGGTGACATGCTATTAACCATATAGGACTTTCATAGTCATATGACAAAAGCTTACTGAGACAATGATTCTAAAGTAATTAAGTTGCCTCATGAGAAAATCATAAATGACTGAAAGTTTTACAACATGAAACTGAAACATCAAAAAGATTTGCAATGAACATGATGTGCAAATATAATAAAGTGATATCTAGCTTGCCCCCTTTAGTGATGCAAAACATAAATGCAGGGGCACCTTCAAGGTTTAAGTGATGACTAGATACAATCATTTCAGAATAAACGATATCACAATCATGCAAAAGACAATGCTACTTTGGGACAATGCACATTACACTCAGAATGACAATCATGCTCTCAGTAGTTGGTGCTTCAACATAAAAGTAAAAGAATGGTTATTTGCTAGAGCTTTTTATTTTGAAAACATGGAAGCAATTGTGTCAACGGTAGTAGTACTTCATATGTGTCATGCATAAAACATCCTATAAGTTGCAAGCCTCATGCATCGAATACTAATAGTGCTCGCACCTTGTCCTAATTAGCTCGGATTTCCATGGGTTATTATTGCATTGCATATGTTTCAACCAAGTGTCACAAAGGGGTACCTCTATGCCACCTGTACAAAGGTCCAAGGAGATAGATTGCATTTGATTTCTCGTTTTTGATAGATCTCAACTTGAGGACATCCATACCGGGACAACATAGAAAATAGATGATGGACTCCTCTTCAATGCATAAGCATATTCTCATAAGAGATTGAGGATTAAGGTCCAAGCTAAAACTTCCACCATGATACACGGCTTTGGTTGGCGGCCCAATGTTCTTCTCTAACAATATGCATATTAATTCAACCCACGGTAAATCACCCTTACTTCGGACAAGACGAACATGCATAGCAACTCACATGATATTCAACAAAAGTGTGACAGTTGATGGCGTCCCCAAAAACATGGTTACCGCTCAGCAAGCAACTCATAAGAAATAAGATACATAGGCAAGATATTCTTTACCACAATAGTTTTTAGGCTACTTTCCCATGAGCTATGTATTGCATGGTTAGTTCTTAGTACAGGTGGAGGTTAGCAAAAGACTGGGAGCGACCAACTAAGAGAGCAATGACGGTCATAATCATGCAGAGCGACAAAGCAATATTGAATCAGGCATGGTAGTTATATCGCTACTTAGAAATAAAAGATCATCAAGGCTTGACAGACTTTCTTTACAGTCTTGAATATGCGTGAGCATACGCCAAGTCAATCAAAATAAATTCTCGAAGGAATATATTACTAAACCATACCACATCATAGGCAAACAAATCAAGTTGGTATTCCAATAACACATTGGGAACCCCCCAGCTATTTGAGATTAACCATAAGAAAACCCGAACTACTAAGCACCATCATGCAAGTAGCATATTTATCATAGACACATTAACCAATGCAACGGAAGCAAACTCTCTTAATAAGGTGAGCATGGTAATTAAAGAGAGTTCAAGCAACCAACTAAACAAAAGCTCTTTGAACAGATAAGCATGAATACTAAGAGCAGAGCATGATAGTAGCTATTAAAAGACAAAGAACACACACAGCAAAGATAGACATGAAAATTCTATGTTATGTTCTAGGTAGAGGTGGAGCGTGTTTCTCTCCCACATAAAGGAATGCTGAGTTCCGACTCGTTATGAAAAATTAAAAAGAAAACTAAAAGCAAGACGCTCCAAGCATAGCACATAACACATGAAGTGATAAAAATATAGCGGAACGAAAGACGAACTGATAATGTTGATGGAGAAGGGGATGCACGGGGGCATCCCCAAGCTTAGACGCTTGAGTCTCCTTGAATATTTCTTGGGGGTGCACGGGGGCATCCCCAAGCTTGAGCGCTTGACACTCCTGAATCTTTTTATCATCTTCCCTCGCACACTTGAAAACTCCCTTCATACATAACTCATCATAATCTGATTAGCGAGGTTAGTACCCTTAATAAAATAATTATACCTTGCTGGAAATAAGGTTATTCTTGAAGTTCTACTGTTTCTCAAGATTGCCAAAATGTTTTTGCAAAGAAAAAACAAGTTCTTAATTTGCAAAGTGAAGGTAAGGCAAAACAGGACAGAATCTGTGAAAAACAGAACAGCAGGCAGTAATTGATCTGTTCGGGATACTTCTGCAACTCAAATAAAAAAACTCAGAACAGATGCACGAAAGACAATTATATAGAGAACGCCGTCGGAAAAATTCAGACCAAAAAGATGATCTGGTGATTTTATACGAATTTTTCTATCCAAGGACAGAATCTGTTTCCTGGACAGCACCTCACAACTTTTGAACTTTCTAGCAATCAGAGGCTATACTTGGCACAAATATGAAAAGCAAAGATACAATGATGATGCTACAGCAGTAAACAAAATCAAGACACAACAAAGCAAAAAATTTATTCATGTGGGCTGCCTCCCAAAAGCGCTTTCTTTTATGCCTTTAAGCTAGGCATAATGCATAGAGGAATCAATAACCATCATAATAATCAGAGTTATAAATTGATTCAAATGGTTCCTCAACAAGCTCATTCTTGTTCCTTCTAGGAAAGGGGTACACACCTTTTGCCTTCCCGCGTAAGCAGATTTGTCCCTTACCTATATCGATGAAGCCTTTAACTGCTCGGAGGAAGTCCCTTCCAATCACTATATTTCCTTGGTTTGGCTCCATGATGAAGAAATCAATCATTGCAATCCCTTTAAGGAATTTAACTGGTACATCTTTTATTCTTCCCTGTATTTCGGAAATATCTCCATTAGTGTGTTCATGATGAGATGATAATCTATCCATGTTAAATTTTAAAGAATCATGAACAATTTTTGGCATAGTAGAAACCATATATCCAATATCACAATAAGCAAGGAAGTCTTGATTAGAGATGCTAATCCTAACAAGAGGCTCCCAGTCATTATCTATTTCCAAAATATCTCTCTTATTGGGTTTGGGTTTCTCTACCTTCATTAAGTCTAGAGCATCTATTCTCTTTTCAATAGTAGCAAGTCTATCTATGACAGTATCAAAATTATGATCATAAACAAAGTAACTAGATAGACCATGTATAATTTTAAGAGCTCTAGCTTCATCACATTCTAGGAAATCTCCCTCAGCTATAATGTCAAGGGACTGTTTACACCATTTAAAAAGACCATGGTAAAAACTTCTAAGCACAATTTTTATAGGTATCCAAGGCATAATTCTTCTATGTGCATCAGAAATTCTGTCCCATGCCTTCTTCATATTTTCTCCATCCCTTTGATGGAAATCTAGAACTTCTGATTCCCTCAAAGCACCAAATCCTAACATGTTTAACTAAACAGATAGGATTACTAACAGGAAGGTAAATAATTTTTTGTGATTTTCGGTAAAAAGGTACTAAAGCAAAAACTGAAAGGTAAACTAACAAGACTAAAAAGCAAAGGTAAAAGATAGCATGCAACTCCCCTATCCTGAAGAGTGGAGTCCTCGGCAACGGCACCAGAAAATACTCCTTGATGGGCCTCGAACCCCTCATTGGTTACCCCAAGTGGAAGGTGTAAGATGCAGTAAGTAGAAGTGTTTTCCCTTAGCAAAGATGCCAAGGATCGAATCCCCAGAGACTCCTAGGTTCAACAAGTAGGTGTCAATTGCTACGGCACCAGATTAGTAGCAATCAACGTGGACCTGCACACAGATACAAATAACTTTGCTCCCAACGAGTACAGAGAGGTTGTCAATCCCTCCGGCCTTGTAGTTCACAAAGGATTAAAAGCAATGATAGTAGTGATAGATAATGTTTTGCAACAGTAAGTAAATAGCGAAAAGTAAATAGTGGATGTGATCAATGATGGTAATATGGACCGGAGTCTCATGATGTTCACTAGTGATGTCTCTCTCCAAAAGACGATAAAACAGCTATGTGAGGTAAACAAATTACAGCTGGGCAATTGACAGGACCACGAACGCAAACCAATGCTGACTACATTACAAGAAAGGTTGAGGTTCAAAGTATGGGCGGTACGCCAAAGTAAGTAGACCGAAATCCATCAATATCTACTACTAATCATCCACCTTGAGATATCTATCCAGAACATCTCGCTGGTATTAAGTTGCGAGTCCCACCCATAGTGTAAACTCAATGCAATAGACAACTGCATTAAAAGAACTTTGCGTAAAGTAAACAATCCTTGCACCCACGGGCACAAGCACCGTTGTTTTCCCCCTTGTGGCAACAACACATCCCCTAGACTCATGTTTCTGTCACTCAAGCTAGTCATCGAGGGGCATGAACCCACAATCGAGCATAACGTTCCCTCTTGGAGTCACTACCTATTACTCGGCCAAAGCAATAAATAACAACGGAGAACATGCAAGAATTACTTATGAACAAAAATATAAAAGAGGTGAATCAAATATATTACTCAAGATCAATCTGAACATAATCTCATAATCCATCGGATCCCAGCAAACTCAACATAGCAACAACATAAGGATTACATAGGTGCCTCGATCATGTAGGGCAGCTCACGAGGACTAATTAGTGAGGCACAAGAACGGGAGGAGAACATCACATAGCTACTGGTCATGGACTCATGGTCCAAGGGAGACTACTCACGAGTCATCCGGGAGGCGTCCATGGTGGTGGAGAAGCTCCCGGTGGTGATCCTCCCCTCCGGCAGGGTGCCGGGAAGAGTTCTCCTGGTGCTCCCGATCTTGGAAGCGGCGGCGGCGGCGGAACAGAGATGGGATCGCGAAAAGAGTTCCTCTTCTAAGGGTTACGGAGGACCCTTTAAATATATGCCAAAGTAGGGCACCGGGGGAGCTTCGGGGGGCCCAGGCGCCCCCCCCC
>LR738715.1:806625486-806654643 GCA_902687465.1 Secale cereale | reverse complement strand
CCCCCCCCGGCAACCATGAGTGTGAGGTACCCCGGCGACACGGCGGCGGCCAACGGTTTCGGCCGCCGCTCGGTACATGAGTGGGAGGCCTACCTCCTCCACGAGGCCAACTACCCCGTGCCGCCCGACGTACGCGCTCCGTCGTGGTGGAGGCTCAGCGCCGGCGGGGTCCCTGTCCCCCCTCTGCCCGTCCCCGAGACGCCAGCCTATTTCCACGCCGAGATCGAGTGTGCGCGGGTGTCCCTGACGGCCGCGGAGAGGGCGCTCCTGGAGTACGCCACCGGCAACAACGCGGCATGGGCGGCGTACTTCGAACGCCGACAGGAGGAGCGGCTCACCTCCACCAACAACGCGCAGGGGCTGCCGCCTGTGGTGGGGCGTCCCGGACCGCACGCTCAGCGGCGTCCTCGCGCACCTCGAGGGCGGCAACGACCCGCCGTTCGAGTACCCGATCGCTCGAAGCGGCGGCGCGTGGCTGCCGAGGAGGATGATGGGTTGGTCATCCTCCTCCTGCTCCTCCGGATCCTCCTCTCACTCCTCCGGCGCGCCGGCGTTGGTCAGCGTCAAGCCAGAGCCGGCCGAGATGCCGCTCGGTAGGCGCACCCGCGGCGCCGGCTTCGTCATCAACGAAGGCGGTCATGGCTCCTCCTCCTCGGCCCCTCCTCGCCTCGTCAAGCCGAAGAGGGAGCCAGGACTGGCGACGGTGAAGCCGGAGCCGGGGCTCGCGGCCGTGAAGTCGGAGCCTGGCCTCGCCGAGGAGGTCGACGAAGAAGAGGCCGCCCTGAAGTGGGCGCGCGAGGACTATGCCCGCATGGAGCTGGACCGCCAGCGCCGCGCCCTGGAGGAGATCGTCGAAAGCCTCCGCCATGAAGCAGCGCGCCGGGGCGAGGGGTCGAGCAGCGGCGCCGGCCGTGTCAAGGAGGAGAAGCAGGAGGACGACGCCGGCGACGACTACGCCCTGCTCAGCGCCTACTTCGGCTCGTAGTTTAGGGGTTTTTTCCGTCCATTTTATTCGTGTAAAAAACACCTAAACTTCGCCGAAATATGTCTTGTTTGTTGAAATTTGGCCATGTTTGCTGAAATTTGGCCGAACTATGGGTGCGTCCGAGGCCCGACCTGGGGCAACGGCTGGGGATGTGCTCGCCCCCACGCCGAAAAAGGACGCGTTTTTTCGGCGTCCGGGGAAGGGTGGGGGGGGGGGGCAAACGGCTAGAGATGCTCTTACATAGAAGCACCTGCTGAAGCCACAACCGAGGAGCAAATCCAGGTTCTACCACAATGCACTCCCATCAGCAAACACCACACAATACCTCTACTGCATAGACTTCCATAGAATCACCAGAGAAACCAGAGTGCATGGTACAATGGATAACAATTAGGTTGACAATACTTTGTACGGAGGATGAACAGTTGGCTTTGACATTGCTAACTTGTACCGAGGAATTTTTTTTTTAAAAGGAGGATGACCCCCGGCCTCTGCATCTAGGAGATGCATACGGCCACTTTATTGATTATTCTCGAGGCCCTTACAAAGTATTACAACAATATATCTGAATCCGTCATCTTGGCAACATATGCCGCTACTCGTATCCAAATGATGAAGCCGTGCTAGCTGGGCCACTACCCAGACCACTCATCTAAGCCTAACATCAAAATGATGAAGGGGTGCTAGCTGGGCCACTACCCAAACCACTCACCTAAGCCTAACATCAAATGCCGGAATCCCCAGCCGAGCCACATACCGGGTCTGGGGCACAATCCGGTCTGACACACTCACATGTGTCGTCGCCGCCATCTTCCACATGTCCATCTTCAGAGCAGATATTGTGGCTTCTACCTTGTCAGGCCACTCCGCCATCGACGCCACCTTGACGCCAGACAACTACCTCCACCTGCGCGAGTCCATCACCGTGCATCGGGCGCCGAGTCTCCACTGCACCACGCCGCCGAGATCCGTCGTCATCAATGTGAAGGATGAAGTACCGCTCCACCAAGAAAGGCGCCCGCTGGTCCCTCGATCCCGTGTACGCCTCCAAGAATGACGCCCCCAAGGAGGAAACGACACCAACGCGCCGCCGTCATCCGATCAACTGATCTCGGGTTTCCCCCGGAGGTAGCGGATAGAGGTCTAGAGCTTCTCCACGGCGATGCCTTCAAGAAGGTAATGACACCACAAGGTGCCACCAACGCCGGTCTTGGCATCAAGCCGAGCACAAGGTTTTCACCCGGATCCGCTCGAAGAACCTCCATCACGTATTGTGTGCACGGGTCGCCGCCGATCTGAGCCGCCGCACATGGAGCAGGCCTCTCCGGCCAGATCAGATCTATCCGAAAGACACAACCCGCATGGTGCCGACCCAACCACCAGGCCCTCCATGCCGCCACCGCCGATTCGAGGTCAGATGGTGTGTCGCCGCAGACCCGGCCGCCGCCGCTGAACGCCGCCACGCAGCCCGAGGCAGGGCCGGCTGTCGCACCCCACCGTCGCCGCCCTTGGCCGAGGTAGCCGCCGCGCCATCGCCGGAAGGTAGGCCCGCCACGCCGCCAGGCCAGATCGGTCGTGCCACCCACGCCGCGGGGCTTCGCACCGTCCGCACGGCGCAGGCAAGATGGAAGACCCCCGCCACCGCCATCAGCCCCGGGCTATAGCCGGCGGCGTCCTTCGGCGACGGCAGCGGGAGGGGAGGACGGACGGGGCCCGCGGCGGCTAGGGTTTTAGATCCCGCCCGAGTCGACCGAGCGGGGGCGACGCGGGGGGCTAGGGGCGGCTGGGGGAGCGGGGACGATACGAGTATGCTACTACTTTGATGCTGCACGCACGCACGCAGCCGAGCGTGGGTAACTAGGAAAGAAATCGCTAGCACATTCCACTAACTGGTAACAATGAAAATCATACAGACACAATGACCATCAGCACCCCATGAAAATCCAAACCTTCTACATCCTACAACTCTACCCAAATGAAGAAACTAAGCCAATCCAAAAAGGATTATGAATTGAAAATATTATGTCTTCCATATCGTCATAATACCCAGATGGTTACAGAAAAGAGAATTAGCAAGGGGAGAAGGTAGGTTTTTCTGTAAAAAAGGTGGTTTTATTTTTCTTACTAGTATAATCCCTCCATTCCAAAATGCAGTGGACATTAGGTGTTTTGGAAATCAAACATATCTATGTTTGACTAAGCTTATAGAAAAATAATCAACATCTACATTACAAAATTAGCATCAATAGATTCATCATGATATTTATTTTTATAATTTAATTATGTAATATTTTATATGTCAATGGTTTATTCTATAAACTTGGTCAAACATAGATATGCTTGTCTTTTAAAAAAAAACTAATATGCACTACATTGTGGTACAAAGGGATTATACATGGTAAGAACACAACTAAGTGGGTTAAGGTGAGATGTGGCCCAGCTCCAACTAAGTCAAAAGAGAGGCTTACTTGGCCTTAAAGGGCATGTACCAGGCCAACTAAGTTGCCTCATAGCGAGATGTGGCCCAGCTCCGTAACCGTTTCCTCTTTCTTTTCGACTCCCTAGTTTTTTCATCCGCCTCGGAGTGGCGGCGCCTCTGGTCACTGGCCTTCTCCAACGGCTTGCTGACGCGGCTGCAGGGGCAAGAACAGGTACCTGACGCTTTAGATGTTGAGGTCAGTCAACATCTTGATCCTCACTCGAAACTTCCACTTACCCGACACGCTTGTGGAATTGCTCAGTGTGAGTACCCCAATTCCATTAAAGCGTCAGCAAGCCTTAAAAATCCCTTACCCGAAACTCCCATTTGCAGAGGTAAAGTTCAATCTTATTCGTCATCCCTTAACACACCATGCTCCGACCCCAAGTTCCTATATCCCAAGCCTTAAAAATCTTCTCAGCATATATGCGTGCTACAGCCAGCAATCCCAATCTATAAGGCTAATCAAGCCCAAAATAGAGGTGTCTCCACATCAATTTTTAGCAGATCGAACTGCCGGCGTACTTGATGAGGCCACCTGAGGCATTGTAGCGGACTGGTGACACTGCCGTTTGAGTTCTCCGCACTTCAATGTCAGGCAAGTCATCCCAAACATTAGCTCACATGCTTTCTTCTTGCATCTACTATGCATCTGAGATCTTTCTTAACTGAATTTGTTTGACGTATATGAGCCAAAATATGAGGTTTCTCTTAGCATAAACAAGGGCGATGTAAAGTTTGGAAAATGTCTTCTACCTTTTGTAAGCATCAGGATGCACATGTTTTTTATGTTCGAATTCTTATTTACAGAATTTATTCTTCCTCATCCCCCTTTTTCAGTTCCCATTTGGACATTTTTCACCCGATGTTGCATTGCAGTTTCATGTTGGGATGGAAGGCTAACTCTCTGTCCTCTGATCTGATGATGAGAATACGTAAGTTAAGTCTTTATGGTGCATGGCATTTGTAGTTCTTTTTAATTTCAATTGAAAAAAATATGTACAGCTATTTTAATGTACATTCAGTATAATTTACAGAGTTCTTTATATTACAGCTGATGCCACAGACGTAATGTTGATGGCTAGCTAATTTCTATGGCCTCTTACTACCCACTGGAGGTAAACTCATATTCTACCATTTTGTTAGCAAGATTGCATTACTTTTTCATGGATCGCAGTATTGTGCATTGCTAAAGAGAACGAATTACCTTGGCAAAATTTCATTCAACCAAATCGCATTAAAATATATAGCAACAAATTCCCGCAGCAACGCGCGGGGTATCATCTAGTTATATATAAGCATAGGAGGCACCAGGAATTAGCAATAGATTACCATAATTACAACGTGTACAATTTCCCATTCTTTATCGTGGCACCTCTCCCCCCTATTCTGTGCCTGGGCTATTCCCTGTCCTTTGCTTCAGCTTTGTTATGCATTCACGTTTTGTAAAAAAACAATCTCAGTTTTAGGTCCTGGGGACAGTCTAGTAGTCCCATATTAGCTATCCAGCCCATGGCAGCAATCTGATCTAGTACACATGATGCCAAATTGTTTGTTTTCCACCCTTTTTCAAGATTTAAGCAAAAAAACGCTAAATGTGGCTTAGTTTCACTGTATCTCCTCTATGGCATTTTGTAGCTTCTGGCCAAGCCGCCGCTAAATGAAACAAATGGCATAGCCTGCTAATATAAACTTTGGTTACTTCATGTCTGGTGGATTTGTCTGAAGCCCCTACTTTCTGCTATGATGCTTTGGGAGCAGCAATCAAGCCGGGCCAGATATTTCCATAATGCCATAGAATTGCTTGCATGTGAATTTAACTTTTCTGATTTACTTCAATGTAAAGCTGAGGAGGTGAATTAGGACAAAGGGACGCCCCTCTCCTCTCCTCTCCTCTCCCGTGGTGCTCCCGCGGGCGCCCGGGGAGGAAACCCTAGCCCCTCGCCGAACTTCCCCACCCCTCCCTCCCTCTCCTCGCCGCCGCCGGTGACGCGTTGCTGGGCGAAGCCCCTCCAACATCGGGGGCGGCGGGCCTCTCTTCTTCCCCTCTTCGGTGGCGTGTGGCGTGGGCCGGGGCCGTCAGGGGTGGCGCGGCGCTGAGCACGGGGCCCGGCGGCGCGGCCGCGGGTGCTGTCTGGACGGCGGCCCCCTGATGGCGGTGCGATGGGTTGTGGGCGGCGATGCGCGGCGTGGCTGGGCCCGGTGGATCGGGCGGAGGCGGATCCCTCCTCCCGTCGTGTCTGGCTCCTCTGCCCTCGGCGTCTGCGTCGATCCAGCGGGTCGGGCGCCAGATCCGGCCTCCCCGGTGGCTGGCGGTGCCGCTCGTGGCCTGCTGTGGGCTGGTTAGTCGGCGACCAGGGGCCCCAAGATGGGGCCTTTAATTTCTGGCCCTTCGGCGTTCGGTGAGATGCTCAGGGGTTGGTGCTCGGGGTCGGCGGGATGTGCGGGTGCGTGCCCGCCGGCTCCAACGCAGGGAGATCGCTAGGCAGCGTGGGTTGGGCAGTGGCCAGGGTGGCCGCTACTCCGGCCGTGGATGGCTCCACGATGGTTTGGCAAGTCGGCTTCCGCGACGGCTGGCACGTCCTGGCGTCGGTTCGTCCATAGGCAGCTTGTATCGACCTTTGGCTCCCCTCCTCGTTGTTCGGCAGCTACGTTTGGCGAAGGGCTGGCCTTCTCCCAGCTGCAGTCCATTGCTCGTCTCGCGCCCGGTGCGTAGGTCCAAGCTCGTCTTGCGCACAATGCCGCAGGACTATGCTCGTCTCGCGCACGGTGCAGCAGGACCGACCTTGTCTCGCGCATGGTGTTGCAGGACCGAGCTCGCCTCCCGCCCGGTGCTGCAGGACGGGTCGATGGAGGCCAGGTGGCCGGCCTATTGGGTCTCGGCGCTGGGGGTCACCAATGGATGCGAAGGTGGGACCTTTCCATTCATCTCTTTGGTTGGGATAGCGGCAGCTCTCGGGTGAGGTGGTGTCAAGGTCTTGGATGCCGAGGCGGCGGTCCTGGTGGTGGATGTGCGGTACTCTCGGGCGGAGGTCATGGCTTGGTGCTGCCCCGTGGCCATGGTTGTGTGGGCGGCATGGTTGCTGGGGTGTGGCGTTCGGTGGCGGTGAGTGTTACTCGGGGTGAAAACATGTTCTATCTTCAGACGGACCGGCGGCGGCAAAGTTCGTTCCCTTCTTGAAGGCGTCGTCGCGGCTATCATTGCCCGTCGTGCAGCTCCGGGGGAAACTCTGATCCTTGGATTGGGCGGCGGCGGCGCTCCGGTGTCATTTCCTTCCTGAAGGCGCCACCTTGGAGCCCACGGTTCATCACTTCTTGAAGGCGTCGTCGCGGCTATCATTGCCCGTCGTGCAGCTCCGGGGGAAACTCTGATCCTTGGATTGGGCGGCGGCGGCGCTCCGGTGTCATTTCCTTCCTGAAGGCGCCACCTTGGAGCCCACGGTTCATCATATGTGGCTTCATCTCTTCGCGGCGGTAGTGCTAGGGGTGGTGTGGCCGCGCTCAGCGCCTATGTATCTTGCCTTGGGTGTGTGCGTGCGGTGTGGTGGCATGCGTTTGTACCGGGTTGTTGGGTTCGTGCTTTATATATAAAGCGGGGTGAAAGCCTTTTTGGTAAAGCTGAGGAGGTGTTTATAAGCTAAAAACATATCACATTTTTCTGTTAATGCGAGTTTAAGTTTCCATGTTCTTGTGAAGGGTATACTCGTGATGAAGCTTTGTCACCCATGCAAGAATTTGTGCTAGCAACCTCTGGGCACATTAAGCATTAAGAATCAACTGATCAGTGCGTGTGAACTAGAATAAGTATGCTTCTTGAATAATGTTTGTCGCTCACAGTAGTATTTACTCCCTCCGTCTCATAATATATGAGCATTTTGACACTTCACTAGTGTCAAATACGCTCTTATATTATGGGATGGAAGGAGTATATTATTGAAGCCACATCTTACTATAAAACCAAGTTATCATTTTCTGCTTCATTCATCCAGGTTCCAGGTCTGCAAACAGACTCTCCAGGTGAATGCATATACCCCAAGAATCCCAGCCTTTGGCCTACTTGAGTTCTTGGTTGGCGTTTTCCTATTTTTGGTTCCATTCAATGTTAGGAATAGTTCATTATGGAGATTGTGTATAGTTAGTTAATTGATTCCCTAGATCTACCACATTTATTGAAACGTGTATAAATTGATTTAGCAGTTTGCACGCTGGTTTATAAACCCTATATCTGTTAGGCTCATGCTCATTAATTCGGAGGATCATGTCACACGCGAATGATCCATATGAGTGGATCAACCCGTCCTTTAGATAGATATCAAATGCCTCCTGGTAGGGTTACTAGGTCCCAATTCCACACAAAACATTCCAGATGAAAGGTATCATCTAGAATTGCAGGGGGCGGGCAAGAAAGGGATGGCCAGCTGCCTCTCTGATATGATTAGTGACCATTCTGTAGATTTTCTGTGTTTGCAAGAAACCATGAAAAGAAAACTTCACTCCTAAATGCTTGAGGAGAATTGATCCTTTTGATTTATTCAATTGGAACTGGATTCCTTCTGTGGGAAAGTCTGGTGGTATCCGATGTGGGGTCAGGCATGACACCCTTTTGATTTATTCAGTTGGAACTGGATTCCTTCTGTGGGAAAGTCTAGTGGTATCTGATGTGGGGTCAGGCATGACACCCTGGATATTATATCATGTGATAAAGACAAGTATATCATCCAGCTTGTGCTAAACGATAAGAAGAAGAAATCTAAGTGGGGTCTATTAGTAGTTTATGGTTCTCCTCAGGAGGAACTCAAGGAGGAACTCCTTGTTGAATGCTACTTCTCGAGCTTGCGTTGTATTCCCTCGAAGAGGAAAGGGTGATGCATGATGTCTACTACGCAAACTTCTTCTTGTAGATGTTGTTTGGCCTCCAAGTGTAGAGGTTTGTAGGACAGTAGCAAATTTCACTCAAGTGGATGACCTAAGGTTTATCAATCCGTGGGAGGCATAGGATGAATATGGTCTCTCTCAAACAACCCTGCAACCAAATAACAAAGAGTCTCTTGTGTCCCCAACACACCCAATACAATGGTAAATTGTATAGGTGCACTAGTTCGGCGAAGAGATGGTGATACAAGTGCAATATGGATGGTAGATATAGGTTTTTGTAATCTGAAAATATAAAAACAGCAAGGTAGCAAGTGGTAAACATGAGCATAAACGATGTTGCAATGCTTTGAAACAAGGCCTAGGGTTCATACTTTCACTAGTGCAAGTTCTCTAAAAAATAACAACATAACTGGATCATATAACTATCCCTCAACATGCAACAAAGAGTCACTCCAAAGTCACTAATAGCGGAGAACAAACGAAGAGATTATTGAAGGGTACGAAACCACCTCAAAGTTATCCTTTCTGATTGATTTATTCAAGAGTCCGTAGTAAAATAACACAAAGCTATTCTTTCCGTTCAATCTATCATAGAGTTCGTACTAGAATAACACCTTAAGATACAGATCAACCAAAACCCTAATGTCACCTAGATACTCCATTGTCGCCTCAAGTATCCGTGGGTATGATTATACGATATGCGTCACACAGTCTCAGATTCATCTATTCAACCAACACAAAGAACTTCAAAGAGTGCCCCAAAGTTTCTACCGGAGAGTCAAGACGAAAACGTGTGACAACCCCTATGCATAGATTCCTAAGGTCACGGAACCCGCAAGTTGATCACCAAAACGTACATCAAGTAGATCACATTATATCCCATTTTCACCACATATAAGGGCGTGCAAGACATACATAAAGTGTTCTCAAATCCTTAAAGACTCAATCGGATAAGATAACTTCAAAGGGAAAACTCAATTCATCACAAGAGAGTAGAGGGGGAGAAACATCATAAGATCCAACTATAATAGCATAGCTCGCGATACATCAAGATCGTGCCATCTCAAGAACACGAGAGAGAGAGAGAGAGAGAGAGAGAGAGAGAGAGATCAAACACATAGCTACTGGTACATACCCTCAGCCCCGAGGGTGGACTACTCCCTCCTCGTCATGGAGAGCGCCGGGATGATGAAGCTGGCCACTGGAGAGGGATTCCCCCCCTCCGGCAGGGTGCCAGAACGGGTCTAGATTGGTATTCGATGGCAACAGAGGCTTTCGGCGGCGGAACTCTCGATCTCGGTTATTTTCCGGAGGTTTCAGTATATATAGGAGGTGTTGGAGTCGGGGCCAAGTAAAGGGGGTCTACGGGCGGTCCACGAGGCAGGGGGGCGCGCCCAGTAGGGGGCGTGCCCCCACCCTCGTGGGCAGCCCGTGGGTCTCATCGTCCCCCTCCGGCACTCAGTGGGCTTCTTCTGGTCCAAAAATGATCTTCGTTGAATTTCAGGTCAATTGGGCTTCATTTGATATTCCTTTTCTGCGAAACCCTAAAACAGGAGAAAAACAAAAACTGGCACTCGGCTCTGGGTTAATAGGTTAGTCCCAAAAATCATATGAAAGTGTATATAAAAGCCCATAAAACATCCTAGAAGGATAATATAATAGCATGGAACAATAAAAAATTATAGATACGTTGGAGACGTATCATGCATCCCCAAGCTTAATTTATGCTCGTCCTCGAGTAGGTAAATGATAAAAACAGAATTTTTGATGTGGAATGCTAACTAACATAATTCTCAATGTAATTTTCCTTATCATAGCATGAATGTTCAGATTCGAAAGATTCAAGACAAAAGTCTATATTTCTATAAGAATAATAATACTTCAAGCATACTAACAAAGCAATCATGTCTTCTCAAAATACTATGTCTAAAGAAAGTTATCCCTACAAAATCATATAGTCTGTCTATGCTCCCTCTTCATCACACAAAATATTCATATCATGCACAACCCCGGTTTCAGCCAAGCACTTGTTTTCATACTCTCTTCTTTCAAACTTTTCAACTTTCACACAATACATGAGCATGAGCCATGGACAAGCACTATAGGTGGAATAGAATGGTGGTGGTGGAGAAGACAAAAAAGGAGGGAGATAGTCTCACATCGACTAGGCGTATCAACGGGCTATGGAGATGCCCATCAATAGATATCAATGTGAGTGAGTAGGGATTGCCATGCAACGGATGCACTAGAGCTAAATATGTATGAAAGCTCAACAAAAGAAACTAAGTGGGTGTGCATCCAACTTGCTTGCTCATGAAGACCTAGGGCATTTGAGGAAGCCCATCATTGGAATATACAAACCAAGTTCTGTAATGAAAATTCCCACTAGTATATGAAAGTGGCTAAACATGAGACTCTCTATCATGAAGAACATGGTGCTACTTTGAAGCACAAGTGTGGAAAAAGGTAGTAGCAATTGTCCCTTTTTCTTTTCTTTTCTCTTTTTTTTTCTTTTTTTCTTTTTTTGGGCCGTTCTTTTTTTCTTTGGCCTTTCCTTCTTTTCTTTTTTTCAGAGGGGGAGCTTTCTTTATTTAGCCTTTCCTCACAAGGGACAATGCTCTAATAATGATGATCATCACACTTATATTGATTTACAACTCGATATTACAACTCAATACTAGAACAAAGTATGACTCTATATGAATGCCTCCGGCGGTGTACCGGGATGTGCAATAAATCAAGAGTGACATGTATGCAAAATTATGCATGGTGGCTTTGCCACAAATATGATGTCAACTACATGATCATGCATGGCAATATGACAATATGAAGCGTGTCGTATGAACGGAACGGTGGAAAGTTGCATGTCAATATATCTCGGAATGGCTATGGAAATGCCATGATAGGTAGGTATGGTGGTTGTTTTGAGGAAGGTATATGGTGGCTATTTTGAGGAAGGTATATAGTGGGTGGAAGGTACCGGCCAAAGTTGCGCGGTACAAGAGAGGCTAGCAATGATGGAAAGGTGAGAATGCGTATAATCCATGGACTCAACATTAGTTATAAAGAACTCATATACTTATTGCAAAAAATTATGAGTCATCAAAACAAAGCAATCAATGCATGCTCCTAGGGGGAGGTTGGTAGGAGTTAACCATCGCGCGCCCCCGACCTCCGCACAAAGGATGACACTCTACAAATACCTCATGTTCTAACTTCGTCACATAGCGGTTCATCATACGTGCATGCTATGGGAATAACAAACTTTAACACAAGTATTTCTAAAATTCACAATTACTCCACTAGCATGACTCTAATATCACCATCCTCATATCTCAAAACAATCATCAAGTATCAAACTTCTCATCATATTCAATGCACTTTGTATGAAAGTTTTTACTATACCCAACTTGGATGCCTATCATATTAGGACTAGTTTCATAACCAAAGCACATTACCATGCTGTTCTAATAGACTCTCAAAATAATATAAGTGAAGCATGAGAGTTCGTCTATTTCTTCAAAATAAAACCACCGCCGTGCTCTAAAAGATATAAGTGAAGCACTAGAGCAAATAACAAACTACTCCAAAAGATATAAGTGAAGATCAATGAGTAGTTGAATAATTATGTAACTGTGTGAAGACTCTCTAACATTTAATAATTTCACATCTTGGGATATTATTCAAACAGCAAGCAAAACAAAATAAAACAAAAATGACGCTCCAAGCAAAACACAACTCATGTGGTGAATAAAAATATAGCTTCGAGTATAGTTATCGATAGATGAAGACGAAAGAGGGGATGCCTTCCCAGGGCATCCCTAAGCTTAGGCTTTTGGTTGTCCTTGAATTTTACCTTGGGGTGCCTCAAGCATCCCCAAGCTTAGTCTCTTGCCACTCTTTGTTCCGTAGTCCATCAAAGCAATACTCAAAACTTGAAAACATCACAACACAAAACTTAGACAAAAATCTCGTGAGCTCCTTTAGTATAAGAAAACAAACCACCACTCAAAGGTACTGTTGTAAACTCATTCTAAATTCATGTTGGTGTAATATCTACTGTATTCCAACTTCTCTATGGTTCATACCCTCCGGTACTACTCATAGATTCATGAAAATAAGCAGACAACACTCGGAAAACAGAATCTATCAAAAACAGAACAGTCTGTAGTAATCTGTAACTTTCACGTACTTCTGTAACTCCAAAAAAATTGAACTAAATTGGTAAACGTGAGGAATTTGTCTTTTAATCATCTGCAAAAAGAATCAACTAAATAGCACACTCCGGAATAATCTGGTGACTATTCTAGTGAGCGCTAATGATTCTGTTTTTCACAGCACATATAGACTTCACACAAGTCTTCCCAAAGGTTTTACTTGGCACAAACACTAATTAAAACATAAAACCACGTCTAAATAAAAGCTAGATGCAATATTTATTCCTAAACAGAAACAAAAGCAAATAAAATAAAATAAAGTTGGGTTGCCTCCCAACAAGCGCTATCGCTTAACGCCCCTAGCTAGGCATGATGATTTCAATGATGCTCGCATAAAAGATAGGAATTGAAACATAACGGGAGCATCATGAAGAATATGACTAGCACATTTAAGTCTAACCCACTTCCTATGCATAGGGATTTTGTGAGCAAACAACTTATGGGAGTAATAATCAAGTAGCATAGGAAAGCAAAACAAGTATAGCTTGAAAACTTCAAGCACATAGAGAGGGAAGTTGATATTAGTGCAATTCCTACAAGCATATGACCCTCTCTCATAATAATTTTCAGTAGCATCATGAATGAATTCAACCATATAACTATCACATAAAGCATTCTTCTCACGATCTACTTGCATAGAAATTTTACTACTCTCCACATAAGCAAAATTCTTCTCATTCATAGTAGTGGGGGCAAACTCAACAAAATAATTATCACGTGAGGCATAATCCAATTGAAAACTAAAATCATGATGACAAGTTTCATGGTTATTATTATTCTTAGCATACAAGTCATCACAATAATCATCATAGATAGCAACTTTGTTCTCATAATCAATTGGAACCTCTTCCGAAATAGTGGATTCATCACTAAATAAAGTCATGACCTCTCCAAATCCACTTTCATCAATATAATCATCATAAAAAGGAGGCATGCTTTCATCATAATAAATTTGCTCATCAAAACGTGGGGGACTAAAAATAACATCTTCATCAAACATAGCTTCCCCAAGCTTGTGGCTTTGCACATCATTAGCATCATAGGTATTCAAAGAATTCATACTAACAACATTGTAATCATGCTCATCATTCACAAATTTTATGCCAAGCATTCTATGTAATTCTTCTTCTAGTACTTGAGCACAATTTTCCTTCCCATCATTTTCACAAAAGATATTAAAAAGATGAAGCATATGAGGTAACCTTAATTCCATTCTTTTATAGTTTTCTTTTATAAACTAAACTAGTGATAAAACAAGAAACTAAAAGATTTGCTTGCAAGATCTAAAGATATACCCTCAAGCACTCACCTCACTAGCAACGGCGCCAGAAAAGAGCTTGATGTCTACTACGCAACCTTCTTCTTGTAGGCGTTGTTGGACCTCCAAGTGTAGAGGTTTGTAGGACAGTAGCAAATTTCCCTCAAGTGGATGACCTAAGGTTTATCAATCCGTGGGAGGTGTAGGATGAAGATGGTCTCTCTCAAAAAACCCTACAACCAAATAACGAAGAGTCTCTTGTGTCCCCAATACACCCAATACAATGGTAAATTGTATAGGTGCACTAGTTCGGCGAAGAGATGGTGATACAAGTGCAATATGGATGGTAAATATAGGTTTTTGTAATCTGACAATATAAAAACAGCATGGTAGCAAGTGGTAAACATGAGCATAAACGGTGTTGCAATGCTTTGAAACAAGGCCTAGGGTTCATACTTTCACTAGTGCAAGTTCTCTAAAAAATAACAACATAAGTGGATCATATAACTATCCCTCAACATGCAACAAAGAGTCACTCCAAAGTCACTAATAGCGGAGAACAAACGAAGAGATTATTGAAGGGTACGAAACCACCTCAAATTTATCCTTTCTGATTGATTTATTCAAGAGTCCGTAGTAAAATAACACGAAGCTATTCTTTCCGTTCAATCTATCATAGAGTTCGTACTAGAATAACACCTTAAGATACAGATCAACCAAAACCCTAATGTCACCTAGATACTCCATTGTCACCTCAAGTATCCGTGGGTATGATTATACGATATGCGTCACACAGTCTCAGATTCATCTATTCAACCAACACAAAGAACTTCAAAGAGTGCCCCAAAGTTTCTACCGGAGAGTCAAGACGAAAACGTGTGCCAACCCCTATGCATAGATTCCTAAGGTCACGGAACCCGCAAGTTGATCACCAAAACATACATCAAGTAGATCACATTATATCCCATTGTCACCACATATAAGGGCGTGCAAGACATACATAAAGTGTTCTCAAATCCTTAAAGACTCAATCGGATAAGATAACTTCAAAGGGAAAACTCAATTCATCACAAGAGAGTAGAGGGGGAGAAACATCATAAGATCCAACTATAATAGCAAAGCTCGTGATACATCAAGATCGTGCCATCTCAAGAACACGAGAGAGAGAGAGAGAGAGAGAGAGAGAGAGAGAGAGATCAAACACATAGCTACTGGTACATACCCTCAGCCCTGAGGGTGGACTACTCCCTCCTCGTCATGGAGAGCGTCGGGATGATGAAGATGGCCATCGGAGAGGGATCCCCCCCCCCCTTCCGGCTGGGTGCCAGAACGGGTCTAGATTGGTATTCGGTGGCAACAGAGGCTTTCGGTGGATGAACTCCCGATCTTGGTTATTTTTCGGAGGTTTCAGTATATATAGGAGGTGTTGGAGTCGGGGCCAAGCAAAGGGGGTCTACGGGCTGTCCACGAGGCCGGGGGGCACGCCTAGTAGGGGGGCACGCCCCGCACCCTCATGGGCAGCCCGTGGGTCTTCTCGTCCCCCTCCAGCACTCTGTGGGCTTCTTCTAGTCCAAAAGTGATCTTCTCTGAAAATTTCAGGTCAATTGGGATCCTTTTGATATTCCTTTTCTGTGAAACCCTAAAACAGGAGAAAAACATAAACTGGCACTGGGCTCGGGGTTAATAGGTTAGTCCCAAAAATCATATAAAAGTGTAAATAAAAGCCCATAAAACATCCTAGAAGGATAATATAATAGCATGGAACAATCAAAAATTATAGATACGTTGGAGACGTATCAATGCAGGACAATAGCTTAAGTATTTCCCTCAGTTTTTGAGAACCAAGGTATCAATCCAGTTGGAGACCACGCGCGAGTCCCTCGCACCTGCACAAAAAAATAAGAACCTCGCAGCCAACGCGATAAGGGGTTGTCAATCCCTTCACGGTCACTTAGGAGAGTGAGATCTGATAGATAGGATAGGGTAATATTTTTGGTATTTTTGGTATAAGAACAATAAGTAGAGAAAGCAAATAAGCAACAGCAAAAGAAATTGGCTAGTTGACGGGAAAGTAATATGATAAAGATAGACCCGGGGGCCATAGGTTTCACTAGTGGCTTCTCTCATGATAGCAGAATTCTACGGTGGGTGAACAAATTACTGTCGAGCAATTGCTAGAAAAGCGCATAGTTATGAGAATATCTAGGCATGATCATTATATATAGGGATCACGTCTGTAACAAGTAGACCGAAACGATTCTGCATCTACTACTATTACTCAACACATCGACCGCTATCCAGCATGCATCTAGAATATTAAGTTCATAAGAACAGAGTAACGCCTTAAGCAAGATGACATGATGTAGAGGGATAAACTCAAGCAATATGCTATAAACCCCATCTTTTTATCCTCGATGGCAACAATACAATACGTGCCTTGATGCCCCTACTCTCACTGGGAAAGGACACAACAAGATTGAACCCAAAGCCAAGCACTTCTCCCATGGCAAGAACTATAGATCTAGTAGGCCAAACCAAACCAATAATTCGAAGAGACTTGCAAGGATATTATAATCATACATAAAAGATTTCAGAGAAGAATCCAATATTGTTCATAGATCATCTTGATCATAAACCCACAATTCATCGGATCTCGACAAACACACCGCAAAAAGATTACATCGAATAGATCTCCTCGAAGAACGAGGAGAACTTTGTATTAAGATCCAAAGAGAGAGAAGAAGCCATCTAGATAATAACTATGGACCCGAAGGTCTATGGTAAACTACTCACAACTCATCGGAGGGGCTACGGTGTTGATGTAGAAGCCCTCCGTGATCGATGCCCCCTCCGGCGGAGCTCGGAACAAGCCCAAAGATGGGATCTCACGGGAACAGAAGGTTACAGCGGTGGAATTAGGGTTTCTTCGTGCTCCTCGATGTTTTCAGGGTATGAGGATATATATATAGGAGGAAGAGGGGCACCACGGGAGCCAGAGGGGGCCCACGATGGTGGGGGGGGGGCGCCCCTGCCCTCGTGGCCGCCTCTCTCTTCCCCTCACGTGTACTCCAAATCTTCTGTGTTGATACGGTTCCAAAAATAATTCTCCCAAAGGTTTCATTCCGTTTGGACTCCGTTTGATATTCCTTTTCTGCGAAACACTGAAATAGGCAAAAAACAGCAATTTGCACCGGGCCTTGGGTTAGTAGGTTAGTCCCAAAAATAATACAAAAGTCTATAATAAAGCCCATGAAACATCCAAAACAGAATATATAATAGCATGGAACAATAAAAAATTATAGATACTTTGGAGACGTATCAACCATCCCCAAGCTTAATTCCTGCTCGTCCTCGAGTAGGTAAATGATAAAAACAGAATTTTTGATGTGGAATGCTAACCAACATAATTCTCAATGTAACTCTCTTTATTGTGGCATGAATGTTCAGATCCGAAAGATTCAATACAAAAGTCTAAATTGACATAAGAATAATAATACTTCAAGCCTACTAACAAAGCAATCATGTCTTCTAAAAATACCATGGCCAAAGAAAGTTATCCCTACAAAATCATATAGTCTAGCTATGCTCCCTCTTCATCACACAAAATATTTAAATCATGCACAACCCCGGTTTCAGCCAAGCAATTTTTTCACACTTTAATTCTTTCAAACCTTTCAACTTTCACGCAATACATGAGCGTGAGGCATGGATATAGCACTATAGGTGGAATCGAGTGGTGGTTGTGGAGAAGACAAAAGAAGAAGATAGTCTCACATCAACTAGGCGTATCAATGGGCTATGGAGATGCCCATCAATAGATATCAATGTGAGTGAGTAGGGATTGCCATGCAACGGATGCACTAGAGCTACAAGTGTATGAAAGCTCAAAAGAAACTAAGTGGGTGTTCATCCAACTTGCTTGCTCATGAAGACCTAGGGCATTTGAGGAAGCCCATCGTTGGAATATACAAGCCAAGTTCTATAATGAAAATCCCCACTAGTATATGAAAGTGACAAAACAAGAAACTCTCTATCATGAAGATTATGGTGCTACTTTGAAGCACAAGTGTGGAAAAGGATAGTAGCATTGTCCCTTCTCTCCTTTTTTGGCCATCTTTTTTTTGGCCTTTCTCTCCTTTTTTTTGTTTCCTCACACGGGACAATGCTCTAATAATAAAGATCATCACACTTTTATTTACTTACAACTCAAAGATTACAACTCGAAGCTAGAACAAAATATGACTCTATGTGAATGGTGATGAAGCATGTCATATGGAGGGAACAGTGGAAAGTTGCATTGCAATATACCTCGGAATGGCTATGGAAATTCCATGATAGGTAGGTATGATTTTGAGGAAGGTATATGGTAGGTGTATGGTACCAGCGAAAGTTGCGCGGTACAAGAGAGGCTAGCAATGGTGGAAGGGTGAGAGTGCGTATAATCCATGGACTCAACATTAGTCAAAAGAACTCAAATACTTATTGCAAAAATTTACGAGTTATCAAAACAAAGTATTCAACGCAAGCTCCTAGGGGAAGGGTTGCTACGAGTTAACCATCGCGCAATCCCGACCTCCACACAAAGGATGACACTCAATAAATAAATCATGCTCCAACTTCGTCACATAACGGTTCACCATACGTGAATGCCACGGGAATCACAAACTTTACCACAGGTGTTTCTCAAATTCACAATTACTCCACTAGCATGACTCTAATATCACCATTCTCATATCTCAAAACAATCATCAAGTATCAAACTTCTCATAGAATTCAATGCACTTATATGAAAGTTTTTACTATATTCATCTTGGATGCCTATCATATTAGGACTAATTTTATAACCAAAGCACATTACCATGCTGTTCTAAAGTACTCTCAAAAGGATATAAGTGAAGCATGAGAGATCAATAATTTCTACGAAATAAAACTGCCACCGTGCTCTAAAAGATACAAGTGAAGTACTAGAGCAAAACCATCTAGCTCAAAAGATATAAGTGAAGCACATAGAGTATTCTAATAAATTCCAAATCATATTAATCTCTCTCAAAAAGGTGTGTCCATCAAGGATGATTGTGACAAACTAAAAAGCAAAGACTCAAATCATACATGACGCTCCAAGCAAAACACATATCATGTGGTGAATACAAATATAGTCTCAAGTAAAGTTACCGATGGACGAAGACGAAAGAGGGGATGCCTTCCCGGGGCATCCCCAAGCTTAGGCTTTTGGTTGTCCTTGAATTTTACATTGGGGTGTGTCGTGGAATTAACACGGTAGATGTCCGGTTTAGCGTACTTAGTCGTGAGGCCGCGCATCTATGTAGTATCTTGAGAGGGGTTGAGCGGAATCGATAAACGCAACACAAGACAAGGATTTAGACAGCTTCGGGCCCCGGGAAACATCATCCGGTAATAACCCTACGTGCTGTTTGAGGCTAGATCTCATTATGATCCTCATGGTGTCGCCGATAAACCAGCTCTCCTTTAGTTGTGTCTAGCCCTAAAGAATATGGCACCTCTAACTTGTGAGAACTTGTCTAACTTGTCCCTCTTTGGGGAGCCCTGCCCCTCCTTATATATGTTTGAAGGGGTGGGTTACATGACTAGTCCTAGTAGGATTAGGATTGCTTTATTACAAGGAGTCCTAGTCTTACTTCCTTTGTAAGAGAATATTCCTTATGCTTTCTTCATAAACCGGCCCACCATAACGTGAATCGGCCTTCTGGGCCTTGGGCCTTGTCATCCGTCAGTTGCCCGCCGGGTTACCAGTGAGTGATATTATTCAGGCAAGTTTCTTGTAAACCGTCTGGTCAGGGCGGATCGCCTGTGAATCGCCAAGTGTAAATCGTCAAGTAAACCGCCATGTCCGGCCGGGTCATATTTCCGGCCGGTTCATACCGTGGGGTATATCCCCGACATTAGCCCCCAGTTTATCTTGGATTTATCCATAATAAACTTATGCTGCAAAATAACCACAAGAACAAATTTGATAGGTTGTGCTCCAGGTTAAGAGTTCTTGTAAACCGGCATCTGACCATCCTTAAGTCCTTGTCCTTTCCTTCTTCTAGAAAATCTGGGTCAACATACCAGCTTCATAATCAACTTGCTTGTAGAAAAACTATTGCAAATAAAGAATCCATTTGACTCGGCCTTCAATGCTCTAACTTGATAAAAATATTGGTCTTTAAATATTCAATTGATATCCAGCCAGGTTGAAGATGTAGAACTTGCCGGTTTATGATTGCCAAAATTGCCGGGTTATAAAAACTGATGATCCCGGGTCATGATTGTTTATGGACGCCGGGTTATGATTGTTGCCAATGCCGGGTCACACAATTAATATTCCGGACTTACCCAAAACTGAGAATTTGAAGATGTTCCTCCTTTATATGCATATTACCTGTAGCCCCCAAGTCTTAAGAGGAGAACATAGTGATAGCTTAAGACTTGTTTCAATATAAAAATTGCAAGCTTGAAGAAATCCGGATTGTTCATCCCAATCACTATGAAACTGAATATTCCATATTATGTAGCCCCCAAGTGCCGGGTCATTATGCAATAATGAGCAGGGACTTTGTAGATATAATCATTCAAAATAACATTATATAATGTAACTTCCATCGTGGGGTTTGAACCCACGTCCACAAGGTTAAGAGCTTTGTGCTTTACCAACTGAGCAGTGGAACCTTCAATATAATGGATTAATACTTGTGTACCTTGAATTGTTGACAGGAGCGATTGTTAGCCCCCAAGGGCCGGCTCATTATAATGTGATGAGTCGGGTCTTCAATAAAGGGAACAAAAAATGACTTTGCATTAGCCCCCAAGTGTCATGGTGCATGCTTGCAGCGACATGAGACTTGTATATTTGATGTAATCTCAATTTGAATAATGTAGCCCCCAAGTGCCGGGCTGTAAGCCTGCAGCGACTCGGGACTACTCCTTTGTAGAATAAATTACTTCCATCGATGAAATAATATCCATTGCGCTTAAAGCGACTTTGAAAACCTCAATCGTAATATTGATAACCATAATAATAATCCAGCCATGTAGGCTATTAAAGATTTTAAATAATATAATCCGATTTGAAAACTGGTTCCAATGATATTTGATCACAACCAGGTCGGGTTAATAAACACCGGTCATTATTTTATCTCACACTGGCGACTTATAGTCGAAAGCCAGGCCTCTTTAATGAACCCTCTTCCTGGCGGGCTCGCCATCAACATCACCAGGGTCATCTCGTCTGATCTTATACCGCAATGCACCGCATACCGGGCATGCGTTCAGATCGTTGTATGCACCGCGGTAGAGGATGCAATCATTAGGGCATGCATGTATCTTCTGCACCTCCAATCCTAGAGGGCATACGACCTTCTTTGCTACGTATGTACTGTCGGGCAATTCGTTATCCTTCGGAAGCTTCTTCTTCAATATTTTCAGTAGCTTCTCAAATCCTTTGTCAGCCACAGCATTCTCTTTCTTCCACTGCAGCAATTCTAGTACGGTACCGAGCTTTGTGTTGCCATCTTCGCAATTGGGGTACAACCCTTTTTTGTGATCCTCTAACATGCGATCGAACTTCAGCTTCTCCTTTTGACTTTCGGATTGTGTCCTTGCATCGACAATGACCCGGCGAAGATCATCATTTGGTTCCTCTTGATCTTCAGCAGCTTCACCCGTTGCAGCATCATTGGGCACATCGTCTGGTTCCTCTTGATCTTCACCAGCTCCCCCCATTGCAGCATCACCGTATTCAGGGGGCACATAGTTGTCATCGTACTCTTCTTCTTCGCCGTCTTCCATCATAACCCCTATTTCTCCGTGCCTCGTCCAAACATTATAGTGTGGCATGAAACCCTTGTAAATCAGGTGGGAGTGAAGGATTTTCCGGTTAGAGTAAGACATCGTATTCACATATTTAGTGCATGGATAACACATAAAACCATTCAGCTTGTTTGCCTCAGCCGCATTTAGAAACTCACGCACGCCCTTAATGTACTCGGAGGTGTGTCTGTCACCGTACATCCATTGCCGGTTCATCTGCATGCATTTATATATAATTAAGTGTGTCAAAAACCATTACAGAACATCATAAATAGATAATTAAGTGACCAAATGGATAAAAGTTCATCATCACATTAAAACCAAAGTACATACATATATAGTTCTCATCTAACAACATATAGCTCTCCATACACATCGAAACTATGTAAAACATTTCAATGCGAAAACAAATGCTATCATAATCGCAACCAAGGTAACAATTGATCCAACGGCATAATGATACCAAGCCTCGGTATGAATGGCATATTTTCTAATCTTTTTAATCTTCAACCGCATTGCATCCATCTTGATCTTGTGATCATCGACGACATCCGCAACATGCAACTCCAATATCATCTTCTCGTCCACAATTTTTTTTATTTTTTCCTTCAAGAATTTGTTTTCTTCTTCAACTAAATTTAACCTCTCGACAATAGAGTCCATCTTGATCTTGTGATCATCGATAACTTCCGCAACATGCAACTCCAATTCCATCTTCTCCTCCTCCATTTTTTCCAATTTTTTCTTTAACGAAATGTTTTCCTCTTCAACTAAATTTAATCTCTCCACAAGAGGGTTGGTTGGAATTTCCGGTTCAACTACCTCCTAGAAATAATAAAACATCTATGCATGTCAGGTTGGTCGGCATAACTATCATAAGCACTAAAACAAATAGTTATAAATTAAAGATAATATACCATATCCGAATCGTAGACCGGACGAGGGCCCACGTGGGCGGATATAAAACCATCGCACTATATAATAACAAGCAATAATAAACGTAAGAAAATTAGACAAATATCTATCTAAAGCAATAATAAAAGTAAGAAAAGCATGGACATAACAAGAGGCTCACCACGGTGGTGCCGGTGACGAGATCGGCGGGGGCGACCGACGGCGGCGAAGACGGGGACGGGACGTGACGGACCGCTAAACCTAGACAAATCTCGGAGAAAATAGAGCTTCGAGAGGAGAAAAGCTTAACTAGTGTGGCTCGGGCATTCCACCGAACACGTTGTGTGCATAGGAGGTGAGCTAGAGCACCACTAACCCCTCTCCCCCTCTGCCAGAAAAAAAACAGAGCAGTGAGCTCTGCTCTTGAGTGAGGGGGTTTATATAGGCAACTCACTGGTCCCGGTTGGTGCTACAAACCGGGACTAAAGGGGTGCCTTTGGTCCCGGTTCATAACACCAACCGGGACCAATAGTGGTGGGCCAGGAGCAAGAGCCATTGGTCTCGGTTTTTAGCTCCAACCGGGACCAATAGGTCCAGACGAACCGGGACCAATGGCCCACGTGGCCCGGCCGGCACCCTGGGCTAACGAACTGGGTCCAGTACCCCCATTGGTCCCGGTTCTAGATTGAACCGGGGCTAATGGGCTGGACCAATGCCCTGTTTTCTACTAATGATATATCAAGAGAAGTAAACTTTAGATGGATATCACCTGATGTATTTGGACTTTATGATCCTCATCGTGGTCTGTTAGTCAACCCGGTATATTGAATAGACCGGACCGTAGAGCGGACCGCAAACGACCGCTGTATCAGAGGCGGCTCAAACAGATAAACCGGCTGTGGGGTTGTAAACCGGCGCAGGTGAGCAAGTTGTCCCCCGCGTTGTAAACCGGTGTGGACGCGTGAACCGGCCGCCCGTTCGTCATGTAACGTGACACAAAGGAAAACGTCGTTGTAGAATATGGCGAGTGCATGTTTATATCCGCAGTATGACAATAATTTTACCTGTATATGAAAATACCAATAGGGCAGTGTAATGGTGCTCAGCGGAATTAAAATATCCTGATAAAGTATATAGGAGAGATAACACCTAATTTGCTCGAAGAATAGATGGGTCGGCTGACGCCGACAGGCTAGTCGCCCTCCTCGTTGTAAGCCGGCGCAGTCGCGAGAGGCAGCCACGGCGTGGTAAACCGATGTGGTCGCGAGAGACGGCCAAGGCGCTTTAAACTGGCACGGGAATCCATGGAATAACAACAACCACTTGTGTCGAACGATGTTTGGCGTGCCTCCATCACCGAGGTATAGTATCACTTTGTAATGAATAATTCTCCTGCATATAAAATACAGCAGGGCAAAATAATTTTGCTCGGAAGAATTAATATGTGCTTAAAAATAAATAGGACATATATCACCTGATTCGCCCGGACAACAGATGAGTCGGCCGCGACATTATAAGCCGGTGTAGACAAGCGAGTTAACCGCAGGTGCAGACAGCTTAATCAGGTGCGGCACCGGCGTGTTAATGTAGACCGGTCCACGGGAGCGGTGGCGTGTGCACGTTCATTGGCGAGGGAGTCGGCCGCGGTGTTGGAGACCAGTGCGCGTGGGCGCGGACAGACGAGCCGGCTGGTACGTTGATGTAAACCGGACCGCAACACGCATGTTAGTAAAGCCGCGCAACAAAGCTGAACGTACATCCGTGGCAAACCCTGAGGCCTCCACGTGACCTTCTCCTCCCTTTTCCTATCGAGTCTTTCTTTCACAACTTATCTATACTGCAGTATGCTTGACGAGGATGTACCTGCATCCAGTGCAGCAATTCAGCAGAGGCAGCTCAGGGCGCAGCGGTCCAAGGCCATGGCCACACTCAGCCGAGGCAGTCATTTTGAGAAATAATCCGGAGCAGCAGCATGTCAGCATCCGACGGCTCGCGGCTGTGGAGCAGCGGCAAGGGGCAGCGGGCGGCCGTCTCTTGCAGGCAGAACTGCCCGGCTCCAGATCACAGGCAGCAAAGCAAGCAAGGTAGGCTCGCGGGGCTTGGGAGCCGACAGCAGTGGAACGGAGGCGGCTCAGGCCAGGGTGCATCGGCGGCTCTGCAGGGGGCTCGACGTGGCCGGGGCGAGACGGCCTGGCGCAGACGACGGCGGCTCAAGGCCACTCAGATGGTTGTAGCGACGCGGCGCGTTGCGTGGTAGAGGAAAACATCGCACGTGGGCGCAAGACGGAAACCGTGGCGACGGCCTGTATCGCTGCCGGCGAGACAGAAAGCGGCGGCTTGAAGCTGGCCGATCACAACGGCGGTTCGGCACACTGGCGAGGGCGACTTGGTAATGGCGACTTAAAAACTGATGGCGCTGCTGAGGTAGCACAGGGCCTAGCTCGTGGATGAAGCAACGGCTCTTCAGTAGTAGATGTTGAGGCCGACGGCGACTCGAGGGCGACTTGGTGCCGCACCAGCAGGGGATGGGTCGCGGAAGTGGCATGAAAATGAAAGTGACCCATGGCGGCTTGGAAATGTAGATGAAGCCATTGGTCAGGGGTGGCTCAAAACAGAGCGCGGCAGAGGCGGCTCACCGCGCGGAACGGCTCAGGTAGAGGTGGCCATGAGGCCGAGGCGGAATCAGAGTACATGGGTTTCTCAGAGATGTCTTGTTCAATCATGGCATGTTTGGAGTCTTCCGTCGATCCGCGACAAATAAGAGCTGATCCTTTATCCAACCATGGAAGCAGATGCTGAACCAGCAGAGCACGGCGGAGGCGACCGGAGCAGCTACCCGGTCCAAGCGTACGAGCGGCAAGGACGGAGGCGAGCGACGAGGCGGGGCCACTTAGTGAGGTAACTCGATGAACACGGCGACCCGGAACGACAGCCAGGTCCGGCGGCTCAATGCGTCGCGAAAAACAGAGCCGTTTTTGATAAGTCAATGGTTGCAGAAAAAGGCCGGGCTCAATGACAAGGTTGCTTGGGGGCGGCTCGGAACGGAGGCATAGCCGGCTTGCCCGCAGGCCACAACGGTGATTTTGCACGGGGGCGAGGCCCTGGCCGCAAAGGCGCCCCATCGAGGAAAGTAACAACTCGAAGGTGACCTGATGGTGATGTGGACATGATGATGGCTTGATAGAGAAGTAGAACGGTAGCTTAAAAACGGCCGGATTATGGTCTTCGCCGACTTGTACGCGTACAGATCCCCTGTCGATCTCGGGCTCTCGGCCTCTTGCAAGCGGAGCCAAACAACCATCTGCCTTTGGATTGCTGCCCATCGAAGGAAATAGCACTAGTATCTATGAATTGATACTCCGAGACTTGTGATGTGCCCAATCAGACTCCACCGAAAGTTCACGGTCTCAGCGACATGGTGATTTGACAACTTGACAGATTGCTTGATGCCGTGCACAACCCGTCGAGAAAAGTTGACCGCGCCCATCCGATTGCATAGTGTCGCATGGATTAAATCCTTGTTGGTCGTTGGTCTCGGCGGACTGCACGATGGCGGCGATGGATAAACTGTAACCTTAATTTCTTTCTGACTTTAAATCTCACGGACTGCAAAATCTGGACCGGTGAACACAAAATTGATGTAGATCTTCTTAAACCGGCTATTCTTCATCCGGAAAAATTGTGAACCTCTCGATCCTTTGGAGAAATCCCTCCAAGAACTCAACACCACCGTGCGCGAGCCCCACGGTGGGCGCCAACTGTCGTGGAATTAACACGGCAGATGTCCGGTTTAGCGGACTTAGTCGTGAGGCCGCGCATCTATGTAGTAGCTTGAGAGGGGTTGAGCGGAATCGAGAAACTCAACACAAGACAAGGATTTAGACAGCTTCGGGCCCCGGGAAACATCATCCGGTAATAACCCTACGTGCTGTTTGACGCTAGATCTCATTATGATCCTCATGGTGTCGCCGATAAACCGGCTCTCCTTTAGTTGTGTCTAGCCCTAAAGAATATGGCACCTCTAACTTGTGAGAACTTGTCTAACTTGTCCCTCTTTGGGGAGCCCTGCCCCTCCTTATATATGTTTGAAGGGGCGGGTTACATGACTAGTCCTAGTAGGATTAGGATTGCTTTATTACAAGGAGTCCTAGTCTTACTTCCTTTGTAAGAGAATATTCCTTATGCTTTCTTCATAAACCGGCCCACCATAACGTGAACCGGCCTTCTGGGCCTTGTGCCTTGTCATCCGTCAGCTGCCCGCCGGGTTACCAGTGAGTGATATTATTCAGGCAAGTTGCTTGTAAACCGTCTGGTCAGGGCGGATCGCCAGTGAATCGCCAAATGTAAATCGTCAAGTAAACCGTCAAGTTCGGCCGGGTCATATTTCCGGCCGGTTCATACCGCGGGGTATATCCCCGACAGGGTGCCTTGGGCATCCCCAAACTTAGGTTCTTGCCACTCTTTGTTCCATAGTCCATCAAAGCCATACTCCAAACTTGAAAACTTCACAACACAAAACATAGCCAAAAATCTCGTGAGCTCCGTTAGTATAAGAAAACAAACCACCACTCAAAGGTACTATAATGAACTCATTCTTTGTTTATATTGGTGTTAAATCTACTGTATTCAAACTTCTCTATGATTCCTACCCCCCGATACTACTCATAGATTCATCAAAATAAGCAAACAACACACGAAAAAACAGAATCTGTCAAAAACAGAATAGTCTGTAGCAATCTGTAACTTTCGAATACTTCTGTAACTCTAAACAAGTTGAAATAAATTGGTGGACGTGAGGAATTTGTCTATTAATCATCTGCAGAAAGAATCAACTAAAAAGCACTCTCCAGTAAAAAATTACAGCCAATCTTGTGAACGCTAAAGTTTCTGTCTTTTACAGCATGATCATGTAAACTTCACACAAGTCTTTCCAAAGGTTCTACTTGGCACAAACACTAATTAAAACACAAAACCACATCTAAAAAGAAGCTAGATGGAATATTTATTCCTAAACATAAGCAAAAATAAAGAAAATAAAAATTGGGTTGCCTCCCAACAAGCGCCATCATTTAACACCCCTAGCTAGGCACGATACAAGAATAGATCTAGGTATTGCCATCTTTGGTAGGCAATCCATAAGTGGCTCTCATAATGGATTCATAAGGTAATTTTATTTTCTTTCTAGGAAAGTGTTCCATGCCTTTCCTTAACAGAAATTGGAATCTAATATTTCCTTCCTTCATATCAATAATTGCACCAATCGTTCTAAGGAAAGGTCTACCAAGAATAATAGGAAATGAAGGATTGCAATCTATATCAAGGACGATGAAATCTACAGGCACATAATTCCTATTGGCAACAATAAGAACATCATTAATCCTTCTCATAGGTTTTTTAATGGTAGAATCCGCAAGATGCAAATTTAAAGAACAATCATCGAGTTCATGGAATCCTAACATATCACACAAAGCCTTTGGAATTGTGGAAACACTTGCACCCAAATCACATAAAGCAAAGCATTCATGATCTTTAATCTTAATTTTAATAGTAGGTTCCCACTCATCATAAAGCTTTCTAGGGATAGAAACTTCTAATTCAAATTTTTCTTCATAAGGTTGCATTAAAGCATCAATTATGTATTTGGTAAAAGCCTTATTTTGACTATAAGCATGCGGAGAATTTAGCACAGACTGCAACTAGGAAATACAATCTATTAAAAAGCAATTATCATAATTGAATCCCTTGAAATCCAAGATAGTGGGTTCATCGCTATGCAAAGTTTTAATCTCTTCAACCCCACTTTTTACAATTTTAGCATCAAGATCTAAAAACTCCGAATCATTGGGACCCCTTTTAATTAAAGTAGACTCATCTCTAGTCCCATCCTTATCAAGATTCATACTACAAAACAAGGATATAATAGGAGACACATCAATCACTTTCAGATCTTCATCCTTATTCTCATGATAACTAGAAGAACACACTTTTGTAAAGCAATCTTTTTTAGCACGCATCCTAGCGGTTATTTCCTTGCACTCATCAATGGAAATTATCATGGCTTTGAGAGACTCATTGATATCATGCTTAGGTGGGATAGATCTAAGTTTCAAAGAATCAACATCAAGAGTAATTCTATCCATTCTAGCCAACTCATCAATCTTAAGCAATTTTTCTTCAAGCAAGGCATTGAAATTCTTTTGCGAATTCATAAACTCTTAAGCACTAGTCCCAAATTCAGAGGCCATCTTACCAAAATTTCCATAAGAGTTATTGTAAGAATTACCATAATTATTAGAGGATTTACTAGGAAAAGACCTAGGATTAAAGTTTCCTCTATAAGCATTGTTACGCAAATTATTCCTACCAACAAAATTCACATCCAAAGATTCATTATTATTTTCAATCAACGTGGACAAGGGCATATCATTAGGATCAGAAGAAGCACTCTTAGTAGCAAATAATTTCATATGTTCATCCATCTTTCCACTCAAAACACTAATTTCTTCAATAGCATGCACTTTTTTACTAGTAGATCTTTCGGTGTGCCATTGAGAGTAGTTAACCATAATATTATCTAGGAGTTTGGTAGCTTCTCCTAAAGTGATTTCCATAAAAGTTA
>LR738715.1:806550808-806618698 GCA_902687465.1 Secale cereale | reverse complement strand
TGGGCCCAACCCATGCAACTTTCCCTTCCCACTTACCCCTTTGTGGGTGGACCTATACATACTCTTCCCCCACCTCATCTCAAAGGTAGCTAAGATCAGAGGTTTTGATGGTTAAAAAAAATTAGAACTCTTGATAGATCTTAGCTCATCTAGTCTCTCCTCGTGAGATTCCTCCATTCTGGAGATGGGTCTTCATGGATAGCAATACCACTTGACAGGTGAAGACTCCGAGACCTCCTCTTCTGGAGAAGATTCTCCAGGTGGAACTGAAGATTTGCTGGCCTTAAAACTTGGTGTAGAAATCTCTCACCTTTTTCTTCTTTTCTTTTGGGGTTTGTATGAAACCACGTTGACCATGTGGTTTGGATCTAGTTATCCATGTGTTCTTGAGTTTTCCACTTTGTTCACGTTATCAAAGACCTCAGCGGTTTGCCTTGTACTCCCTCCGTTACTAAATATGAGTCTTTGTAGAGATTTCAATACTGAATACATACGGATGTATAAAGACATATTTTAGAGTGTAGATTTACTCATTTCGCTCTGTATGTAATCCGCATTGAAATCTCTAAAAAGACTTATGTTTAGGAACGGAGGGAGTATAATCAAGCTTCGTGGTGTGCACTCATTGATTCCATTAGGAGGGAGTACTATGAATTTATCATTATGTGGTTGGCTTGGCTCAAAGGTGACGATAAACCGTCGCTTTCTGACCTTGCCAGAATTGTAGCAAAATACACTGTCTCGACATGTGCTTACAGAAAACATATCCTTTGTATTGGGAATTTGAGACATGCACATTGTCAAGTTGTAGAATGGAAGTCATGGACGATTCTTGTTGGCACAGGTCAAAATCCAACTGGTTTCAGTTCGAGAAGTCAAATCAGACGACTTTCGCAGTTTTTCCAAGACAAGCGTTGAAACAGGAAACAAAGGCTCTAATATAATGAATGGAGAGTTGAAGCTGATAGATTCCCAATATTGACTGTTGATTTTGTGGTGAATATAAAATGTACGTACAGGTTACAAAAAAGTTTCGGAGATGTTTTCCACCAATACTAAGCTGAATTAACTGCTGAATTTAGTAATGAGCTTTAGGCCCATAAGAGAATTTCAGAAAAATCTCCAAGGGCCCATGTAGGTGGTGGGATGACAAGGTGGGAAGTTTAGTCCCACCATGCTAGTGGAGAAGGAGTTGGACTCCTTTATAAGGGTCTCTCTTCTACATGCTATTGGAGAGTGAGAAGAGAAGGAGCCCTCGCGCACTCCTCCTCCGCCGCCCGCCTCGCCACGCCTCGTCACGACGCGCCGCGGGTTGCGGGAATGAGCCGAGCCGAGCTCATACCTACGCGCTTATTTTTGTCGGTCAGGAACGGAGAATACGTAACGGACACGACACGATCCGAGACGTCGGATCGTAGGACTGTTACCGACTCGGACGTGGGTTCGGCCCACGTCTCTCCGCCCAGCCGCCTATATAAGCAGCGTTAACGCAACCCTAGCCGCCACGAGAATCAGATCACATCTGCCTCACGCGCCTTTGTTCCTTTGCTGCTGCTGCCGCCGGCGACTCCATCCCGTTCGCCGCGTACACGGTCGACGGGAGAGCAGGCCTCCGAAACCCCGCCTCTCCGGTTCCTGTACGGGGAAGAGGGGCGATTAGGTTTTTGGGGAGCGATCACGCGACTGCTCGCCTCCGTCCGTCTGCTTCGTCTACGTCCGCGTCGTCCTCTTCATCGCCATGGCTTCACCAAGCGAAGCTGACCGTCTCGCCCGCGAGAAGGCCGAATCCGACAAGAAGGCGGCAGAGGATGCTGCCGCCGCCACCGCTGCTGCTGCTACGGCCAACTGGCCGATCGGAGGGTATGTCTCTCTCTTGTTTATGTTTGCACTAGCAGTACTGGTTATACGTGTAGATGTTTCTGCTATATGCGTAGTACTTGCTAGTATACTCCGTGATCAGTATGTCATGTACCCAGTCAATGCCATGTTAGTGATTATTTCCTGGATTAATCTACTCGGAAAATTGCCTATTTATTCAACAATCCAAAAACCTAATGTGTGTAGGAATTTTTCGAGTAATGGTTTTGCTGCTGCACTGAAACCGGATAAATTTACCGGTACTTATTTCAAGCGTTGGCAAACGAGAACCACCTTATGGCTCACTGCTATGAACGTGTTCTGGGTAGCAAGTGTCACTCCTACGGAAACTATCACTCCTGAACAGGAGAAGATGTTTAAGGAGGCCACTGTCCTATTCCTTGGAGCAGTCATTAGCGTGATCGGAGATAAGCTGGTTGATGCATATTTACATATGCATGTTGCCAAGGACTTGTGGGAGGCCCTCGAATCTAAATTCGGGGCCACTGACGCTGGGAGCGAGATGTATGTTATGGAGCAGTTCCATGATTACAAAATGGTTGAGAACCGTTCTGTATTGGAACAGGCTCATGAGATAATATGCATTGCTAAAGAACTTGAGGTTCTGAAGTGCAATTTGCCGGGCAAATTTGTCGCGGGTTGTATAATTGCTAAGCTCCCTGGTTCCTGGAGGAACTTTGCTACTACTCTGAAACATCAGAGGCGTGAATTCTCAGTGGAGGATGTCATTGGCCATCTGAGTGTTGAGCAGAACTCAAGGGCAAAGGACTCGAACGGAAAAGCAGCTGAGGGGACTTCTGTCGCCAACATGGTGAACCAGAGGAACTCCAACTCCCACAAGCCCAAGGGAAAGAACGGTGTCCAACACAATGCCGACTTTAAGAAGAAGGGTAAGAAGACCTTCAAGAAGAACAAGAAGGATGAGGGCTGCTTTACTTGTGGTTCTACTGAACATTGGGCCAACAAGTGCCCAAACAAGTACAAGAAGCCAGGACAGGACTCCAAGTCTGTCAACATGATTGTGGGCAACAATGACAATGGTGCATCTGGGTACGGTAATTTATTTACTGTTTTTTCAGTGTTTCAGCCCAACGATTGGTGGGTGGACACAGGTGCAGGAGTTCATGTGTGTGCTGACATTTCATTGTTCACTTCTTACCAGGTCACAGGCCACGGGTCCGTATTGATGGGGAATGGCGCGAGTGCTTCTGTTCATGGTGTTGGCACGGTCGATCTGAAGTTTACTTCGGGAAGGATCGTGCAGCTGAAGAACGTGCAGCATGGCCCCGCCATCAAGAAGAACCTCGTTAGTGGCTCCCTTCTATGTAGAGAAGGGTTTAAGTTGGTTTTCGAGTCTAATAAATTAGTTGTTACGAAATATGGACTCTTTGTTGGAAAAGGTTATGAGAGCGGAGGAATGTTCCGCCTTTCCCTCGCAGATTTTTGTAATAAAGTCGTGAACCATATTCATTCGAATGTTAATGAATCAGAAGTTTGGCATTCACGTCTTTGTCACATTAGTTTCGGTGTTATGACGCGGCTAGCTAAGTTGGATTTAATCCCGAGTTTCACTTTAGCCAAAGGTTCTAAGTGCCTTTCATGTGTGCAAGCTAAGCAACCTCGCAAGCCTCATAAGGCCGCGGAGGAGAGACACTTGGCACCATTAGAACTCATACATTCTGATCTTTGTGAGATGAATGGTGTGTTGACTAAAGGTGGAAAGAAATACTTCATGACATTGATAGATGATTCCACTAGATATTGCTATGTTTACCTGTTAAATACTAAAGATGAGGCTCTACACTACTTTAAAATCTATAAGGCAGAAGTTGAGAAACAACTTGAAAAACAAATTAAACGAGTCCGGTCAGATCGTGGTGGAGAGTACTTCTCGAGTGAGTTTGACTCCTTTTGTGCGGAACACGGCATTATTCATGAGAGGACGCCTCCCTATTCACCCCAGTCAAACGGGGTTGCCGAGCGGAAAAACCGTACTCTAACTGATTTGGTTAACGCCATGTTAGATACGTCGGGTTTATCCAAGGCATGGTGGGGGGAGGCTATATTGACGGCATGTCATGTCCTGAATAAAGTTCCGACAAAGGACAATGAGATCACTCCCTATGAGAAATGGGCGAAGAGAAGGACAACACTCTCGTACTTGCGTACTTGGGGCTGTTTGGCGAAAATCAATGTGCCGATCCCCAAAAAGCGCAAGCTTGGACCGAAGACCGTGGACTGCGTTAATTTGGGCTACGCTAAGAATAGCGTTGGCTATAGATTTCTAGTAGTGAAATCTGAGGTACCTGACCAAAAGGTTGGTACAATTATGGAGTCTAAGGATGCTACATTCTTCGAGGATATATTTCCTATGAGAGATAGGCAAAGCACTTCTAGACAGGAATCTGAGGAGACTCCTGAGCCTGCCATTCCTATGGAATACTATGAACGAACACATGATGAGAATCCTGAGGAGGATGACGAGGAAACCCTTGGTAGGGGAAAGAGACAAATGACTGCAAAGACCTTTGGTGATGATTTCTTCGTGTACCTCGTGGATGATGCTCCCACTTCTATTTCAGAAGCGTATGCCTCTCCAGAATCTGACTACTGGAAGGAAGCGGTCCGTAGCGAGATGGATTCCATCATGGCTAACGGGACATGGGAGATTACTGAGCGTCCCTATGGTTGCAAACCATTGGGATGTAAGTGGGTGTTCAAAAAGAAGCTTAGGCCCGATGGTACGATTGAAAAGTACAAGGCTAGGCTTGTGGCCAAGGGCTATGACCAAAAGGAAGAGGAAGATTTCTTTGATACTTATTCACCTGTGGCCAGACTGACCACCATTCGAGTATTACTCTCGTTGGCGGCCTCGCATGGTCTTCTCGTCCACCAGATGGATGTTAAGACAGCTTTCCTAAATGGAGAGCTAAACGAGGAAATCTACATGCAACAGCCAGATGGCTTTGTGATAGATGGTCAGGAAGGAAAAGTGTGTAGGTTGATAAAATCTTTATATGGCCTGAAACAAGCACCTAAGCAATGGCATGATAAGTTTAATACAACACTGACATCTGTTGGCTTCGTTGTTAATGAAGCTGACAAATGTGTATACTATCGTCATGGTGGGGGCGAAGGAGTTATACTGTGCTTGTATGTTGATGACATACTGATATTCGGAACCAACCTCAAAGTAATTGAGGAGGTCAAGTCGTTTCTATCTCAGAACTTTGAGATGAAAGACCTTGGTGTGGCTGATGTTATCTTGAACATCAAGCTACTGAGAGATAATGAGGGTGGGATTACACTTTTGCAATCCCATTATGTTGAGAAGGTGTTGAGTCGTTTTGGATACTCGGACTGCACACCATCTCAAACACCATATGATCCTAGCGTGTTGATTCGAAAATCCAAAGGCACGGCTATAGATCAATTGAGATACTCTCAAATCATTGGTTCACTGATGTACCTAGCTAGCGCTACGAGGCCTGACATCGCTTTTGCTGTGAGCAAACTGAGTCGGTTTGTATCAAAACCGGGTGATGTACATTGGCATGCTATTGAAAGAGTTATGCGTTATCTGAAGGGTACTATGAACTATGGACTTCACTATACCGGATACCCGTCGGTACTTGAAGGGTATAGTGATGCGAATTGGATCTCTGATGCTGATGAGATGAAGGCCACAACTGGGTATATGTTTACTCTTGGAGGTGGCGCTGTTTCCTGGAAGTCTTGCAAGCAAACGATCTTAACGAGATCGACAATGGAAGCAGAATTAACAGCATTAGACACATCTGGTGTCGAAGCGGGATGGCTTCGAGATCTCTTGTTGGACTTGCAATTGGTTGATAAACCGGTTCCGGCTATCCTTATGAACTGTGACAATCAGACCGTCATCACCAAGGTGAAGAGTTCAAAGGACAACATGAAGTCCAACAAACACATAAGAATGAGATTAAAAGCTGTCAGAAAATTGAGAAACTCCGGAGTGATAGCGTTGGAATATGTCCATACGGCTAAGAATCTGGCAGATCCCTTTACAAAAGGGCTATCACGTGTTGTGATAGATAATGCATCGAGGGAGATGGGCATGAGACCCACATGAGTTGCCATGGTGGTAACCCAACCTATGTGATCGGAGATCCCGTGAAGTAGGACCTGGGAAAACAAGCCAGTGGTGAACTGAGGAGAGTAACTATACTAACCCACTCCGCTGGAGATGCAATACTCTCAATACTGTATGGGAGGATGACTACTGTCTTAATGTGTCCCAAGGCTTATATGTATAAGCAAGATGCTATCCTACAGAGCGATCTTTGGAGGAACACACCTATATGAGCCCGACTGCTGGTCACAGTCTATGAGATTGGGGTGATCTCTAGTAAGCTCATGAACAGGCCAGGAGTGTGACTTATATGCTCCACCCGAGGGGTCAGCCTTCGGCAGCCTAGTATCAGTAAGACATGTGGTGAAACTTCTTTACGCCAAACTGACAATTCAAGGCTTAGTCCATTGTTCAGTTGTGAAGGAGTGTAGCTACTTGCTCTAGGTGAAGCTCAACCTTAACAGGTCTTCGCTGAAACACTGGTATATCGAAACAGTAATTGGAACAAAGGACACAATGGGCCCTCGAGATCTGGTGGGGGATTGTTGAAATCTGAGATGGGCCTAGAGCCCATATGACAATTTCAGATTTGATCTCTAAGGGCCCATGTAGGTGGCATGACAAAGTGGTGGGAAGTTTAGTCCCACCATGCTAGTGGAAGGAGAGTTGGAGTGGTTTATAAGGGATTCTCTCCCTCATGCTATTGGAGCTTGAGAAGAGATGAGGCCCTCGCGCACTCCTCCTCCTCCGCTCGCCTCGCCACGCCACGCCTCGTCACGACGCGCCGCGGGTTGCGGGATTGAGCCGAGCCGAGCTCACTCCTATGCGCTTCTTTTTGCCGGTCAGGAACGGAGAGTCTTTGACAGGTAGGGCCACGATCTGAGACGTCGGATCGTGGGCTACCGACTTGGACGTGGGTTCGGCCCACGTTTCTCCACGCGCAGCCGCACATATATATATGGGGCGCTGCCAACCCTAGCGGCCGCAACTTAGAACGCATCTGCCTCCACGCCCGCCGTCGTCCCTTTGCTGCTGCTGCCGCCGGTGACTCCATCCCGTCCGCCGCGTACACGGTCGACGGGAGAGCAGGTCTCCGAAGCCTCGCCTCTCTGGATCCTGTACGGGAGAGGGGCGAATAGGTTTTTGGGAAGCGACTACGCGACTGCTCGCCGTTCATCTACTTCCTCTACGTCCGCGTCGCCCTCGTCATCACCATGGCCACTGACGCCGAACGTGCCGCCGCCCAGAAGATCGAAGCCGACAAGAAGGCAGCCGAGGACGCTGCTGCCGCCACCGCTGCCGCGGCCTCTGCATGGCCTACTGGAGGGTATAACTCGTTTATCCCGCTCCTTCTGTTTTCTATTTTAGGCATGCTAGCGTTATACGTAGATCTGTCTACAATTAGCGTAGTATGTGCTCACATGATTGAATATCAGTATGCTATTATTTGTGTCAATGCCATGCTAGTAATTAATTCGTGGATTAAATTAATCGGAAAATTGCCTATTTACTCAACAATCCAAAAACCTATTATGTGTAGGAATTTTTCGACAAGTGGCTTTGCCGCTGCACTGAAACCGGATAAGTTTACCGGTACATATTTTAAGCGTTGGCAGACTAAGACCACTTTATGGCTCACGGCTATGAACGTGTTCTGGGTCGCCGGTGTGCCCACGGGAACGATTGCTCCTGAACAGGAGAAGGCGTTCAGGGAGGCCACCGTCGTATTTCTCGGAGCACTTCTTAGCGTGATCGGAGATAAACTGGTCGACGCATATTTACATGTGCATGTCGCCAAGGACTTGTGGGAGGCGCTCGAATCTAAATTCGGGGCCACCGATGCTGGGAGTGAGATGTATATTATAGAGCAGTTCCACGATTACAAGATGGTTGAAAACCGTCCTGTGGTGGAACAGGCTCATGAGATAATATGCATTGTTAAGGAGCTTGAGCTTCTGAAGTGCGAGTTACCGGGCAAGTTTGTCGCGGGCTGCATAATCGCTAAGCTCCCTAATTCCTGGAGGAACTTTGCCACTACTCTGAAACATCAGAGGCGTGAATTCTCAGTGGAGGATATCATTGGCCATCTGAGTGTTGAGCAGAACTCAAGGGCAAAGGACTCGAACGGGAAACCGGTTGAGGGGACTTCTGTCGCCAACATGGTGAACCAGAGGAACTTCAACTCCCACAAGCCCAAGGGAAAGAACGGTGTCCAACACAATGCCGACTTTAAGAAGAAGGGTAAGAAGACCTTCAAGAAGAACAAGAAGGATGAGGGCTGCTTTACTTGTGGTTCGACTGAACATTGGGCCAACAAGTGCCCAAACAAGTATAAGAAGCCAGGACAGGACTCCAAGTCTGTCAACATGATTGTGGGCAACAATGACAATGGTGCATCTGGGTACGGTAATTTATTTACTGTTTTTTCAGTGTTTCAGCCCAACGATTGGTGGGTGGACACAGGTGCAGGAGTTCAAGTGTGTGCTGACATTTCATTGTTCACTTCTTACCAGGTCACAGGCCACGGGTCCGTATTGATGGGGAATGGCGCGAGTGCTTCTGTTCATGGTGTTGGCACGGTCGATCTGAAGTTTACTTCGGGAAGGATCGTGCAGCTGAAGAACGTGCAGCATGTCCCCGCCATCAAGAAGAACCTCGTTAGTGGCTCCCTTCTATGTAGAGAAGGGTTTAAGTTGGTTTTCGAGTCTAATAAATTAGTTGTTACGAAATATGGACTCTTTGTTGGAAAAGGTTATGAGAGCGGAGGAATGTTCCGCCTTTCCCTCGCAGATTTTTGTAATAAAGTCGTGAACCATATTCATTCGAATGTTAATGAATCAGAAGTTTGGCATTCACGTCTTTGTCACATTAGTTTCGGTGTTATGACGCGGCTAGCTAAGTTGGATTTAATCCCTAGTTTCACTTTAGCCAAAGGTTCTAAGTGCCTTTCATGTGTGCAAGCTAAGCAACCTCGCAAGCCTCACAAGGCCGCGGAGGAGAGACACTTGGCACCATTAGAACTCATACATTCTGATCTTTGTGAGATGAATGGTGTGTTGACTAAAGGTGGAAAGAAATACTTCATGACATTGATAGATGATTCCACTAGATATTGCTATGTTTATCTATTAAACACTAAAGATGAGGCTCTACACTACTTTAAAATCTATAAGGCGGAAGTTGGGAAACAACTTGAAAAACAAATTAAACGAGTTCGGTCAGATCGTGGTGGAGATTACTTCTCGAGTGAGTTTGACTCCTTTTGTGCGGAACACGGCATTATTCATGAGAGGACGCCTCCCTATTCACCCCAGTCAAACGGGGTTGCCGAGCAGAAAAACCGTACTCTAACTGATTTGGTTAACGCCATGTTAGATACGTCGGGTTTATCCAAGGCATGGTGGGGGGAGGCTATATTGACGGCATGTCATGTCCTGAATAAAGTTCCGACAAAGGACAATGAGATCACTCCCTATGAGAAATGGGCGAAGAGAAGGACAACACTCTCGTACTTGCGTACTTGGGGCTGTTTGGCGAAAGTCAATGTGCCGATCCCCAAAAAGCGCAAGCTTGGACCGAAGACCGTGGACTGCGTTAATTTGGGCTACGCTAAGAATAGCGTTGGCTATAGATTTCTAGTAGTGAAATCTGAGGTACCTGACCAAAAGGTTGGTACAATTATGGAGTCTAAGGATGCTACATTCTTCGAGGATATATTTCCTATGAGAGATAGGCAAAGCACTTCTAGACAGGAATCTGAGGAGACTCCTGAGCCTGCCATTCCTATGGAATACTATGAACGAACACATGATGAGAATCCTGAGGAGGATGACGAGGAAACCCTTGGTAGGGGAAAGAGACAAAGGACTGCAAAGACCTTTGGTGATGATTTCTTCGTGTACCTCGTGGATGATGCTCCCACTTCTATTTCAGAAGCGTATGCCTCTCCAGAATCTGACCACTGGAAGGAAGCGGTCCGTAGCGAGATGGATTCCATCATGGCTAACGGGACATGGGAGATTACTGAGCGTCCCTATGGTTGCAAACCATTGGGATGTAAGTGGGTGTTCAAAAAGAAGCTTAGGCCCGATGGTACGATTGAAAAGTACAAGGCTAGGCTTGTGGCCAAGGGCTATGACCAAAAGGAAGAGGAAGATTTCTTTGATACTTATTCACCTGTGGCCAGACTGACCACCATTCGAGTATTACTCTCGTTGGCGGCCTCGCATGGTCTTCTCGTCCACCAGATGGATGTTAAGACAGCTTTCCTGAATGGGGAGCTAAACGAGGAAATCTACATGCAACAGCCAGATGGCTTTGTGATAGATGGTCAAGAAGGAAAAGTGTGTAGGTTGATAAAATCTTTATATGGCCTGAAACAAGCACCTAAGCAATGGCATGATAAGTTTAATACAACACTGACATCTGTTGGCTTCGTTGTTAATGAAGCTGACAAATGTGTATACTATCGCCATGGTGGGGGCGAAGGAGTTATACTGTGCTTGTATGTTGATGACATACTGATATTCGGAACCAACCTCAAAGTAATTGAGGAGGTCAAGTCGTTTCTATCTCAGAACTTTGAGATGAAAGACCTTGGTGTGGCTGATGTTATCTTGAACATCAAGCTACTGAGAGATAATGAGGGTGGGATTACACTTTTGCAATCCCATTATGTTGAGAAGGTGTTGAGTCGTTTTGGATACTTGGACTGCACACCATCTCAAACACCATATGATCCTAGCGTGTTGATTCGAAAATCCAAAGGCACGGTTATAGATCAATTGAGATACTCTCAAATCATTGGCTCACTGATGTACCTAGCTAGCGCTACGAGGCCTGACATCGCTTTTGCTGTGAGCAAACTGAGTCGGTTTGTGTCAAAACCGGGTGATGTACATTGGCATGCTATTGAAAGAGTTATGCGTTATCTGAAGGGTACTATGAACTATGGACTTCACTATACCGGATACCCGTCGGTACTTGAAGGGTATAGTGATGCGAATTGGATCTCTGATGCTGATGAGATGAAGGCCACAACTGGGTATATGTTTACTCTTGGAGGTGGCGCTGTTTCCTGGAAGTCTTGCAAGCAAACGATCTTAACGAGATCGACAATGGAAGCAGAATTAACAGCATTAGACACATCTGGTGTCGAAGCGGGATGGCTTCGAGATCTCTTGTTGGACTTGCCATTGGTTGATAAACCGGTTCCGGCTATCCTTATGAACTGTGACAATCAGACCGTCATCACCAAGGTGAAGAGTTCAAAGGACAACATGAAGTCCAACAAACACATAAGAATGAGATTAAAAGCTGTCAGAAAATTGAGAAACTCCGGAGTGATAGCGTTGGAATATGTCCATACGGCTAAGAATCTGGCAGATCCCTTTACAAAAGGGCTATCACGTGTTGTGATAGATAATGCATCGAGGGAGATGGGCATGAGACCCACATGAGTTGCCATAGTGGTAACCCAACCTATGTGATCGGAGATCCCGTGAAGTAGGACCTGGGAAAACAAGCCAGTGGTGAACTGAGGAGAGTAACTATACTAACCCACTCCGCTGGAGATGCAATACTCTCAAAACTGTATGGGAGGATGACTACTGTCTTAATGTGTTCCAAGGCTTATATGTATAAGCAAGATGCTATCCTACAGAGCGATCTTTGGAGGAACACACCTATATGAGCCCGACTGCTGGTCACAGTCTATGAGATTGGGGTGATCTCTAGTAAACTCATGAATAGGCCAGGAGTGTGACTTATATGCTCCACCCGAGGGGTCGGCCTTCGGTAGCCTAGTACTAGTAAGACTTGTGGTGAAGCTTCTTTACGCCAAACTGACAATTCAAGGCATAGTCCATTGTTCAGTTGTAAAGGAGTGTAGCTACTTGTTCTAGGTGAAGCTCAACCTTAACAGGTCTTCACTGAAATGCTGGTATATTAAAACAGTGAATGGAACGAGGGAACACGATGTGCCCTTGAGATCTGGTGGGGGATTGCTGAATTTAGTAATGGACTTTAGGCCCATAAGAGAATTTCAGAAAAATCTCCAAGGGCCCATGTAGGTGGTGGGATGACAAGGTGGGAAGTTTAGTCCCACCATGCTAGTGGAGAAGGAGTTGGACTCCTTTATAAGGGTCTCTCTTCTACATGCTATTGGAGAGTGAGAAGAGAAGGAGCCCTCGCGCACTCCTCCTCCGCCGCCCGCCTCGCCACGCCACGCCTCGTCACGACGCGCCGCGGGTTGCGGGAATGAGCCGAGCCGAGCTCATACCTACGCGCTTATTTTTGTCGGTCAGGAACGGAGAATACGTAACGGACACGACACGATCCGAGACGTCGGATCGTGGGACTGTTACCGACTCGGACGTGGGTTCGGCCCACGTCTCTCCGCCCAGCCGCCTATATAAGCAGCGTTAACGCAACCCTAGCCGCAACGAGAATCAGATCACATCTGCCTCACGCGCCTTTGTTCCTTTGCTGCTGCTGCCGCCGGCGACTCCATCCCGTTCGCCGCGTACACGGTCGACGGGAGAGCAGGCCTCCGAAACCCCGCCTCTCCGGTTCCTGTACGGGGAAGAGGGGCGATTAGGTTTTTGGGGAGCGATCACGCGACTGCTCGCCTCCGTCCGTCTGCTTCGTCTACGTCCGCGTCGTCCTCTTCATCGCCATGGCTTCACCAAGCGAAGCTGACCGTCTCGCCCGCGAGAAGGCCGAATCCGACAAGAAGGCGGCAGAGGATGCTGCCGCCGCCACCGCTGCTGCTGCTACGGCCAACTGGCCGATCGGAGGGTATGTCTCTCTCTTGTTTATGTTTGCACTAGCAGTACTGGTTATACGTGTAGATGTTTCTGCTATATGCGTAGTACTTGCTAGTATACTCCGTGATCAGTATGTCATGTACCCAGTCAATGCCATGTTAGTGATTATTTCCTGGATTAATCTACTCGGAAAATTGCCTATTTATTCAACATTAACTAACTAGAATTACAGGCTTACGGACTCCCTGGATCCAATTCACAGCAGAGTGGGACAATAAGAACAGGACGGATGTACTTCACACTAGTCTCATCTTTCCAGTCCGGTACTTGGTCACTCGGAAAATGCTACAAATGCCGCAAAAAGTGACAATAATGTACCTCCGAAATGAAAAGAATTTCATTGCTGAAGCTGATCACAGAGAAAGGCTTGCCACATAAGCGATGTGGATGATTTCCTTCATTTCAGATAAGTGCCTTTGTTTAATTTTCATTAACTGATCATTCACGGAAAGAACCTGATTCACAAAGTGTGCTTGATATCATTTCATGAGGAAACAAATGGAATTGGCTAATGAGAAAAAAATATTAAAAATCAAGATCCCTCGTGACCTAACGATTTTGATATTTCAATATCACAGTGTGCATCATACAATTACCACCTCGTCACAGGTTGTAGGTGATCACCACATCTCGTCGGTGGCAGCCCATTACGGCGGCCACCACATCCCAATGGCAGCGAATGACTAACATGAACATCCACACACAAAATCATATTTTTTTTTTAAATTTGTTCACTATTTATTTTAAATTTACTGATAACTTGGCTCTCACACACAACTTTGTACTCCCTCCGTCCAAAAATACTTGTCGAATAAATGGATGCATCTAGACATATTTTAGTTCTAGATACATCCATTTTCTTCGATAAGTATTTTAGGACGGAGGGGGTAGTATATATGCATGTTAGAAGAGGCATACACAGAGAAAAATCAAATCCTCTTCTCCTTAAAACATGCATGCATGTACGCTTCGGTGAAAAAGGAAGCTACTCCCTCCGTACCATAATATTTGTGTTTTTAGCAGTTCAAATTGAGCTGCTAGAAAGACAAATATTATGGTACAGAGGAAGTAGTTCTTAAGAGAAATAAAGTTGAAGTTTTAAACTATTCATATTTTAAACCTGCAAAGAATTAATTCTCGGCACCTAGTATCGTACGTAATCTATGCTATCAATTGTCATGCAATCTCTCGCCTTCATTACAGAAATTTACGAGTTCGACTACTACCTACATATACACACCCTCACTTCCCTTCGATCATATCTTTGAGAAGTCACCTTTGCAGCGTTGGAAGAACTAGCACTTTTCGCTCGCTATCTCGGCAGCCTAGCCATTGGGTAGGAGTGATAGGTATCGGGAGAGAGTCGAAGTGGTAGACAGTTATGGCATGCGTCTAATTGTGGCTCGCTCACAGTATGCATGTCCCAAGTCGTGACGAGTAACCTTGGATGACTGGAAACGATGAACAGCGACCACTAGGCTGAGCACTACTACATTCTCCATGACTCCCGCCTCCTCCTCATTGTGTCATGAATACAGTGATAGGGTAGAGATCAAGTACGGAAATGACCAGAATGACTACGACCAGCCGACCAGAGGGCTGGAGGGTCCCTGTCACGTGCGGGTGTCAAGTGTCAACACCAACGAGCAACATGTGGCCATGCAACAAGGACCTGCATCATAGGACGGCGGCGACGGTCAAGCCGGACACCAGGACAACCATGCTAGAGGTGAGAGCATTGGACACAGACACGCAATGGAGTTGTGGGGCGAGACCAAGAGCGTGGCACCCCACCGATGCTCCAGCTACATTTACATGCACAAGTAGTAGTTGTCGTCCAGAGCTTCACTGGCGGTCGCTAATATAATACGGGTTAGCTTGCGGCCTATGTTTTCTTTGTCAAAAAAGAATAGTAATTGATAGGGTAAAATAAACTCGTGTTTGAGTATCATCATGAGGTTGCTGGAAGAACCAAAAAGAAAAAAGAAAATCATTGCCACAATAATATGGGCATATTTGCCCTGGTTGTCAACAAGTCCTAGTTTCAGTTTGTTGGTATAGTATGGGCATGCAACAATCGGCATCATTCAAAGCCGCAAACATGCAAACGTCTTGCAAATGGGGAAAAGTTGCTCTGAAAGGTTTTCTTCTTCCGAGGCACACCTCGAAACTGAACCCCTTCCCCTTCCAAGGCGCCCCCGCGCGGACTATGGGAGACCACCCTAGCGCCACTCCCGCCTCCCTCGCTGCTGCCGGTTACGTTCATTTTGCATCATGCTTGTATATTGTTATTTATTGCATTATGGGTTTTTCTTACATGTTTTGTCACCATACTTATGCCTTTTCTCTCTTATTTTACAACGTTTACATGAAAAGGGAGAATGCCGGCATATGGAATTCTGGGCTGGAAAAGGAGCAAACTCTGGAAACCTATTATGCACAACTCCAAAAGCCCCGAAACTAAACAGAACGTCATTTCAGAAAATATGAAAAATATCTGGCGAAAGAAGTCCACGAGGGGGGCCACCGGCTGCCCACGAGGGTGGGGGGCGCGCCCCCCTTCCCAGGGCGCGCCCCCCTGCCTCGTGGGCCAGCCGGAAGGCCCCCGATGCCCATCTTCTCCTATATGAGGTGTGGGCGCGCCCCCCTGCCTCGTGGGCCAGCCGGAAGGCCCCCGATGCCCATCTTCTCCTATATGAGGTGTTTTGACCTGAAAAAAATCACAAGGAGGCTTTCGGGACCAAACGCCGCCGTCTCGAGGAGGAACCGAGGCGGAAACCAATCTAGGGCTCCGGCAGAGCTGTTCTGACGGGGATACTTCCCTCCGGGAGGGGGAAATCGTCATCACCAACAACTCTCCCATCTTGGGGAGGGCTATCTCCATCAACATCTTAACCAGCACCATCTCCTCTCAAATCCTAGTTCATCTCTTGTATCCAATCTTTGTACCCAAACCTCAGATTGGTACCTATGGGTTGCTAGTAGTGTTGATTACTCCTTATAGTTGATGCTAGTTGGTTTACTTGATGAAAGATCATATGTTCAGATTCATTATGCATATTAATACCCCTCTGATCATGAACAATATTATGTTTTGTGAGTAGTTACTTTTGTTCCTGAGGACATGGGAGAAGTCTTGCTATTAGTAGTCATGTGAATTTGGTCTTCGTTCGATATTTTGATGAGATGTATGTTGTCTCTCCTCTAGTGGTGTCATGTGAACGTCGACTACATGACACTTCATCATTATTTGGGCCTACAGAAAAGCATTGGGAAGTAATAAGTAGATGATGGGTTGCTAGAGTGACAGAATGTTAAACCCTAGTTTATGCGTTGCTTCGTAAGGGGCTGATTTGGATCCATATGTTTCGGGCTATGGTTAGGTTTATCTTAATACTTCTTTTGTAGTTGCGGATGCTTGCATTAGAGGTTAATCATAAGTGGGAGGCTTGTCCAAGTAAGGGCAGCACACAAGCACCGGTCCACCCACATACCAAATTATCAAAGTACCGAACGCGAATCAGATGATCGTGATGAAAACTAGCTTGACGATAATTTACATGTGTCCTCGGGAGCGCTTTACCTTATATAAGAGTTTGTCCAGGCTTGTCCTTTGCTACAAAAAGGATTGGGCCACCTTGCTCCACCTTATTTACTTGTACCTTTTGTCACTTGCTACCAATTACCTTATCACAAAACTATCTGTTACCTATAATTTCAGTGCTTGCAGAAAATACATTACTGAAAACTGCGTATCATTTCCTTCTACTCCTCGTTGGGTTCGACACTCTTACTTATCGAAAGGACTACGACAGATCCCCTACACTTGTGGGTCATCACTGGTTGCGTCGCCGGGCAAAGGCCGTGTGGCGTAGGTGGCGGCTGGGCGGCCAGCTCCAGCGCGCGTGTGGCGAGTGTCGCAGGGTGCCCCTCTCCTCGGTGCCATCGGGCGTCGGGCTGGCAGCTACTCTTGCTCCCTCCCTCCTCCTAGCATCCTAGTGGCCACCCTCCAGCGTTGGCTCGTGGGGATCCAGAGTACCAAAGCATGCTGGTGGCGGATCTGACAGCCTCGTCCCAGATCTGGCTAGTAGTGGCGGTAGGCGGTGGCAGGGGTGGTCGGTGGCCCTACGAAGGTGGTGCTGATGCAGCTGGTGTTCGTGCTACTCCGATGTGTGGTGGAGGGGTTCTGGGTGGATCTGGCCAGGGCGTCGGGGCGCAAGTGTTGTGGTGGTGGTTGGCGCCCCGGTGGTCTCAGTTGCTGTGGTGGCCAGCATGTGGCGCTGGTTAGGGCAGCAACCGTAGTTGCTATTCTGGCCGTGGGCGGCGGTGGCACTGTGAAGTCAGTTGTGCGGTGGCCTTCCTGCTATGCGGCGCTACACAGTAGCTCGGCGGCTTCGGTTACGGCGATGGTCGGCTTCTCCGGTGTCGGCTCATCTTCAGGCACACAGTTTTGGCCTCCGCCTCCTCTCCTCGTCGTGCTTGTGTTGTCTTCACCGGTTAAGGGAGAATTCCCCCACCAGGAGGGCGCCGGAATCATCCTTGCCTCCCGTCGGTTAGTGGTGTGCCACCGAGGAGCTCGTCCTTGCCCGGGAATGGCAGGGCGGGGCAGTGGCGGCCAGATCTGGCCGTCCCGGGGTGGGTCCCGGGGCTGGGGACGCCCATGCGTGGGAAAGGAGGGTCCTTTCCACTTGTCTCTTTGATCGTCGCGTCGCATCTGGGGTGGGGATGGTGTCGAGGTCTTGGATTCCGGGGCGACGACCTTGGTGGTGGTAGCCGAGTGCTCATGGGCGAAGCTTGTGGCTAGGGTGTGGACAGGCTACCATGGTCATGCAGGTGGCATGGTGGTCTGTGTACGGCTGCCGTGAAGCTGGTGCGTCCAACGATGGCTTGTTGTACTCCGTCTGGGAGATGCAGAGGGCATGCCGGGGTGAAAGCCCATTCTATGCCAGGTCGACGGTGGCTACATCTACTGTGTTGTCCCCTTCTTAAAGGCGTCGTCACGGCTCTTCTTCATCTTCTTTGTTGCCCGGGGTTTGCCCCGGGGAAACCCCAATCCCTGGAACGGGCGGTGTCATCATTTCAGTGTTGTTTCCTTCCTGAAGAGTCTATTTCGGTATAGTTCCTCGCCTACCAAGAGTCACCCAAAGACAAATTAGTTACTTAATTGCAAGATATCAAAATCCTAAGAGCAGCCAAAAGCAAGCCTTAAACGAGAACAGTCGCATTAGGAACAGAATAACTAGAATTACACACGCGAATGCAGGGCTCGCTTATTCAGTCATCGCACTTCATCCGAAACTACTGCATCGCTGCAGAAGTTTATAGATATGGCCCGACATGACACCATATCTCACGCTAATTAACAACACTATTAGGGCATGTACAATGGTTGCTAAGATAGTCTTATCTTAAGTTTTGCATGTAAATTAGAGATGACAAAAAAACAAGTCTACAATGGATCATCTCCTAGCCTTATCTTCAATAATTAGTTATTCCTAAAAACATGGTGAGACAAATTGTGCTAAGCTATCATCTCTTGCCTTTGCTTAAATAAGCTAAGACAAGCCTTCTCTTATGATTTCTCTCTCCTCCACCTCATCATTTATCTTACGTGGCATCCTTAAGCTAGAACCATTGTACATGCCCTTAGAGGACAGCAAAGGCACAAAATATGTGAGCCCAGAGAAAAAAGCAGCGCCATGGCCATCCACCAACTTACCACCGTGGGGGCCGGGCGTTATGCATGCTCGCTGCTGTAGTCACGCAGACACCGGCAACATCACAACGTTTCCTGACTTTTATGGAGCAGAGTTTCTTATTTTTCAAGCTTGGATTTGAAACAAATCTGAACTTCTGCAACAACAAAAATCTGAACTATTTTATATTAGTAAATGGAGATGCTCATTCCACTACACATATGCAGAATTTCATAAAGAAATATATTTATCAATAGGCTACAAAGAAGTAAATATGCTTTTTTTAAATGGCAGGATTCCTGCATTCATTAAGAAAAAAAGAGTTGCTTGGTTAATTAGGAAAACCTAGCAAAACTAGATTGCCCAGTTTTATGGAAAACCGGATGAAATCCATCACAGCCTCTGAACTCATTTTCTTGTTCCCAGCTATGAACCGAGCCAGACATATTTAGGGCTGAATGGGTGGTAATTAGTGTGGCCAACTAGAAAATTAGCTAGAATTCTTTTGTGTTATTATTCACAAATATAAGAAACATTTATCTTGCACGATTATATTTTACAAATTTAATAATAAAATAATTAAAGGTATTCACAGATATAATAATGCATGTTATACTTCTACAAATATGTATTCGAAAAATGAGCTCATGCATTTGAAGAAAACGATCATGTAATTTACAAAATGTTCATGTGAATAAAAAAGTGTTCACATATTTTGATTTTTTTAATGTAATTGAAAAAGGTGTTCACATGTTGTAGAAAATGGTCATTGATTATAAGAAAGGATTCAGGCCCATTAAAGATAACCAAAGTTGTATAGTTTAAAAGCTAGCACTCATATTTTGAACCAAGAATTGGAATAACACTCCCGGCCTAATATTGTACGTGACCCATGCTCTCCATGTCATCGAATCTTTCACCTTCATTACAAAGAAAATTTTACGTACAGCTACCACCTACATGTTTACAGGACCTCCCTTCATGTCCCAACGTCTATTTTGCAATGTCAATTTCCTGGCACTATAAGTATTAGCGACGGTGGTAGGTTTGTTGTCTTTCCCTCGATTTCTCAACAACCTAGCTATTGGATACCCGCAAGAAAAAAAACCTTGCTATTGGATGGGAGTGATAGGTATCGGGAGAGAGGTAGCAAAAAGGACGGCAGCTGAGTGATGGTGGTTTTCTAGCACTCTGCACATATCAGCTGGTAGCCAATTTTTCCATGCTCATCTTCTCCCTTCTAAGCTCGCTTTGGGAGAGCCGTGCAAGATATCACTCTTTTTCGTAGGGCAAATTTTAACATGCTCCCTCTTACCCCTTATTTTTACATATGAGGTAAGAAGGTAAGAGTTAATCCGACCACTAATTAATGTGATCAACGGCTCAGATCTACTACATACTCTTACCTCTCATGTGAAAAGAGGGGGTAAGAGGGACCATGCTAAAACTGCTCTTTTCGTAGTACTTTCTAGTACTTCATCAGCCCATGTCCTTTCCTGTCTAGCTAGTAGAATATGACTATTGCAAGTTGCAAAGGCGAGCTAGCTGAGATGAAGGAAACGCAGGGCCAGCCATAACTTCAGACCGGCTGTGACTACAAAGATGAGCTGGACAGGTAGTAAGTAACATGCCCTTTTTACGGGCATACCCTTGGAAATGACCTTCATATTTTACAACCCTTTCAGAAGTAGGTTGTGTACCTCTCACTTTCAGTAAGCACGATAAAAGAATGTGCTAAGCATGGATGCTGGATGCATTACTGCTATGACGAGTTAATCATGGGAACATACTGTGGTCTTTTAACCTCTGCAGTTAATCCAAGGATTTCCTGTGATTTTATACCTTTGTTTTTTGATGGATGCTAGCATGCTTTTGACCAACAATACATTTCATAATGGGGGTGCAAATGAAAGTGCTCAAGTGATTGGTGAAGCGACCTCATCCGTTCAGAATTAAAGTGCTGATGTGATTGGATGCATGAGCATGCTTGTGACCAACAACATCACTGGGAAGAAAAGGCACACATCCACATGCGCTTGTGCATCGCAACTGGTGGGCCACCATGCTGCTGCTGCTGAACTAAAACTCTAGCACACAGTACTGTACTAATACATCTCCCTTTATAGGTGGTTATACACATGACACTGAGGAATGTACATCCGAGCAAAAAAGACAACATATGCAGATCTAGCAAGCAGCAGCTGTTCCATGCAAACGCAACACTCATTGGACACGGCGCGGCAGGGTCAAGGTCGGCGGGACTAAGTGTTTTTAATCCTTTATCCGTTAGGTGCTTATTGACTGTCGTCGACGTGTTGTGGCGCCGGCTTTTGCTACTAGGCTCACAATTTGTACTTAAGTTGATTTTGTATTCTTCAGCCCCCAAATTGAGATTTCGGCTAGGAATTTCCTCTGCGGCATAGCAATGCTGGCCAAAACATTAACGATAGGTTTGATAGTTTCTTGATTTTGTTTGGTAGTTATTTTTAATGTTCTCAATCACCATTCAGATATAGGTAGCGCACGTCTACTAGAGCTAAATATCCCCATCAGTGCCTCGACCCCATTCACCGTAGCATGCGTCAGCCCTGACGACCGGCCACAATTTTATCCCTGATCTCGAGCCAGGCAGCGGCAAGGTAGCCAGCAAGCGTACGAACTGGCACAACTTTCCCATAATTAATAAAATGATTGCATGCATCGTCCAGATCAGAGGCCTGAGATACATTCTCCTTTTAAAAAAAGCTTTCCAGATTTTCTGTGCGCCGAATTTGGAGACATCTGGTTCGAAATGATCGTCAGTTTGTTGCTCTGAGAGCGAAAGCAAAGCACAGAGAAGCACTCAAGAAGTGGATAGAGATCCACTTATTTTAATTTGTCTTTTTGCGTCATTAATTTGCCTAGAGCAGGAATTGATTAGTGCTGCCTTGCACTAAGAACTAGTTTGTACATATTTAATTATTTGTTTTGTTGGAAAATACCGTAGAACAATTTACTGTTTACAGTTCAAAAGAAAACAGAGGGGAAAAGTTCAGGCTACATCCAACTAATTCGATGCCTTCCTCCTCACCTACTCCCGGTTTCATAAGAACCAGGTTTCCTTCACTGGGTGCAGCCAGGCTCGCTTCCTTCGGGTTCGAGTCAACCCGTTCAACACCATGCTTGTCGCTTCTTGGTTCTAAGTTTGTGACCCCTCAATTTTGGGGGCCCTTGCACAACCGTATAGCTCGTGCATCCTCATGGACGGGCCTGAGTGAGCACGTTCATATGTGTTCACACTGCAAGTCTTCGAATGTGTATTGTTGCAGGATATAAGGACACCTACAATGATAATGGGGAAATTTGGCCTCTCAAACATGCGCGGATGTGTCCGGTCAATGTTCGTACATATGTTCATTTCAAGCCCCCATGTGTATGCATCCCTACTTTGTCCTTGAAATGTTCGGTCGCATGCATTTGATTGGTGGGGATGAAAAGAGAGAGAAAAGAAAGAGAAAAGGTGGTCCGAAGTGAGCCACATCCTACATGGAGGATGTTCGGACATGCCGGTACATCCTCATATCCTCCTCATATATGGCTGGATATGAGGATTTGCGGACAACTCTACATATGGGGACAAAGTGAGAGGTCCGGTTGGGTGGCCTTTTTCTTTCTCTCTCCTGTCCGGCAAATGACCGGGTTGTCTGCCTTCGGGATGATATGAGGGTTCAGTTGTATATGCTCTAAACACTAATAAAAGCTGCTATAAGCCTATAACTGAAATGTTGCCTTACTGGTCAAATGATCACACCGGAGGATACACGTTAATGAGCAGAAATCTTATGTGCACGTACAATTTTGATGTAGATGTTTTAGACTCTGAAGCAAAGCCTTTCTTGAGAAAAAAAAGAGAGAATTCTGCAAGTGTTGGCCGCATTTTCCTTCTCAGTTCTAACCAAATTGGCAGCTTATTCCATCAAACCAGTTTCTTATGAGCAATCCAAGAAATAAGTACTAAAGAAGAAAATTAGGATGAGAAACATGTAAGGTTCAAATTTATAAATACCCACCCAACGGTGGTAAACAAATGTTTCTTATAATACATATACTTATAACCCCTTAATGGTATTTTTAACCCAGTAATGTTACCATCCTTTGTTTGGGTCGTTGCTTTACCTGGTCGAGAAATAAAGGATGGCGGATGACTAAGATTACAACCCCATGGGGTGCACAGAAGAGCCGGATTTCTTACAATAGATCTTTAAGATTGCTTGATAGGAGTACAAAGTTTCAAGAAATATATGTTCTTTTCTTACTCCCTTCATGTTAGCCTGTTTTCCCACGAGGATAGCTTAGCCCCTTGCACACAACTTGTAGTATGCATGCGCAGGAGGCATACATAGAGAATAATCAAATCATCTTCTTACCAGATGAATGTTCACTTTGGTGAAAGAAGGTAGTTCTCATGAGAAGTGAAGTTATAGTTTCGAATTATTCACATTTTTAACATGCAACTGGAACAACTCTCCGTCGGTGCCCTGGAACTGACCCCGCGTCGCTCCCTCCGGGCGACTCGGGGGAGACCAAGCTCGCAGCCGCCAGTCCCCCTCCGTCGGCGCCCTCCTCTCCGCCGCTGCCGCCGGCTCATCCGCGGTGGCGGCGGCCCCCGTCTCCGAAGGCAGCATGGGGAGATCCGCGGTGGACGCTTCACTGGGCGTGGGCGCGAGATGCGCCGTTCGTGGCGGCGACGCTGGTGCGTGCGGGCTGCACTCACCTGCCTCCTGCGGGAGTGGTGGGAGTGCCAGCGGTCGTGCTGGATGCGTGGTCGGCGGTGGCCAACGCAGGTGGGATAGATCCGTGCGTCCTTGGCTGCATCCTCGCGGTGGATCTGGCCTACGCGCCTGGATACGTGCGTGCGGCCGGCTACAGGCGTCGACACGGGGCTGGTGGCTCGTGGGTCTCGCTCCACGCGGCCAGGGCTGGTGTTGGTGCTCGCCGACCGAGTGGGTCGGAGCTCCAGGCGCAGCGCCACTTCGATCTGGCGCCTCTAGGCGCGGTGGTGGCTGCTACTCAGCAGCGAGGTGGCGGCTCGCTGCTGGAAGCTAGGCTGTGTGCTGTAAGCGGGGGATGGGTGCGTGGAGGAGGGGTGGTGGGCGGTGGAGGTGCTGCATCAGCAAGGTGATCCCCCCTCCTTCAGTCTGCACTGCGGGCGCTTTGGATCTGGCCTCCGGCGGGCGCGCGGTGGCGCGCGTGGGGCGCGCGGCTTCCCTGATGTATGGCTGCTGCCCGGAGCCATGGTGGTTCTTGGCCTCGGGCAGCGCCCCTCTGCTCCTTGCCGGCATGGTGGCTCGCGTTGCGTCCGGCCGGCCTTTGATGGATCTGGCGTCTAGTGTTGAGTTTGGCCGTCGGTGGTCTCCGCGAGGTGCGGGCTAGCTGAGGCGGTTCGTCGTGCTTTCATCGATGGAGGGTTCGACGGCGGTGGTGGCCGGCTGTCGTATTCCTGTAGGGATGTGCTCAAACTCCGGGTGAGAACCCTGCATCGGCTCTGTTGATGCCGGCGGTAGCGGCGTCTACGGACGTCGTTTTCCTTGTTGGAGGTGTCGTCGTGGAGCTACAGCACCTACAGTGCAGGCGGGATCTGGCCGCGGTGGACCGGATTTGGTCACGTGCGGCGGCGGGCTGCAGTTACCCTTGCTCTGTGGTGGTGCAGGGAGCAGTGATTCGCAGTCTACCGGTGCTCCTCGGAGGTGGTCTGCTCACTTGGGCGAAAGTCACTGCTCCTGTCGGAGCCGGCGATGGTGACGCCCGGGGGTGCCGCTTACCTCCTTGGAGGCATCGCTGTCATGGTGACTTCCCCTTTGAGGCTCCTGGGGAAACCCATGTTCCTGGTGCGTCCGGAACAGCCGATGGCGGCGCTTTTCGCATCGCATTCCTTCCTGAAGACATCAGCTTGGTGGATTGTGTTGTGGCTGCTCATTATGGGTTGGACGGTGGTGGTGGCGCGGCCGACTTGCTCTGGTGTGCTTGGAGAAGCGATCCGGGTGTAGACTTGGTTCCTTGATGACCTTCGGCTTCGCCGGCGGTGCCGCTGTTGTGATGTAGACTCGGCTGCATGTGACTCTTCGTCCGGGTGTGGACTCGGTCGCTCGTTGCCTTTCGGCTACACCAATAGCCTTGAGGCATCATGGATGGTCTCGGTTGATTGGAGCTCTTCGTCTGCGGTAGTGGTGTTCTCGTGCGGCTCAGGTTGGTAATGGTTGCTCAAGACCCTCTCATGGTTACCGTTGTGTTGCGGTGAGCTTGGTACTCTTGGTGTTGTCTCGACTCATTTTTGCTCAAGGATGGTGCAAGATGCCTCTCAAACTGCTATTCGTTTCATGTTTTTTGTGGCGGAGCCCCAGTCAAGGTCCGTGTCTGGGATGACACTCGTTGATTGTGGATGCTCTCGAGTTGTGCCAGGGGGGCGGTATGCCCACCGATGCGTTCGGCTGTTTGCAAATTCCTGGTATTGTGATCTCTCGATGACACCCCACATCTACTTTGTGTCTCTCATGGTGATGGTCTTATGTCTGCCAGCTAGGCCGTGCCTTATACGGTTTTCGGTCTGGTTTCCCTTATAAACGGGGTCAATTTGTTAAGGTTTTCGATATGGTTTTCCTTATAAACTGGATCGCCACTCTGACATTTTGGTCACTTTGAGTAATATATTCAGATGGGAAAACTCCCCTCAGTGATTCTCAAAAAAAAAAAAAACTCTCCGCACCTAATATCCTACGTGATCCATGCTCTGCATGTAATAAATTCTCTCACCTTTCATTACACAAAAAATTCAAGTTCAGCTACCACCTACATATTTACATAACCTTCCATTCCCAGCATCTTTTTGAGATAACAATTCCCAGCGTTAGAAGAACTAGTGATGCTGGGTTTACTCTTCCCTTCTTTTTCACTTTTCCGCTCGCTGTCTCGGCGGTCCAGCCATTGGGTAGGAGTGATAGGTATCAGGAGGGTGGTAGCAACTAGAATGGGAGATGTCTGATCATGGTTTACTCGCACTCTACACGTGAAAGTGGAGTCGCAACGAGACACATTGTGTGAGCAGGAGCTCGGTGTTGATGACAGCGACGTTGAGCGCTACTCTATTCTCCACGGCTCCCGCCTCCTCCTAGTCGTGCCATGACGATCGACGGCAATAAGGCAGAGATGTAGGACGGCAAGGCAGCAGTGGACTATGATCAGCCGGCCAGTGGGCTGGAGGGTCCTCGTCGCCGGCAATGCATGTGCAAATGAGAACATGCATCACTGGATGAAGGCCACTGTCGAGTGGAGTGTGGAGACGGCAGCACTGAAGGTGTAAGCAAGTTGGTGAACGCCCGTGAGCTACAGGGCAAGGCGGAGAGGGTGGCACTGTGTTGGAGTTAATCATGTCTTGTGATTTCCTAGTTTGGCTAGGATTAGGAGACAGTCCTGTATAGGATTATTGGCGTGGGACTTTTTTTTTAACTTCTGCAAGATTCATCTTCGTTTACAACAGGCAACAGGACAGTACTAGTACTATATACTATAATTGAAGTATCTTAGGGTCAGGTGGTCTTATCTTCTTTTTTCTTGAGTTAAAGTGGGCTCTTTTTTTTTGAGATAATTCAGCGAAGCTTTGTTAATTCGTCACAATGTTTACAGGGATGGAAGGAAGATTCTCCGGATGACTTAACCAGACATGATGGCCACCTCCAAGGATAAAAGCATGATTAGCTAAACTACTAGTAAGTGTGCACGTGCAATGCACGTCTCATTGGAATACAAATTTTGATTTCCTAAAGCTCACGACATATATCTACAATCATGGATGTGCAATGATTTTGGAGTACATCCAAGCACTCTTCAAGTTTAAATCTTGATGGGATTTAATACTTCACAAATTTGCCTAAAGTATAAGATTTATATTTTGGTCATACAATAAAATACACATTTAACTTGAGATGCTTATGTGGGGTATACCGGATCAGGATCAAACGCAGCATATATGAGCTCTCAAAAATCCGCTTTTCGGTATCATATATACGACCACAATACTTGTTTACCATATTACATGAACTAAAAATGTAAAGATTATATATATTATAGAAAATGTGAAGAGGCAAATAAGACACGTGTGATGACAACAAAATTACCAACGAAAATACAATAGAACAGTCATATAAAGTTGAGTCATATACACAGCAAATTACGAATGTACAATGTTTTTCCTCCTAACTCACTCATCCATGCGTTAAAGGCAAGGAATCAATCCTTCACTACCGTGGATACAAAACAATTTACACATTGTAGAGTCAGCGATCCTCGGCACTCTCACCTAGGCATTCAGTCTGCAAGCTTTGAATTTATCCTTCCCTCGCGCCATACATGTCATGGCATCCCGATAATTACCAGTTAGCATGTCCATTCATTATATCACATAGGAAAAAGATATTTACCACGGCGTTCCCATAATTACCGGTTAGCATGTCCATTCATTATGTCACATAGAAAAAAATGATATTTAGCATACAAACCAGTTGATGCTGGCAAGTTCGCATGGACTATCTTTCACAAAAGGATAATAAAATTCAATAGTAGATGCATATTTGTATGCTTTACGTCAATTACTTATCATATCCCATAAGTTAACTTTGTAAGAATATGCTAACAACATATATCATCTTCGATGTATGCTCCTTGTCTCGACTAATTTTTTTCAGGATCAAGTACGGCATAATATCGACTCTTTATTTCAATCTCCAACAACATGCCAAACCTAGGACATACAGACCATTTTCAAGATAATATGTGACATGAAATTGACAAATTTTCATGGAGATGCAGCCGCAACCCTTGGATGTAAACAAATTGCTTAATCTGCAGGGAGAAATTGTTTAATCAAATGTAGAAAGGGTCAAATGGATGAACACATAGCAAACAACAAACATGGAATCTGCAGGTGGTTAGTTCGCGCGTATTGATACTTGATAGGATTATCTCCAACCAACTGATTGTAAATTTATCAAATAGGAATGAATCGACATGCATTTTGATATTTCAGGTGACGTAAACTGTTTCTTATAATCAGCTAATCAAACAACAAACTTAATACAAGCTTCCAAACAAGAAGAAAAATGCATCGTAGAGCTGCGCCATGAACTTCCCAGTCTAGTGTTGTCATGCAATGAATGCCACCTTGGATATGTCCATTAGCCACTTACACTGAAGCTTTGCAAACATATACACATTGGACAAGATATCAAAATCACCAAAAAAATACTGAAACTTGAAAGTAACTGAAATCACAACAGGGCACATGGATTCATTTTGATTGCATAGTATGTCTGGATTGCAATATGTATAGTTTCGTTGCATTTCAAATACAGAGCCTGACATATATTTTTATGGATTCTTCTGATATATTTTTCTTGCCCATTGCATTCCCATTCTTTGTAATTATCGATTTTTCCTGGCCAATTAAATAACCATTACAAAAACTGAAATCAAGAATATATATTCACCAACCGGAAAGTAGGGATGGATGTGCATATCATGATGGGCTCGCACTCGATCTCTTACGACTGGGATATCAATTGCAATCCTGATTCACCAAGAAATAGAAATATATAGACGCAATATATCACTGGGCTTGAATATTTTGCAACGTATCAATATTAGATATAAAATACACAATCAATTTAACCAAAATGCTGAAATATGAGTACTCGTAATAATAGCAATATATGAGCATTTAATCCAAACCCACTTCTAGTCGAAAACAAATCGATGAAGTATATGGTTGAAATGTTGTCGTAGCTTTTTATGTGTATTAGCACTCGTTAAATAACTGTTCGAAATGATTAAATATACCTGGTTAAATATGCAGCTCGACGCATCTGTCCGCAACCAGATCAAACTTCGATGACCACATCTGCATCCATTTCACAAGGCAAACACACTGAAATTATATCCATATGTAACTTGATTAGGGATATTCACGACGCAACCAGGCACAGTGCTTTCTGTTCGTTATTCTTGCTGCGAGCTAGAGCAAATGGATAGGCAGTTCCAGATCTTAGGATTTTAGCAAGTAATCATCATTATTATTCTGCGAGCCTAGCGTATCCTAGCCTAGCTTGAGCTTCTAGTTTTGCAATGCAGTATATAAAAATAACCAAGATGAGAGATCCCAGTATCCAGAGCCAATAGTTACTAAAGTGAAGGTATGACTGAATGATTCCGTTTCAGAGGAATTATTTCAAGAGCCCCAAGAAAGTCACCACAAAAGGTTCTATTCTAGGCTAGAGAACTATGGATGATCCAGCAATTAATTGTGTTCTTGTTAGTCTCTTAGTATTGTCTCATCCTCGATAAAAACAGAAGTTTCCTACAAAATCCATCCAAAACAGAATTTACCAACACCCAGACTTCTATGGATGCAAGTGACGAAACTTTACAGCCTTATGCGTCGCACACTCTTGAATAATTTGAAGTCGTCAACTGTAGAAAATAAGAGGAATGTAGTAAGCAGACCTGCTGATTAGTGAAGATGTCCATCATCTAGCTTTGCTTTGCCATCTATATGATTTAGGAGTTCTGAAATGGAACCAAAACAAAACGTGGTTAAAACTTACTTGATGTTAAACGGATAACAACAGCGTGATTGTACATATTGTTCATAGGATCCAGGCAACAACCTAATTTGGAGTATATCATGAGGAATTGTACTTTCAGACCAAGGACAAACTATGCAGGGGAATGCTTGTGCAAATTATAAGTTGTCAAGCGGAAAAAAATAGAAGGTGCAGTCAAGTGCAGTTGAGATTCAAAGTCGTATTCAGCAATGTGACGGCAGAAGCAAAAGAAAGCTGTTTCGTTGTACCCGAGGTTGCCTGCACAATGAAAGAACTATAGTGGATTATCAACTTCTGAACCTAGATAAAAAAAAATATTCACCAAATCACTTGTTTAGAGTTTGGATCCTTTCCAATGTAGACATTACTAATATTTTTCGACGATCCTGTGCATATAGGATTATAATTAAAAAGCAAAATGTCAAGATTAGGAAGTAAAAAGAATCTAAATTGAGTTTTCTGCGAGAGGATGTTACCAATCAAACAATCATGAGTATATTGTTTTGGGTGCATCTCTGTTAGCAAGTGCACTCAAGATTGTGTTGCGGAAATGATTTCTTCAGTAGCAACTATTTCCTGCGTTACGCCTTACCAAATTAAATCAATCACGCCTGCAAGAACTTTAGCAGTCAGCATGTTGGCTTATAGTCACAATGAACGTATAGAAATACATCACCGTGTTGATTCCTTTCGAGTTGGTTGTCTCTGCAGCTTTGTGTGCTCCCTTTCAACGGTTCAACCTGGATAATATTTGAAGTTTCTAAAAAATGACAGTGTTAAATCTAGCAAAAACTGAAACAAGATAAGATCATATATGGACGACGGAAGGCATGGAAAGCATGGAGACACTGAAATAGAGAGTGCTAGCTATATAAAGAGATCAATTAGGGTAACACATCGAACATTTGGTGGGCATCCACACACTACATGTTGCAACCCCTACCCGTATGCCTCCCTGGGGCGTCCACACGGTGTGCTGCCATGGTGCTGGAGGGCAGAGGCTATGTCGTATGTCTCACCATGGCGTAGAGGAGGCATCTGCGTCGCTGACCATGAGAAGGAACGACCGCGTGGGCATATGCGTCCCTGATGCAAGCTCGAGGAACAGAGGCCAGGAATTGAATGCCCCGTCGGAGAAATCCATCTTCGCGGCCAAGCCCGATGTGTCCCAAGTCGTCGCTGCTTGAGAGAGGAGATGCACCCTCGCCGCCGCCGACGATGCAGGACGGGCCCACTGCGTCCCACGCTGCCGCCGCTGCTCGACGGAGGAGAGGGACCCATTGTCGCCGACGCAGGTCAGGCCCACCGCGTTTGGCACCGCCGTCGCCGCCGCTCGTCGGAGGAGAGGGACACCGGCACCGCCGACGAAGGCCCAGCCCGCCGTCAACGCTGCTGGGAGGGAAGCGACCCCGGGGTCCGCCGATGCACGCCGAGCATGCCCCGTAGCGCCCTGTAGCGGCAGCGAGGAGGAGAGAGGAGGGAGGGGTGGGGAATGATGGAGGCAGCCGGGCGGGTGGAATCGATCCGCATATTACGGGTGGGGGCGCGTAGCGGTAGGAGAATTGGCAGACCACCGTCTGCTTGGCAGAACATTTGATCTAAGCCGTTGATTTGGTTGACCTATTATTGATGCAATGTGGGCAATAGGATATGTTTAAGGTGATTTGATCGAAGGGTCGTGGTTATCTTGTGTACAGTTTGTTGTGTGACTTTAGGGGAGTTTTAGTTTGCTCTTTTAATAGTAGTATAGATGAGCCTCGAAATTTGAGCTCCTACATTCATGAACTATTTTACAAGAAGTAAAGGAAACGGAATGGCTAATGATCTCCCGAACTACTGCTCCATAATTTGTCAGATTTCGCCATTGAATGTCATCGACGACCACCTTGCAATATGATCAATATGTAATCTCTGTATATAAAGATTGTCCGCAAGGGCAAAAGCCTCTATAGCAAGGACGAATGGGCCATGACCCGCCCAGCCCATAGCAAAAATAATGGGGGGCTTGAGACATATTCTGGGCCATGAGGAGGGAAATAATGGGTTTTTCATTGTATTGGCCCGCCCAGATTCGACACTACAGCCCTGCCACTCGGTATCAGCCAGTTCACCTCATGAGCAGTAAGCGTATGTGCACCTGCCATTTAGATGTAGTTGATTTAGTGTACTAACCATCTTGGCAGGTACTACGTTAAACCAGCTTTTTCTGGAAAAAAACTGACAAACAGGACCATTGCTACTTCATGGGTATCAACTCATTATGATGTCTCTTTGTTTGCATGTCCCAATACCTCCCATTACTAAAGAGCTTGAATGGTTAGGCCAGTGACCTAGCGAAAAGGATGAAGTGATGGGGAGATAAGGGGAACGCAAGGAAGCTAAGCAAACAACTTATATAAATAAATATGTGATAGCAAAGAAAGTGTGAAATAGGCTACCGGAAACTTCAAGGGAGTGAAGAGGGTAGGACCGCGGCAGTCCATGAGTAAGTAGAGTGGAGTAGAGTGAAGGACAGCACGATCAATGCTAGGGAGAGAATGCATGTTGAATACAGTCAAGTGAGAGGTAGTGTGGCATACATCAACAAAAGTGAGAACATGGATATTATTTACTATTGCCTTCATAGAGAACACTATACAAAAGTATAAACATATATGGCATAGGTCAGACAAGTGGGTGTTTTTTCTTGCCACTAGTAACTTTTTTTGTAGTAGTGAGTATTGTCTTTCAATATTCACCATAGTTCGTAAGTTCACAGTTTTTTCTTCGTAGCGGCGATCTTGATTGTCATTGTTCCAAAGCGTAACAAAGTTTACTACCTAGATTCCTGATACACCTCTCCAAAACCTCTGGACCTGGCGTCTGTTATGGAATTCTTGTCAAGGTATTGAATTCTCATTCGTATGAGTATGAGGACTTAATTCTTACAACCATATATTTGCGAACGGGGTCATTGTGAAATTAGTTCGTGCCCTGGGAGACACTCGTCAAGATGAACTTGCAATGTATCGAAATGGGGGATGCGTCCAAATTAAATATTGACCGGAACGCGCCCTGCATCAAGAGTCGGTTGTCCAACTAAAGGCCCTATCCATCGCGTGGGGTTGCCTCGATAATTAAGATAGAATCAGACAAAAGCATTGATGGTTTAATGACTAAACCTCTTGTATCCAAAGAAATATGATTCACGCTACCATACTAAACCTTTCAGTCACTCGTGTTCAAAATAGCGCTTCACGTTCTTCCTTCCCTTAGCCTCCTCGTGGCTCGAACTCCATGATCCTGGTACCTGCAGGGTCGAAGAACATGAGAGAGACAATGGACAACTATGATGCAATTGTATTTTACACATACAAGACATTAGTTCACATTCATTCTATCGACCCCTCCAACAAACACATAGGATTGCTAAGCTATGCCTTAACCCAGGTCCTTACTGAATTACACACACATGGTGATCAGATTGCAAGAAGAAATCATTAAAGAACATATCAATGTGAATGCTTTATTGATAGTATGTCTTCCAATGGTTGATCAGTTGTGCCTCCCACTTGGCTTCTCTTATCTCCTCTTTCCTCATTTCCATCTATACTCGATTTAGTCCATATATACCCCATTTTTCTATGGAAACGAAATACAGAGTGGATTTTGGAATCCTTTGCATTCATTAGTCATTAGCATTAATATTGGAGCGAATATCTCGGTTTTTATGAAATAGATCGTTTAAAATCAGGTGTGATGAGCATAAAAATAATACTCATCAACTCCCCAAGTTTAAACTTGATCGTCCTCGAGCAAAATTAACAGAAATCCAAACCGTAACGAACTCTGTTTGAACCGAAATTACAAGAAGGTTTAGGTTCATTTACGATCGGTGTACCTGGATAGTCTTCCGTTTCTTTACATAAAGATGTAGTATAGCTGTAGCGGTGGCACTTCAAAGTTCAAGGAGATCAAGATCAGCTGATAGAAATCACGATAGCACTTCAAAGCATTGGAAACAATAACATACAAATTGCTTCATATCTCTAGCAATTGTAAGAGCCAAAATTGATAGGTGCGGCAATGTGCGCCAACAATGCTCTAGTGAAGTAATGATAACTTGGATCTTACACACAACTTTGCAGTATGCATGTCACAAGAGCCATACACAGAGCAAAATTAAATACTCTTCTCCTTAAAACATGCATGTACACTTCGGTGAAAAAGAAAGCTAGTTCTTAAGAGAAGTAAAGTTGTAGTTTTAAACTATGAGTGGTTTTTCTACACCCACCCTCAGTGCACCCACGATGCACCCACGCAAGAAAATATACAAAAATATTTTGAAATAATCTGAAACTTTATGGAAATGATCATCAACAAATGTTAGAGAGGCTTGCAAATTTTGATGGTCAAATAACATCCGAAGAGCTCTATATAAAAAAGACAAAAATACTCAAAATGTACGTGCACTATTTGACCAAAATTTGCAAAAAAAATAAAAAAAATTGTATAGTTCTTCTCGGATGTCATTTGACCACCAAACTTGTCAAGCCTCTCTAACTTTTGTTGATGATCATTTCCACAAAGTTTCAGATTTATTCAAAATGTTTTCGTATGTTTTCTTGCGTGGGTGCACCGTGGATGCACCGAGGTGGGGTTAAGCCACTACTTTTCCTTAAACTATTCATATTTTAAACCTACAAAGAATAACTCTCGGAACCTAACATCGTACGTAACCTATGCCATCCATGTCATGCAATCTCTCACCTTTATTACAGAGTTCGACTACTGCCTACATATTTACACACCCTCACTTCCCTTCGAGCATATAATTGAGACTAGATCATTGACGGCGCGCGTTGCTGCGCCCATCTATTTGTGCACTTCAATATTATGGATTGGTATTAATATTGTTGAAATTTCATTTATTTTAAAATTGACATGAACTCATATGTATATAGTGTATTAGTAATTTTTTTAGCTGATTTATTCCACTGTACATGGTGTGGACATTCTCTTTACTTTTTGGTAGATTAGCTGAGTTACATAAAACAGGTCTTGGCCTGAAGGTAAACTTTTAATTTCCAATTAAAGCATATTCCCTCTCCACCAAGTTTCGGTGATACCAAAAGACACAGTGGCTGGTTAAATAATTCTAAGATCAGTTTGGCATATCATCTTTCCTCTATGCATAAAACGCAAAAAAGAAAATATGTGCTTTGAGATTTTTCCTCCCTGTACACTATTCACTAACTAAGTCGATATATGAATTGAAAGGGATGCTATCTCACCATGAACCCGAAATCAGCAAGTTTATTACATGCGGGATAAAACCTCAAGATGGATGGCCAATGTTTAACTCATCAAGAATGCGGGAGTTACCATTAGGGGGGACACTCGCAACAATGTTTAACACCAATTGGAATCAAATATCTGCTCGGTATCCTTCTCCCTGAAGAAAAACATTCTGCTCGGTATCCTTCAATACCAAGGTGACCTCCCTAGTACAAATAACACAAAGAAGATTGGATTAGAAAAGAAAATTAAATTAAACTAACCATCTCAAACACTAACCAGATAGAAGTTCCTCCACTGAAGGAAGATGAACAATCCTTTGTAGCGCAACACGATCCATTCCCTGAACAATCCCTTCATCCTACGACTGGTGTTCAGGATGAGCTTCGTTCTACAGATCGTGATGGCACGCCTAGATGTGGGAGAGGTCTGAACATTGCCGGAACTGGAGGGGTCGCCTCACCCCCACCATCACCATGAGTAAAAGACCTCCAAAAGAAAAAGGAGACAAGCGCAATGCAAGCAAGGTGCAAATAAAGCCAATGCAAAGCGTGTAGAAAATGGAGGAAATTAAGAGAAAGTAACCCACCTCCACTATTAAGAGACCAATTAAAAGGGAGATTCAACACATGACATGATGCTTCCCACCAGAACATATTGAAGCCAAGAAGAACAGGGAAGGTTGAATTTGAGAGAGTACTCGGATTTCTAAACCTGGTAAAGTGGGCAGGGTTAACCTTTAATTAATGTCCTAAACTGAACCAATATGGTCTCCAAAACAATGTAAACAGCCAAGCTAATTACTGAAGAGGTCAAATTGCCTAGGAGATGAATATCCGGTGAAAGGGGGACTCGTATAATTTTAGGCTCATGTCAATAATATTAGCACATTGTGATTCTTATACATAAATTGTAAGACAATTGCTCCATTCCTAGTTTCTGTCAATATTATTAGCACATTGTGATTCTTATACATAAATTGTAAGACAATTGCTCCATTCCTAGTTTCTGCTGCTACTACAGTATTAATTAGAGGTGAGATGCATGAAATAGTGAAACACACACGAACATGGTACATACCAGTAGTCTCACGAGCTATTTCAGATCTGCACAGAGTACCTGGAACCAATTTTGCCTGAGATACACATCCACACACACCAACATCATCCACACGGTCACACATTATGCAGCAATAATTCGAGCAAGTAAGCAACAGAGCAGGGGAAGGAAGGGAAGAACCTGCTGGGAGAGGGCGAGCTCGTGGTGGGGTGGGAACCTTCACTCGACGGCGAGGCCAAGGGCAGTGCTTGTGGGAGGAGCACAAGGCCAGCGTCTGCATGAGTTGTCGATCTCCACCGTCCGCAGCTCGATCACGGGTAGGTGTCGTGGCAGCAGTTGGGCGGCATACTCAGTCGTTTCGTGTGCCTTTCCGACCACCGCGACGGCGATGAGCACGAGCAGAAATAGACCCTCGTGGCGCGCCATGTTCGCTGCCGAAGGAGCGTGGGGGGGTGGGGAGGGGGTCGAGGAAACACGATGGGATGCGGATCTCACCGTCCTCGCCAACCTCTTTGCCGTCTCGGTGGCTCCCTTGACGGCATAAAGGAAAGGGAAGGATCTCGCGCGCCTCGCCTGGATCCATCCGAAGATGAGACGGCGCGTCCGCCGCAGCCCCGATCCGTTCCTCTATGGATTGAAGAGTTTTCGTTTCCGGAGACGGAGGGCAGCGAGGACCGTACTGGGCTGTGTGTGCTATGTTAGATAAATGGGCTACTCGGCCCAGTTTACCAGAGGGCGCGGCTTTTTCCTGCGGAGCAGCAGCCCCTAAGCACAGCATATCTAACGGCCAGAAATGATCAGATCGACAAAACGAACGGCCTAAAACGCAAATCGCTGTGAGGGCAGGGATTAGGTGCGGTTATACTATCCTTAATTAATGTCATTTTCCTAGCGTTGGAAGAACTAGCAGTTTTTCGCTCACTATCTCAGCACCCTAGTCATTGGGTAGGAGTGATAGGCATCGAGAGGGGAAAATATCAGATGATACCATGCCTTAGATGATACCATGATACGAGCTTTTAGTCCGTTGGATCTCACATCTAACGGCTCCTGGAGAATCTGAATGGTTGTCGTACTTTTTCGCTTTTTTTGGCTTCAAAAGGTCTTTTTTGCAAAATGTTGAAAGCCTCCCAGGAGCCATTGGATCTCAGATCCAACGGCTCCTAAGAGCTCGTATGATGGGAGCATTTGAGGCCCCGTATCACCTGATACTCTCTCGTATCGAGAGAGAGTCGGAGCCGTAGACAATAATGGCACGCCTCTGATTGTGGTTCATTCACAGTCTACTCGTCTACAGTCACAACGAGTAACCTTTGACGACCGAAAACGATCAACAACGACCACAAGGCTGAACACTACTACATTCTCCATGACTCCCGCCTCCTCCCCATCGTGTCATGAACACAGTGATAGGGTAGAAATGAAGGACGTTGAGCCAGTGACAGACTACGACCAGCCGGCTGGAGGTCCCCGTCACGTGCGCATGTCAGCCCCAACGTGCAACACGAGGGCATGCAACGAGGACCTCCATCATAGCACGATGGCAATGGCCGAGCCGAACACCAAGACAACAACGCTATAGGTGAGCGCATTGGACACAGACGCAATGGAGTTGTGGGGTGAAACCGAGAGCGTGGCACCTCACCTACGCTCTGGTTACTTCTTTGTGCACACGTAGTCATCCAGATCTTCACAGGCAGCCGCTAGTTTAATACGGGTTTGCTTGGCCCACTTATTCAGTCATCACACCATATCCAGATCTGCACACGTAGTCATCCAGATCTTAAACACGTGAATTCCGGGCTCACTTATTCAGTCATCACACCATATCACACGCTAATTGACCACACTATTGGAAGACACCAAAGGCACAAAACGTGTGAGCTCGGAGACAAAAGCAGCGCCATGGCCATCCACTAACTTACCACCGCGGGGGCGGGGCACCAAGTGAAGGGTTGGCTCCTTCTTTGTAGCCAGCAAGGAAACATATGTTGTATATATGAACGAGCAACAGAAGATGTTTAATGGCCAAGATGAGGCGCTATGCATGCACGCTGATGGAAGTGGAAAGGAAACATATGCATGTATATGAACGAGCAACAGAAGATGAAGGATATGCTGCTCGCTGCTGTAGTCAGCCAGACCCCGCCAATTACAATGTTCCGTGAGTTTTATGGAGCTGAGTTTCTTATCTTTTAAGATTGGATTTCAAACAGATCGGAACCTTTTTGTAAAACAAAAAGTTATGTGCTATTTTATATTAGTAAATAGAGATGCTCATTCCATTACACATCTATACCTATACTAATTAGAGACTCCCTACAAATTACCACGTTAATCAGAAATTACTAGCCGTCCATCTGGTGGGACCGAATTATTAAGGTTTAGATCCACTGATATAATTAGCTACTACAATTGGGTCGGAAAATAATAATCAGTGAAAAGGTACGAATCCTTTCTCCTCATGATCTCTAATTTTCTATATGTACCAGGTAGAAGAAAAATTCATTGAAAAAGAAAGCAATTTTTTTATCTATATACAAACTACTACACGTATACTACATGGTTTCTGTTCCCACGATCTCTTCTTCTCCATTATCTCTCTCTCTCTCTCCACCACGTACTACACGGTTCCTCTCTCCTCCATGATCTCTTCTTCTCCAATATCTCTCTCTCCTGTGATGCAAAGCAAACCCATCCAGGGTCTCTCCCCCTTCTCCATTATCTATCTCAGTGTCCCGATGGAATACAAATCCATATTCTCTCTCAGGCAGCATAGATTCGAAAATCTATAGCGCCTACTACGCGCTAGCCCGACGTGCGGCTGACCGCCTGATCCAGCGCGCTGGGCAGACCCGGCTGGACACACGGCAATAGATTTCCTCAACTATATGGGATTCGTATACTCGTGTATTTATTCTCGGTTTCTTTTCTGGCTGACTTATACTTGAATCCATCATGACTTTTCCTTTGGATACAGATTGATTTCTTTGTGTCATGCCGCCGACAAATCCTCTGGCCGGCCAAAGAATCACCAGGTTCCATCACCTCTGCTCGCCTCTATCCTCTCCCGGGAACATCTGAACAGCATTTCTGGGTAGATATTTTTCTATAAAGGAGCTCAGGTATGCCATGGTGTTTGTTGTGCAATACGTGGTTGTTTAGGGGCAGCAGTTTGCAGGCATGGAGAGGTATGTATTGTAATTTAAAAAAATCAGATTGTGGTGCAAGAATGCTTGCTGAGCACTAAGCAGACATGTATATAAGCGAGTCACTACCTCCTAAGGTTAACTATTGATGATCAGAGACTAATAATCCATATATCGGGAATTTGATTTTCTGGCTAGGGAGTATTCATCGGTGGAAGACCCATCAGTACTTGCCAGAATATTCATGTACATGCCTGACTGCAATGCCTGCTTGCATCCCGTTCAATCTGCAGATAAATTGAGGTAATTGAATCAACTAGGTTTGATCTGCTATATGTGTAATACAATGGAATCAGTTGGCACAAGTAATTAAACACACTTTAACAGTCGCCTGAAGGGCGCCTCCTCGCACCCTCCACGTTGGCAGCAGCTGCTTTTGTCGATGGCGAAGGAAAAATGAATCGAACGGACGCGTAGTACATCAGGAAAGAGTAGTACGAGTAGTACAGCACGTACGTCCTTCTCTTGCGTGCTATCTGCTCCTTCCTTCTATACTCGTCCTCCGTTCCTCCGTCCGCCTCGCTCCAGCCGCCGCGTCGCTCCATCCGCCGCCTCGCTCCACCCGTCGCCTCGCTCTCCATCCGCCGCCTCGCTCCACCCGTCGCCTCGCTCCAGCCGCCGCCTCGCTCCACCGCCCCGCTCCAGCCGCCGCGTCGCTACACCCCTCCTCTGCTCGTCGTTCCGCCTCAGTCCACCCGCCGCTGCACTGCTTCTGTACACCACCATGGAGGTCAGATTGCCCCTCCCTTACCCAACGAGAGCCAAGTGCCGCTGTGGAGTCCCGGCCAGCGGGAGCAACAGAGAAGCCTCGACGATCTCATCAGCCACCTGCCCGACGACGTCCTCGGCGCGGTCGTCTCCCTCCTCCCCACCAAGGACGGCGCGCGCACGCAGGTCCTCTCGCGCCGGTGGCGCCCCCTCTGGCGCTCGTCCGCAGCGCCGCTCAACCTGTCGATCGACCGCCGCTTCTGCGCGGGCGACGCCCGCAAGCACGTCGCCGTCGTCTCCCGGATCCTCTCCGACCATCCCGGCCCCGCCCGCCGGTTCGCGCTCCGCCAGGCCTTCCCGCCAGGCCAGATCGACCGCTGGCTCCGCGCCGGGTCGCTCGACCGCCTGCAGGAGCTCGAAATCGCCTACACCAGAGTGCACGGGGACGCATGCCACCCGATGCCGCCGGCCGCGCTCTGCTTTGCGCCGACGCTCCGCGCGGCCAAGTTCGGTAGCTGCGAGTTCCCCGAGTTGACCGCGTCCCCGGAATTTCCGCGCCTCAAGCAGCTCACCCTGTGCCGCGTCACCATCTCGGAGGACTCTCTCCACGGCATGCTCGCTGGCTGCATTGCCTTGGAAAGCCTTTCTCTGGACCGAAACGTCGGCATCGGCCGCCTCTGCATCAGCTCACCGACGGTTAGGCGCTTCAGCTTCTCTCCCCATCGGGACAAACAAGGTATCGTCACTTGCCAAGAGCTGCTCGTCCAGGACGTCCCACGCCTTGAGAGGTTAATACTACATGATTCACACATTGGTCCGGCGACCATCCGGATAACCGGGGCACCTAAACTGGAGCTGTTGGGGTTGTTGTCTCATGGCATATCTACACTCAAGCCTGGAGCCACAGTTCTCCAGGTAGCCGTATAACGCCAATTGCACATTCGACATTCCTATATACTACAAGCTATTATTCTTATTCACATTTCACACTTGTTCTGTTTTTCTACAGAAAACGATTGATGTCAGCTTGACAACCATAATGCATAAAGTGAAGATTTTGGTTGTTGACTCTATTGGCCCCAATCTAGATGCAATTGTTGGCCTACTCAAGTGCTTCCCTTTCTTAGAGAGGCTATACGTCATTGTGAGTATACAAACTTCTTCTGTCTGTAAATATGAAAATCAACATTGGGTTAGATTTAATCACGACCCGCTGAACTGTTATGTACTCCCTCTGTAAACTAATATAAGAGCGTTTAGATTGCTATTTTAGTATTCTAAACGCTCTTATATTAGTTTACGGAGGGAGTATGTGTTACTAATTCAGTTCTTTAGTGACTGTCTTCATATTATTTCGTTCTTCTGTCTGCAGTCGCACCCACAGGAGGATATGAATAATGTGCGCAAGTATGACCCACTGGATCCAGTTGAATGTCTAGAACTCCATCTAAAAAAAATGGTATTGAAGAATTATGATGGTAACCGGACACAAGTTATTCACTTTGCCCAGTTCTTTGTTTTGAATGCAAAAGTGCTTAAGGAAATGGAAATTGGAGTTGTCAACCGCTGCAACAGCAAATGGATGCGTTTTCAACGTAAACGCTTACAAGTGGAGAATAGAGCTTCTCGAGATGCACAGATTGAACTAAAATGGGATACAAAGAAGAGCTTCAAATACCATGGTTTTTCAGAGGCCGATCCCTTTGACATGTCCTCATGTTGACATTTGATACGGTTGTGTTAGGTAACCTTTCCAGAGATCGCGTCGCAGCCGGCTTCCCTTGTTTGCCTGTCTAAGGTTATCTCGCCGTTGTGATCTCTACAAAATGATCTACTTAATGCAGCAATGGAATGCTTTCTTGCGCACTCTGGAGCATACCAGGATTTAGGAGGTTGTGCAGAAGCTCAAGATTCAAGCCCAAACTTGCGATGTACAAGATGTTAGAGGGTTACTAGGATTTGTGTGTCCTGTTTAGTTGCTTGTCTTTTCTCTCCTGATTGGTTTCATATTGTAAGCTGGGAGCACCTACAAGCTCCAGCTAATGTATTTGTGTAATTACGACTTGCTTTAATGAAATCCCAAAATACACTTCTATTATTTTACAGTCATCTGATTTCGAATTCGTCATCAGTCAGTTATCCTGACCGCCTGGTCACCTAACCCAGCACGAGGAGCTGCGGTTCAATCGAACCGGATCTCCTCGAGTCGGTTGGGGGTGTTCCTGGTCATTTTAGGTGGGGTCCTGTTTGTGTTTCCATGCCTGGAAGAGTTGTGTTGTTTGTTTAACTGAATCTTTCAAGTGTGTATGTGCCTCGTTTCAAAATTTTCTGATTCAGAGTGTCTCGCTTTCCTGGAGATAGAAGCAGGGTAGAAAGACCAGTGGCGACAACTCCAGGATGTGAATGGAGAGGGTGATCTACGCGAAAGCAGTGGTTGCCACTGGCGGACAGGGTAAATCTTCACTCTTTGGTTGTGCTCCCTCCTTTTTTTTGTTGCCTTCTTCAGTTCTGTTTTTCTGTTGCGGCTAGCGTTTCATCTCTGTCCCATCCGTCAAGGTGTGTATGAGTCACTGAACATCTGACAAAGTTTACGATAATCAGATGCATGAGATGAAGGGAGGTGGTGTTGGGTGTTTCAGTTGTGTTCTTAGTCCAATGAGTCAACCAATGTCCACACACGCAATGTAATGGGACTCTGTTTTGAACCATCCCCCTTTTGCTACAAATTAATCATAAAATCTACCTGAATGTATGGAGGGGAGGGGAGCACTGTTATTTTTAGCTTCTCGAAGGTGCTGGTATATGATCCTTCAGTAGTGTGGCTCAACAAATACTACTGTTGGTATTATCAAGTAGAGACGACTCTTTTTTTTATCATTGCCCTGAGTGCAGTCCATTTCCTAGTGATAGATTGCAGCAGTTGTTAACCCATAATGAACAGATAGTTTTTGCCTTGTTCTGTTTGCAGGCTTCGTATCGTCAGGAGGAACTCTGGGGTTAGTTATGGAGTTTGTACTCCCTGCCGTCAGTTTTGGAGTCCTGCTAAAACGGAGATAGAGAGGATGCAAGATGTGGCAAGTTCAGAGAAGCAGAATTTATAGGAGTCAGTCGGAGTCGTGCTGTGCCGATAGCTATGTGCCTACCAGAGGAGTTTGTTTAAACTGTACCTGATTGCCTGCCTGCTGTGTACTATTCATGCATCTCTAAAGCTGTCGAGCCAATACCCCTGCTTGCAACCGACAAGAGGGCCACAATCGTGACGAGCTGGTCATGGTTTCGCAACCATGCAGACATTTAGGAAGGTGACATCTGCACCTTCCATTTCAAGCGCAAGGCAAGGTGCCGCTTATCCCTCATCGTCCATCATCTCTAGTTGCAACGCCGTGAGCATATGCTTGCTTCTCTTTTAGATATCGATTGCCTTTTGAAAGATGTTCACCCTTCTTTGTGCTCACTATCCGCCTTGCAAGAATGTTGCCTATCTGTTAGTATGGACTTGCTCCTATGCTTTTATGTTGCCGCTCAGCTCCATGTATTCTTTTGATAACGATTGGTGAGCATTTGGACTGTACAAACACGTCAACAAATCCAACAGCTGGATTGGTGCGCAAAGGACCGCAGAGGAGGCGCGCCAAGGGCGCGCCCCTACCACTAGTTTCTTACATAAGTACACATATGGCAGATCAGATTGAGGCTCATAGACTAGCGTAGAATTGCATTGGTGATACCGATGGCTATCATCATCCAATAGACATAGACGTGTTGAGCCCATGTCGTACTGCCCGAATGGCAGACCATTGCGACTAAGACCGAGGCTTAGGTAAGCCCCGGATGATAATAGCATACTTTGTATGTCGCTGCATGGAAGAATGACTTCACGAGAGAATTGTCATCATGGTTGGAAATCAGAGCATATTATGGCGTCCAATATCCAGTTTGGCAGACCAATGTGCACACTTTGGTTCAGCATTCTGCATATAATAAGCGACCAACAGGAGCAGCCTATGATGGAGTCCCAAGGAAAATTGCAAAAACAACTGCAAGGGGCATGGGGCAGAAAACTGTTTTGAAAATTGAGACTCCTCAAGATGGTATAAGACGTTTCAATTCTCATGTTTGTTATTTTCTTTTCCCCTGATTTCTAATTAGTGTCGTTATGTTCTATCTTTTTTAATAAAATTGTATATACAAAATAATACAATTTATAGCCTGAGAAAATAATAGCATCGGAGAGCTAGCGGTTTGGGCGTAAGGGACATGGAGTCAACCTGGTATTGTTCAAGGCACCGCTGCCTGATGCGTTGTTCCGCAAGTCATATGTTTGCTGTTGTCCAGTACAATAGACCAGGAAAATCAGTAGCTTCATACATGGATGTTCAGGTATGCAATCATCTTTATTTATACAGAAATGATATTCATAATGTACATATTAATTTTGACTGTGCAATACCAGCACAGCTACAGGCTTCTATAATATGCATGAACCGAAGTATGTGACTATTGATCCATTGAGGGCCCACTATACAGCAGGTACATTTGAAAAAAAATACAACTTACAACTTACTTTATCACAATCTTCCTATAAATTAAAAATCTTTGTTCCCTACCATGGTAGTAGTAAATAATCCGCCTTCTATTGTGTCAACTCAGTATCTCGTGCCTAAATCTTTGTCTATGTGAGCTACCAGATGACCTATTCTATTGCGTAGTGGTGATTGCTACACGTTTGGGCTGGCGTAGCCTCATGGCCCTCATTATAGGGTGTGTCGTATCCTAGAAGCAGCTTCAATCTCAGACAATGGGTTGCATGCATGTGTGCAGTTTTTCGACACCTCATGGAAATAAATTTAGAGCAGAACCATGACCAACAGGTGAGCTTACACAAATTAAACATCATGTTGGTTCACAACATCGTCGACCAAGACCATCTGGTGAGGTTATACAAATTAGGCATCATGCCGATGGTCCGCTTCTCCCGCTAGGTGCCATGGTTTTCTTTGGTCCGTTGTTGTCATTGTGCATGTTAGGGAATCATCTTTTGTTTTCTTTTGCAGGTTCAGTTTTTTCTATTCCTTTAATTTGTTATATAAAGTCCAATAATTATTTGGCAATTTAATGTTTAAAGAAATTGCGTGTGATATGAAGGTCAGAGTAATTAGGCTGTGGGATGTCATTAACGTTACTACCTCCGTTCTGGTTTATTAGTCCCCTTTGTAATTTGTGTCAAACTTTGACCATAAATTTAACTAACAAAATGTCAATGCATGTCATAAAAAATTATATAGCTTGATTCGTATTTAAGCATAGTTTTCAATGGTATAGTTTTTGGTGACATGCATTGACATTTTATTAGTTAAATATATGGTCAAAGTTTGACACGAATTACAAAAAGGACTAATAAGCCAGGAAGGAGGTAGTAACAGTGACCTTACTTGATGAACAGGTCAGTTTTATGATCTGCCAACGTAAATATTATACTATGAGTTATAGTGGTTATTGCAAAAACCGAGGCATCTTCTTCCTAAATTATTATTGTTTCAGGTTATGATACATGAGAAGGTAGTGTAACATATGGTTATAAAGTTCAGTCGCTGATCCAAGAAGGTTTAGTCTAATTTTACATCTTCGCTGAATTTCCATCAAATTGGAGGTGGGAAGACACCTTATTTCTTGCACATAATAAAACTATTTCAAAAAAAACTATTGGCAGAGATTGATTTTTCTGTTCAGATTGAATGAATATAAGCTCAATTCTCAAGTGCATTTACCAATATTACACCATTTATGCAATCTTTTTTACAGATTTTGAAGAAGACCCGTCGTTAAAGCATACAAATGTCGAAGAGGTTCTGTTATTTCTACCACTACGCTCTGTATTGTTTTGTATGTGCATGCCATATTATAAATGAAGGTCTGGTCTGCTGAATTTAACACAAAGTTTGTTATGTTTTTCTAGGAGACTGTTACCTCGACACCAAATGTATAAAATTTAAATGGATAGCAGGCGGACGATAAATCAGTTGTAAAGTTAACTAAAAATTCTAGAAAGAGCAACAACTGTCGTGTTGTATATTCCGATGAATATTCGGAAAATGAGGGTAGTATGGAGAAATATGAATCAATATTCAAGAAGTCAAGAGTTGAGAGAAAGTTTATAATAGTTTACAGATGTGGCGGCGTTCGTAGAATACCAGAAAACATTGTTGAGATTAACCATATAGGCTTTTCTGGTGTATTTGCATGTTTTTTCATAGTTTGGCACGTCTCCGATTCCATACCAGCAAAAAAGATTAGGGGAAGGAGCACAAGTCATGTCATATCTAGAAAAGGAATAAAGCAAGAGTAAGTGCAAAACTTATATGTTCTGAAAACTATAAAGCAAGAGCCAGAGGATGATGAACTCCAGCTCCATGCCAGCTAAAAGGATTAGGGGAAGGAGCACAAGTCGTGTCACATCTAGAAGAGGAATAAAAAAGGAAGGTACTCAGGTGCACAGGGATTCAAGGACCCGAACAAGGCGGGGTGGTGTTGCTATAGAGTCACCGAACTAAGATATAGAATGTCTGGTGTGTCCTGGACTCGAATATTAGTTATAATTTGAATAGGTACAAGCATTCTTATCTGACAAAATGTAATACTCCCTTCGTTCCCAAATATTTGTCTTTCTAGACATTTCAAATGGACTACAACATACGGATGTATGTAGACATATTTTCAAGTGTAGACTCACTCATTTTGCTTCGTATGTAGTCACTTGTTGAAATCTCTAGAAAGACAAATATTTAGGAACGGAGGGAGTATGTTCCAGATATAGCACCTTTCGTTTTTTTTAATTGTTCCACAATCCATGTGTCACAGTTACTCACTTTCTATCATGCTTGCATCTTTTAGTTCCCCTCTGCAAAATTTTATTTGTGAGCATGGTAGTTCTCTATGCATCTACATGTGAACATCTACCTTTTTTTTTCACTGATGTAGACATCTACCAATGTGCAACTAATTTTTTTAGCAACGGCTACAAGTGATTTTAAACAATCAAGATCAGTTATGTATGCATCACGGTTATGAATTTGAGACTCAGTAAAGTTATAGAACCATAGACGAAACAAGAACATTTTGTCAATACCTATAACTTTTTTTTCTTAGATGGATCCTGCAATTCAGATGCAGATTCAAAAATAAATGGAAACTAGGCAATGTGATTCATATGCCCACAGTACAACAATAACCATTTTACGTGTTGTATCTGCCTGGCAATGGCCTTCCTCTGCCATAATCTCTCTAGGATGCAATGTTCAATCACCTAAAAAAATGGAAGGAGATTGGGGATAACGCAGACAGTGTTTTTTGACATCTCAAAATTTATTTGGTAGAGAGAGGAGATATGAACAAATTTGACAGGACATCTGTGCCAAATGCTGCCACCGAGACCACCGACGATCCTCGGGAAAACCTGTAGTAGCTTCGATGTGGTTCCATACCAAAAATACAATTATTACCATATATATATATATATATATATATATATATATATATATATATATATATATATATACTATAATAAATTATATGGGGACTAATTTGAGTTAACAATCAAAAAATGTGCAATGAAGGTCGGGATAATTTGTCTTTAATCTTTCTAACAATAACTTCCCAAATGGATGTCTGCTCTCCGACCAAATAATCTACTACACCACAAAAAGGTACTCCAATGTATTTAAATAAACATGCCATGACATAGAACAAAGAAAAAATTGAAATCATGACAAACCATGACAAACGCTAACTCCTGAGTAACCGATCTTCCGTAGGAACTTTCGAAAGAATTATAGAATTGTCTATCGTGTAGAGCAAGTTGATCTGAGATGCTGAAGAGGATGTATGGATAAAACCAATAGATATAAAAGGGAAAGACCAGTAAGCATATGATGAAACACCGGTTTTGACTAAAAATTAACAACAAGTGATGTACCAATAATGTTAAATAAATTAAGACATTGGTTTTTTAAAAATGGACAACGAGCTTTTTGAATTGCCCTAAATCCATTAATTAGTATGTGGACCAGGCACATGATTAACTATGTTGTTTCTTTCATGGGAATGCATATTTATCACTACTATAAATATGCTAGCCCGTGCGAATGCACGGGTTGACGACTAGTCTGCATAATTTCATAAAGAAATATATTTATTTATAGGCTACAAAGAAATAAATATGTTTTTCCTAAAATAGCACTGCATTCATTAAGAAGAAAAGATTTACTCGGTTAATTCAGAAAACTGAGCGAAAACTAGATTGTCCAGTTATACATCGCGATGTAGCGAGCCAGAGTGCCAGACATACTCGAGACTGAATGGGCTGCAATTTTTTTAGGGGGAATGGGCTGCAATTAGTGAGGCCGAAGAGAAATTTAGGTATAATTTATTCTTCTTCTTATTCACAAATCTAAACAATATACATTCTATTACACAATTATATTTTTTTAATTTAATAATAAATGATTTAAAAGTATTCACAGATATAAAAATGCATGTGCTTCTACAAACATGTGTTCGAAAAAAAGTTCACGTATTTTAAGAAAATGATCATGTAATTTACAAAATGTTCATGTGATTAAAAAAGTGTTCACATATTTTCCAAACTATTAATGTAATTGAAAAAGGTGTTCATATGTTTTAGAAAATGGTCGTTAATTATAAAAAAAGGGTTCAGGCCCATTAAAGATAAGCAAAGCCGTATAGTATAAAACCACTCATATTCTGAACCAACAATTGGAATAACCCTCCCGACCTAATATTGGACAATACCCATGCTCTCCATGTCATCAGATTTGTCACCTTCATTACAAAAAAGATTTAAGTAGAGGCAGCTACCGCTTACATGTTTACACAGCCTCCCTTAATGTCCCAACGTCTTTTTTGCAATGTCAATTTCCTAGCATTGGAAGAATTAGCGATGATGGTAGGTTCGCTCTTTTTCTCTTTTGCGTTTCTTTCGCTGTCCATTGGACGGGAGTGATAGGTATCGGGATTCGGGAGAAAGGTAGCAACAAGGACGGCAGCTTGCTGATCGTGATTTACTCACACTGTACACATCTCGATAGATTTGCAATGAGTCACATTGGACGACTGGGAGCTCAGCGAGCGACCGCGATACCAAGCACTACTCCGTTCTCCAATACTCCGGTCTCCATCTTGTCTTACCATGATGACAGGTATAAGCGCGAGATGGAGGACGACAACGCAGTATGGCCAGCGGGTTAGAGGGTCCGCGTCTTCATGCACATGCCACCACGTGTGAGGGATGCCCGGGGCGAACCAGTGCCACCACCAGGGGACGGTGAGGCAAATTTGACTATTTTGACCTGTTGTGGCAACTAATTCACAGAATGAACTGCTCGCGAAACTAATTCACTCCCGTAACCCTTTTTTGTAACGCCTGCCACGACGGCGATGCACCCTTCTGTGCAGCGCCTGCCTTGGAGGCGTTGCACGCCTGTCCACCGTGGCAGGCCCCTGGCCCGCATCCGGCCGTGCAACGCCTCCCACTCAGGCGCCACACATTGTAATGTGCAGCGCCCCCGAGCCAGGCGCTGCACTAGCAGTTATCCAGCAGCCGTGCTGGACCCCCACTCCCCCACCCACACTCTCTCCCACTCCCCCACCCGAGCTTAGGCCCCTCTCCCACTCTCTTCCCCTCTCAAATCCTCTCTCAAATCTTGCTTATTTGAAGAATTTGTCCGTGGATTTCGGAGTCAAGCCCTCCCTAAAGGTAATCATCTCCGATCCCCTTGTTTTGATCCAAGAAATGTTATCAAATTGCTCAAATGTTGCTAGTTTTGCTTGGATCTAGTGATTTGAATGGAGAAGTGAGATTTAGTGATTTGGGGTGTTCTATGTGTGTTTTTATTGGTGATGTTATTTTGTTGTTAGGGTTAGGTTATGGTTAGGGTTATGGTTAGGGTTATGGTTAGGGTTATGGTTATGTGGTTGTTTGATATATATATTAGGGTTTCCATTCTTTGTTAATCTTTGCATTTATTACTCATGAAAGCAATGTTACCTTGTGTTTTTGGAATGCTTATAGGGATGGGAAGAACATGTGTGTTTGTTCATCATGGGGACAAAGACGCATTTTTGAAAGGAAATATTGAACCGGACCCGGATGAGCTTGACATTGTGTTTGATAGTAGTCCTAGCTATGCGGAGCTCTTGCAACAAGTTAGAAAAGAATTGAATTGGATGGACCTTAGTGATATCGTTGAGTTGGAGGGAAGGCATAATGTAGGCTATGGAATGCACGCCCGTTGGAAGACAATGCGCGTCAACTCGGAGCAACGTTGGGTTGCATACAAGGAAACGGTGGCCGAATCACTTGACAAGGCTCTTGAGTTATTTGCAACGAAGAAGGTTGATTCAAGTTTGCATTTGGACTTGAACCGGGAACCTTCCCCTTTGGTTCATAGTAGCCCACCACCCTTGAAGCGAGATGAAATTGATGAACCTCCTTTGGTTCATAGTAGGCCACCACCCTTGAAGCGAGATGAAATTGATGAACCCGCTTTGGTTCATAGTAGGCCACCACCCTTGAAGCGAGATGAAATTGATGAACCTCTTTTGACCCAAGAAGTGCGTCAAACATTGAGTCCGTTTACAAACAACCAAGATGAAGCTTTGCAAGAGGAAGAGGACAATTATGATTATGCGGACGATGACAATGAAGTTGATCTCCATGCCAACAATGTGGGTGATCTCGACAAATATCATTTGCAAGAGACAATGGACCAATCCATCCCTTTTTCCCGTGCATATGCATCGGACTCGGATGACGATGGTCCCGATGAAGAAGTTGATGCGGAGGGGTTCACGGTGAAGGAGGCCGAAGCTTTCGAGAAGGTATTCCGTCGGGATCATCGGACTAAATTGTTCAAGGATGTTAGTCTCGCGGATGAAGCCGTGGTAGATGGTGGCCAATGTGTATCTCTCGGTGTTAGGCCAAGCTCTCACCGTGATATGGGTGATGACAACCGGATGGCTAAAGGGTCTAAGTTCGAGACCTTGTTGGAATTGAAGATGTGGGTGGACAACTACTCGGTTACGCATTATCGTCCACACAAGGTGGTGCACTCGGACATCAATGTGCGCTACACGGTTGCATGTGCAAGTGAAGATGAAAAATGTCCATGGATTGTGCATGCAAGACCATGGAAAGGAGGTCCAACTTGGCATGTAGTGAGTTGTGTGCCAACTCACATGTGCCAAGGCAAAAGGGTGGATGGCAAGATCGTGTCTGAAGGCCACAAACAACTCACGTCCGAGTTCATTGCTTACAGGTTGTCCAACTCAATATCCACACTTCCAACAATGAGCGTCCAACATGTCATTGATCTTGTGAAAGCCATATTTCATTACAAGGTGAAGTACGGCAAGGCATGGAAGGCGAAGCAAGCCGCATTCAAGATGTTGTATGGTACTTGGGAGGAAGCATACAACCGAATACCTAGGTTGTTGTTAGCCATGGCCACAACAAACCCGGGCATGGTTCATGTTGTCGAGCCTCATGGGCACCAAACAACCGTTCATGAAGGAAGGAAAGTCCGAGTATTTGGCCGTGCATTTTGGGCGTTCGAGCAATGCTTGAGGGCTTTCGAACACTGTAGGCCGGTCATCGCCATTGATGGCACGTTCTTGACCGGACAATACAAGGGCACCTTGTTGGTTGCGATAGCAAGTGATGCCAACAATCGGGTGTTGCCATTGGCATTTGCTTTGTTTGAGGTGGAGAACAACGACAACTGGGAGTGGTTTTTGCGTCTTCTAAGGACAAAGGTGTTACCCGCCCAAAGGGAAATATGTGTCATATCGGATCGGCATCAAGGAATTCTTAACGCGGTGGAGATTGACATTCCCGGTCATGCACCGTTGCACCATCGATGGTGCATGAGGCACTTTTGTTCGAACTTCTATAGGGCATGTGGCCTTAAGGAGTTGGCCGATGATCTTCAAGATTGTTGTCTCGCTTTCTCCGACAAGCGCTTCGCCTATTTGTACAACAAATTGCTCGCACACAAAAAACTTGATCCCGGGGGTCAAGACTTTCTGAATAGGCACATTCAATACCGGAACAAATGGGCACGTGCTTTTGATGAAGATGGCCGGAGATACGGTCAAATGACAAGCAATATGGCCGAATGCTTCAATAGGGTGCTCAAAGGTGCACGTGGATTACCCGTGACGGCAATAGTTCAATACACATTTGACAAGATGAATGCGTACTTTTTAAAGTACTCGATGGAAACTGATGCACAGATAGCGGGTGAGAACCCGCGCAAGTACAAGTACAAGTTCCCACCCAAGGTTGATGAATGGTTGGTATTTCAATCACGGAAGGCGGACTCAGAAGAAGCTATATTATATGACAATGAGGAGTGGAAGTACGAAGTGAAAGAGACAGGAGGAACCACAAACGATGGCCGGCAACACGGAGGTCGGGCTTTCAAGGTGTCGTTGACACAATGTGATTACACTTGCGGAAGGCCATTGTTGCTTCATCTCCCTTGCTCACACTTGTATACCGCCGGTCGCGTTCGGAATGTGAACATCAACCACCCACGCACCGTGCGGGAGTCGGAGTTCTCAATCATGACGGTCAAGAAAACATGGGCTCCCCGCTTTCACCCTTACTTGGACCAATCACAATGGCCGGAGTACCATGGAGTTCAACTATGGCCGGATCCGGAGTTGAAGGTTGTTAAACGGGGTAGACGTAAGACAAAGCGTCTTAGAGGCGACATGGACGGATGGGGCCATGGTGGCCGGCGCGAAGCGGGCAACGACCAATTCCAAGAGCCTCGTGAAAGCTCACGTTGTGGGCGGTGCAAAGGTCAAGGCCATAACCAAAGAAAATGTCCCAAACCAAGGAAAAGGTCCAAGAAAAATGATGCAAGCACAAGTCAACAAGGAGCTACACAAGGGACCCAAACAAGTGGTAGCCAACAAGTGCCAAGCCAACCAAGAGCTAGGCAACAAGTGCGAAGGCAACCACGTGCTAGCCAACAAGTGCCAATGCAACCAAGTGGTAGCCAACAAGTGCCAATGCAACCAAGTGGTAGCCAACAAGTGCCAACCCAACCAAGTGGTAGCCAACAAGTGCCAAGCCAACCAAGTGGTAGCCAAAGAGGATCTAGACAACAAAGAGGTCGGCAACTTGGACTTACAAGAGGCCGTGGTGGTGGTAGAGCTCGTGGTCGTGGTGAAGGACAAGGGCAAGTTCGTTTTAGAGGAATGGTTGGATACCTCGATGGACCATTTCCGTATGTCTTTTTTTCATATGTCTTCTTTTTCATATGTTTACTTTTTCATATGTTATCTTTCTCATATGTTTTCTTTTTCATATGTTCTTGTTTTACATTGGCTTTAATTTGTCCTTACTTACCATTATGTTTCACTCATTGTAGGTATGGCGGCTTCCCAACACAACAAACCAACAATGAAGGAGGATGGCGAAGATGATATGGCGGGGTGGTGGGAGAAGGCTGCGAAGAAGCTTAGAGAGGAGGATGCAGCCAAGCTAAAGAAGAAGAAGGAAGAGGAGCTTGAGAAGAAGCGGGAGGAAAAACAGAGAGCGAGTGAGGCGATGCGAGCTAGGGAGCAAGCTTTGGTTAGGAGATGTGAGGAGGCAGCGAAGAAGCGTCAGAAGGATTTTGAAGAGAAATGTGAGAAGCTTTGGGCATTTGAAGCTGCAAAAAAAGAGAGGGAGAATCAGATGTTCATGGAGAGGGTGGTTAAGGAGGCTCGTCTCATAAGGAAAAGGGAGGAAGAAGAGGAAGAAGAGAGGAAGAAGAAGAAGGGAAAGGGGCCTTGCTCTACGCAATAGAGCTATGTCGTGAACTTTATATGCATTTGTGAACACCTTATGTGCCGTACTATGTCTCCTTCCCTATTTGGTTGTATCGTGAAGTACTAAGTTTGGTTGTGAGCAACTATGTCTCCTTATGTATTTAGTTATATCATGAAGTACTAAGTTTGGTTGTGAACAACTATGTCTCCTTCTCTATTTGGTTGTATCGTGAAGTACTAAGTTTGGTTATGAACAACTATGTCTCCTTCTCGATTAGGTGGTGAAGTAGTATGTGTGGTGAACAACTATGTCTTCTTCTCTAAGTTTGCAGAAAAAAAATAGTACAGTGCAGCGCCTGCCACAGAGGCGTTGCACTATACAATGCAGCGCCTGTGTGGCAGGCGCTGCACATGCATGTATCTTTCCAGAGAACAACAGAAGCTTCTGTTGTGATACAGGCATGTGCAACGCCTGCCACAGAGGCGCTGCACTATACAGTGCAACGCCTCTGTGGCAGGCGTTGCACATGCCTGTATCTATCCAGAGAACAACAGAAGCTTCTATTGTGATACAGGCATGTGCAACGCCTGCCACAGAGGCGTTGCACTATACAGTGCAGCGCCTGTGTGGCAGGCGCTGCACATGCCTGTATCTGAACAGAAGTTTCTGTTGTTCTCTGGATAGATACAGGCATGTGCAGCGCCTGCCACACAGGCGCTGCACTGTATAGTGCAACGCATCCGTGGCAGGCGTTGCACATGCCTGTATCACAACAGAAGCTTCTGTTGTTCTCTGGATAGATACGGGCATGTGCAGCGCCTGCTACAGAGGCGTTGCACTATACAGTGCAGCACCTTGCAGGCATGCGTTGCACTGTACAGTGCAGCGCCTCTGTGGCAGGCGTTGCACATGCCTGTATCACAACAGAAGCTTCTGTTGTTCTCTGGATAGATACGGGCATGTGCAGCGCCTGCGACAGAGGCGTTGCACTATACAGTGCAGCGCCTTGCAGGCAGGCGTTGCACTGTACAGTGCAGCGCCTCTGTGGCAGGCGTTGCACATGTGATGAATAGTAGAACAAATATAGAAATAGAGACTAATTCAACACATATAGAAATAGGACAAGTTCAACACATATAGATATAGAGACTAGTTCAACACATATATAAATAGGACAAGTTCAACACATATAGAAATAGAGACTAATTCAACACATATAGAAATAGGACAAGTTCAACACATATATATATAGAGACTAGTTCAACACATATATAAATAGGACAAGTTCAACACATATAGGAATAGAGACACTAGTCCGACATAGCGTTCGACATTACAAAAAGAGACACATATAGAAATATGACTAGTTCCTTCCGCGCTTGCTGGCTCCTGCTCCCCTCTTCACACATGTCTTCTTGACCTTCCTAGGAAGAGGAACCCGCTCCGGCTCCGGCTCCGCCTCCTCATCCTCATCGTCAACCAAGTAGTCATCCAAAGCCGCCATCCGCGAGGTTTCGACCGCCCTTTTGCCTTTCTGGGTAAAGTCATCGGGTGTGTATTTCTTGTATTCCCTCCTAGGCTTTAACTTGATTGCAGAACGAGGCTTGTACTTCCCCAAGACCATATCGTCAGGAGCCTATGCATCAACAGAAGTTAAGGAAAGACCGTGTGTGAGCATGTAGTTAGCAATGCAACAACAACCGTACCGTGAGCATGTAGTTAGCAATGCCATACCTCTTGGGTGACCACACCAACATCCTCATCATCCAAAGGATTACCATCGCTAGAAATGGGATCTGATGGTGTCGCCGACCCAGAACGTTCTGGTGATACGTACTCGGGGTCACGACAACCGAAAAGATTAGATAGCCGCCTTAACTTTTGGCCCTGGCGCTGCAACATGAACAAGTGAATGAGAGAACAAACGTGCAAACACATGTTAAGTGCTAGTTTGAAGGAGATGTGAACCTTAAGGAATGCTCGAAGGGCACCTTCCCCATCGTCTTTGCCAGCCGGGGTTGTTTCCAGTATACTATCGGTCTCATCGGCTGCTTTCTTGATCTGGGCACGCTATGAACACAAATGGTATTAACGTGTTAGGCAAGCGAAGATGTAAATAGTGCGAATGGAAAAGAGTAAAGGGCAAATACCACAAAGTTCATCATTGGGCCTGAAGGGATCACTGAGTTTCCTTTACGAACTAATGAGTTGTACTCGTGCTGGGCTATCTCATCGAATACGGTGGGATCATCCAAAATATCCTCAGCATACGCCGGCTTGCATACCTCCACACGGGTTCTTGCAAGGAACCATGTGAGATAGTTGTTGAACGCCAACGGGCAGTGCTGACGAAGCGGGGCTCCTTTGTTGCGCCTAGCTTGATCAACAGCATACTGCCACTGCACAACAAACTTCCTGTGATGCTTGGCCCAGTCCTTGATCTTGCGCTGCTTTTTCCTATCCAACCTGAAAGTTATAAACATACTATTAGAACCAACGATGAGGCCGACAAACATCTAGGTGCTAAAGGTTAGTTATATCTTACGCGTGTAGCACTTGATCCGTGTCCTCCCATTCCGGCGGGAATGCCTGGAACAAACCAAACTGGCGGTACACCCGATGTGGCAGGTGAACCTCGACCGCCCAGTTGCATATGAGTGGACACCGCATATGCCAGAGTTCCCTATCCCTAGTGCACATCGGATTGAGCACGAACTCCATAGGGTTCCCAAAACTCTCTCCACTGCCATGCGATTCCCATACAACCTGCAAAAGGGGATAAAATGCAAAATTGATATCTAGTTAAGATATAAGCATGATAAAAACTTATGCAATATCGACTAACCTCAGCCGTGATGGCGTCCATCTCGCTCCTGTAGAGCTTGTACATGACCGATGGATCATCCGTCATCTCATTTAACACATCCCACTTGTAAGCCCAAGTGGGGAGCCGTAGTGGGTCCTGTTTATCTTCCCAAGGCTCGTACTTCACGGTCTTCGGTCGTCCAACCGGCAAACGCTCCCAGCTCCATATGGAAAGAGCGAGCAAACAACCACCGATACCTCCAGATAGCCTGCAACTGGCTTCGTCCAACTGCACATAAAAAAGAACATGATCGTATTAAAAGCAAGATCGCATTCAGCATGTACCAATGAGATGAAATATGAACAACTTCATACCTGTCTATACAAGTAAGGCAGTGTCGCCGAACCCCAACTCCAATTGCTATCGAAGACGGTCAACGCCTTCAGCCACATCCATGGAGCATTCTTGCCTGTGCCATCAGCAAACAAAGTCCTGGATATAACATACCACATGTAGACACGAGCATGTGTCCTCACCATGTCCTCATCAGCCTCCAAAGGGTAAGTACCAAAGTGCATGGTAATCCAGGTGTAAGGGGCACCGGCTGCGACTCTTTCCTTCTTCTTGCCTTCATCTGCTGGTTCCTGAGGCTCTGGAGGAACCATGCCGATAAGGGCTTCCATCTGCTGGCGCCACCCATCTGAATCAGTGCTCATACATAAAGGAACGCCATCGATAGGAAGACCGGTGATCATTGCTATATCCTGAAGCGTCACCGTCATCTCCCCGGTCCGCAGATGGAAACTGTGCGTCTCAGGCCTCCAGTGATCAATGAGCGCGGTGAGTGCCGCAGCATTGTTGGGTGGCGTCGACCGGCTGACCAGCTGAATGAAAGGGAGAAGTCCTGCCTCCCTAACATAAGGTGTGTAGCGCTCATCATAGCGGATCCACCCAAGGTTGACTCTGTGAGCCCGAAGCTTCAGAGGTGCAAGTTCCTACAAGCAAGACAAATAAATCATTAAATATGGGGTATGTGTTTGAAAATTAATGGAATAATTAACAACGGCAAATTTCATTATTACCCGTTGATCCACGGACATAGCGTAAGACCGGTGTTGTTTGTCCCAGTGATCATCGAGAAGCCACTCCATCAGCCTAACCATTTGAATTTTTTTGAAAAAAGGTATTCAACACGATGTTGGTTTCCAACATAGAAGAGTTTCCAACATAATGTAGGTTTCCATCTAAAATAACATCTAACTCATCTAAAATAACATCCTAACTCATCTAAAATAATATCTAATACCATCTAACATAATGTAGGTTTCCATCTAAAATAACATCTAACTCATCTAAAATAACATCCTAACTCATCTAACATAACATCTAATACCATATAACATAATGTAGGTTTCCATCTAAAATAACATCTAACTCATCTAAAAAAATATCCTAACTCATCTAACATAACATCTAATACCATCTAACATAATGTAGGTTTCCAACATAGAAGAGTTTTTTCAATACATACTAACTAACTAAGCCTACTTCAATACTAACTACAGTAACATCATCCTCCCCCTCTCCTAAATTCATCTAACTCATCTAACTAAACTAACACTACTTCATACTAACTACACTAAGATAATCTAATACCATCTAATACCATCAAATACCATCTAACATAATCATCTACAAATCACAAATCCCACATATGCAATATTCTAATCTAATCTAAAAAGAATTACACAAATCTTGCAAAAAAGAGAAAATGTATGGATAGAAAGAAGGGGATCGGAGGAGTGTACCTTGGAGGATCGAAGGGGGAAGAAATCCACGGACAAAAGCTTCGGATCTGAGGGTTTTTGGGATTAAGATTGAGAAGGGGGGAGGAGAAGATGCAGCAGCCGCAAGGGTTAATGGAAGGGTGGGGATTGGGCCTGCGTGCGGCTGCTGGATAACTGCTAGTGCAGCGCCTGGCTCGGGGGCGCTGCACATTACAATGTGTGGCGCCTGAGTGGGAGGCGTTGCACGGCCGGATGCGGGCTAGGGGCCTGCCACGGTGGACAGGCGTGCAACGCCTCCAAGGCAGGCGCTGCACAGAAGGGTGCAGCGCCGTCGTGGCAGGCGCTACACAAAAGGGTTACCGGAGTGAATTAGTTTCGCGAGCAGTTCATTCTGTGAATTAGTTGCCACAACAGGTCAAAATAGTCAAATTTGCCGGACGGTGATGACTGTGAAGTGGGGATGACATCAGCGAACTCCTGCGCTTTCCGGAGCACGGTAGCTATGTTTTCGTGCACAAGTAGTCATTGAGATCTTCCCCAGCGTTCTCTACTACAGAGAGTATACACCTCAGTATCTTGAAGACATACACATGGTGTTGACCACGAAGATATATCCATTTGACTGCCTATGATGCATAGGCTTAAACATTACACATCTCAGTATCCTATGTGCCGGTTGATCAGTGGCTTTCTTCTTTCTCTCTCCTGTCCGGGTAATGATCGGGCTGTCCGCCACAACAATTTGCAGGATACGAGGGTTCAGTTGTATTTGCTATAAACACTAATAAAAGCTGCTATAACCGAAATGTTGCCTTACACGTCAAATGGTCACACCGAAGGATACGCGTTGATGAGCAGAAATCTTATGTGTACCTACAGTTTAGATGTAGTTATTTTAGTGTCAGAAGCAAAGTCTTTCTCCAAAAAAAAAAGAAAGAGAAGTGTGCACGTGTTGGCCGGACTTCTCAATTCTAACAAATTGGCAGCTTATTCCGTCTTTTTTCGATAAGGGGCGCTTTTATTATCTAAAACATATAGCATCAAGCGGATACAAAGCATTATGAGTAACACCCAAAGTTTTGGTTACCGAATGAGGCATTTTTACCGAGGGGGACTGGTAAACGCGGCTACCACGGTTATCGAGAAATACCGATAAATATCGAGAATATTTAGAACGAATTTTATAGTTGAATTTTAAATTCAAACAAGTTAATGAACGAACATTTGAACTAAAAACCTCTCAAAACAGGAACTAGGTTGCTACCAAAACGCCAGAACCAACTCTCATAGCATTAATTAGATCCTACGTACTTTACTATATATCGAGTGTTTAAATTCAAAAAATCAAAAAACTGGTATTTTTTGCTTCGTATGTGGATTTACCGAGGGGCACGGAAATACGCGATAACCATGGGAAATCTCGAAATTTCGACTGGTAACCAAAACCTTGGTAACACCCGACATTTGCATAACTAGGATGCACACACAGCCAATTCTAAAAAGTTTGACAGGAAGAAAAGAAACAAAACCGACAAAACGGCAAGAGTAGAGTCCTATAGACCGACATTATGCCTATGTCGAAAGTGGTGGTGGGTCAATCCGAAGGTTATGTGCGTCTTAGTTGTGCAGAGGCTGGGTGTGTACTCGTTGTGATTGTATCCGCTTAATGCGACAATATGAGTCAATAAAGAATGCCTTTTATCGAAAAAATGGAACCAGACTGGAGCTCAAGCACCAAAGGCACAACCGATGCCACCTGAAGCTTGGCAAGAGCGTCGCGAAGCTCGGTGCAGAGGAGCTCAACCTCTTGAAGGAGCTCCGTGCGTAGCAAGGCAAACTGAGACTCCAAAGCAAACACTGTTAAGGCACTTGCATCGGAATCCTGGCGACACCCTGATTGGGACCTTGGCGGCATCGACACATGCAGCGACGAGTCAGCGGAGAACAAGGCTGGATGAGTGGGGAGCGGCTCGCAGGCTCGGTTGGCAAGGAGCGTGAGCGACCGGAGAGGCCACATGGGCTTCCTCGGAGTGCAGAAAGTTCCAAGAAATATACGTCCTTTTTCTTACAAAAATCGACATTTATGATTGCTTGATCGGTTTACAGAAAGTTCCAAAAAATATACATTATTTTTCTTTACGTTAACCTGTTTTTCCACGAGGATAGCTTAGCTTAGCCGCCCTCTTGCACACAATTTTGTACTAGTATGCATGCGCAGGAGGCATTCATAGAGAAAAAACAAATCCTCTTCTCCTTACCAGATGAATGTACACTTTGGTGAAAGAGGCTAGTTCTCATGAGAAGTGAAGTTATAGTTTCAAAGTATTTATATTGTTAACATGCAACTGGAATAACTCTCCGCACCTAACATTCTCTCACCTTTCATTACACAAAAATTTCATGTTCAGCTACCGCCTACATATTTACACAACCTCCCTTCCCTTGCCAACATCTTTTGAAATAACAATTCCCATCGTTAGAAGAACTAGTGATGCTGGTAGGTTTGTTCTTCCCTTCTTTTTCACTTTTTCGCTCATTGTTTCGGCGGTCCAGCCATTGGATAGGAGTGATAGGCATCGGGAGGGTGGTAGCAACTAGAGGTGGTGGTGTCTGATCGTGGTTTACTCACGCTGTACACGTGAAAGTGGAGTCGCAAGGAGACACATTGTGTGAGCAGGAGCTCGGCCTTGATGACAGCGAAGTTGAGCGCTACTATATCCTCCACGGCTCCCGTCTCCTCCTACTCGTGCCATGACGACGGCGATAAGGCGGAGATCGAGGACGGCAAGGCAGTGGTGGACTATGACCAGCCGGCCAGTGGGCTGGAGGGTCCCCGTCGCCGGCAAGCAATGCAGGTGCAAATAAGAACATGCATCAGTTGATGGAGGCGACGGTCGAGTGGAATGCAGAGACGGCGGCACTGTGGGTGAGCACGTTCGCGCCTGCCTGTGAGCTATAGGGTGAGAGCATCTCCAACAGCCGCCCAACGCGTCACGCGCTAAAAGTTACTTTGTCGCGCGCCCATCGCCTGATTTGGCGTGGCCGGCAGCGCTGGCTCCAACAGCCGCGCTAAAATGCAGCACGCGCGCGCCGCTCCAGCAGCGCGCAAAAAAGCAGCGCGCGAGACTCGCCGGCGCATGCCATATGTTGCATTTTGGACACAAAATGGATTTCAAACATTCAAAATGCAATGAACATGGCATATAAATTTCGAACAAACGAGTTGATGAATAAAAGTTCATGCCCACAAGTTCAAAATCATGCTCACAAGTTCATCCAACAAGATTAAAAAGCAAACCAAGTTCATGACACAAACGAAAGACGCGTCATCAAGCCTCGTCCTCGTCTTCGTCCTCATCTTCCAAAGACGATTCTTCCTCCGCCGAAGATGATTCTTCCTCCTCCTCATTATCATTGTGGCGCACCGCATCACGTGAAGCTCGGATGGTGTTGGCAAGATCTTCAACAGCATCTTCATGGGAAGATGTTTGAGGCGCACCGGAAGACATTCCGCCCATGGCGGCCGAAGAAGCACCCATGCCTCCCATGAGAGACGCAAAACTCATGCCTCACATTGCGGCCATGGCGCCGGGGGGTGCTCCAAAGCCACCCATGCCTCCCATGGTCTCCATGGTAGCTCCAAAGCCACCCATGACACCTAAGCCTCCCATGGTAGCTCCGAAGCCACCCATGCCTCCCATGACGCCAAGGCCACCTCCACCCATGGCCCCAAGGCCACCTCCACCCACGGCGCCAAGGCTACCGCCACCCATTGCGCGAATCATGGCTCTTTTTTGGATCAAGACTTCTTCACGGGCAAGATTGACATACTCCCTTTGCGCCTCATTGAGGATAGATGTGTCCAAGAAGAACAAGTGCTTCTCCCATTCCAACAATGTAGTTCGCTCCTCATTGCTCACCTTCCTCTCCTCCAAAGCCACCTTCCTCTCCTCGGCCGCCACCCTCCTCTTCTTGGCCGCCAACCTCCTCTCCTCGGCCGCGGCATCTTGGTTCCTTGCCATTTTCCTCACCTTGTTGGCTTCCTTTCTTGCCTTCACAATAGCTTCCATAGCATTTTTGAGCTCAGCGTCTCCTTTCCTCTTCTTCTTTTCTTTTGCGTCTTTCTTGGTTCCATCTGGTCGTTTTGGCTTCGAGTATGAAACCGAGTTGTGTGTGGGGCTTCTCTAACCATCATCACTTGATGTTTCCTCCTCATCATCATCATCATCCAACTCAATTGCTCGCTTGCGTTTGTTGCTCAAATCCAAATAATCCAAATCATCACGCTTCTTCCATTTTTCATCATCCTTCAACACGTCATAGCAATGAGGCAAGGTAAATGGACTTTCTTTCTTGATCTTCCCCTTCTTGGTCCTCTTCTCCTCTCCTTTGAACAAGTTTTGTGCAATGTTGCACTACATGAAAACAAAACAAGTTACCACTTCAAACACCAACAACAAGTATGATGAACATGGATGAAATGCCACTTACTCTATCGTCCTCATTGGTGCCACTTGGGTTCAACTTGTCAACCGCCTTTTGTGCGGCCGCCCACTTCTGACAATCCTTGTTGATTGTCGACCACGGGGACCGAAGAGATCGGTCGGAGAGGTCAATTCCACTCACGTTGCGAACATCAATGTGTTCCTTCATCTGGTTCCAATAAGCATCTCTACTTTGATCACCTCCAATGGATGGATCCCTCGACACTTTTAACCAAGTATTGCATAGTAAGATGTCTTCGGCGTTGGTGTAATTGCCTTTCGTCGTTCTAAGCCTGACAGTACGAGTAGGGGGTACGAATGAGGAGGCAAGGCCCTAGCTATGGTGGAGTTGTACACGAGGTGTTTTACGAGTTCAGGCCCTTCTCGGAGGAAGTAACAGCCCTACGTCTCGGTGCGCGGAGGCAGTCGACTGATATGTGTATAGGTGTGAGTTATAGGGGTGCGAACCCTTGTACAGGAGGATGGGGTGGCTTATATAGTGCGCCAGGACCCCAGCCATGCTCCACGTTACTAAGGGTTTAATGTACATTAAGGCAGACGTTACTGGTAACGTCTGCAGTAAAGAGCTATAAAGGCATTCACTACGGCGAGTAAATACCAGACTGTTACTGTCCTAAGGGACCTTTGACCTTCGGGGGTCGAGTGCCTTGGATTGGTCGAGTGGAGTTGAGTCGTCTTGCAGGTGACGTCTAGTCGAGTGGGACGTCCTCTTGGGTCGTCTCAGTCGACTGTCTTTACCATCGTAGGTTTTGTCTTTTGATCTTCTGGGATAGTGACCTTGGGTGGGGTACTTTGGCCAGGCCCGTGACCCTACCCTAGGTCTGTAACCTCGTCAGTAGCCCCCGAATGGACCGAGGCTTGAGCAGGAGAGAGAGTGCTGAAGGGAGCCTTGGTCCTGGCTCGACGCCCTTGGGGTAGTCTTCTTCTGAGCTGGTGGACTAGGCTGTCTTCCTCAATCTTGTCTTGGTCGCGTTGATCGATTCTGGAACCGTCGAGTGCGTTTGATGCGTCTTCCGTCGACTGAACTTTGCACTAGGCGTCGGGTGTCGTTGACGTGCGCAGTTTTTGGCGGGGTTGGTTGCTCTTCGGTCGCCGGATTTTACGGGATTTCGATATTTGGGGAAGCGCGCGGGGCGGGTCGTGCCGCAGCAATCGGACGGATATGCTCGGGACGCCTCGATCTTCGTGCCACCTTTTTCTCCACGTATCGCATCTGCGCCTGTTGCGGGATTTGATAAGATCGCTCGGGGCCACCGGTCAGCAACTCGACCGGAGTGCTATAAGTGTGTGCCGAGCCCGAAGCGGAGGCACTGTGCGCCCATTCCCTGTTCTTTCGCCTCTGCCTCTCCGCCGTGCCTCTGCTCCCTCTCGCTTTCTCCACAGCAACCGTCGGCCCGCGTGCCATGGGCAAGGACAAGACTGCGGCGATGGAGCGTTCGAAGAAGGCGGCGACGGGGAAGGGGAGGCAGTCCGGCCGCAGCGGATCGTCATCGAGGTCCGGGCTCCCTCCTGGTTGGATCCAGGGGGATTGGATCAGGTCCACCATCACGGCGGAGGATTTGGAGGAGCTGGAGGAGGAGGGGCTAGTCGCCCGTGGCTCCTGGCGGGTGCCGGAGGGCGGGCTCGAGCCTCGGCCGCAGTAGGGCGAGTGCGTCCTTCTTGCGACCCATGTCGACCGAGGTTTCTCCATGCCTCCGCACCCTTTCTTTCGTGCTTTCTTGATATTCTTCGGCGCCCAGCTACATTACTTCACGCCCAATTCCATGGCTTTCCTTGCCGCGGTCGTCTCTATGTGCGAGAACTTCCTCGGCTGTCGGCCGCATTGGGGTTTGTTCAAACACATCTTTACTTGCCGCTAGCAAACCGTCAAGAAGGCGAACCCGAGTGAGGAGAAAATGCACGTCCTCCAGGAGTGCGGCGGGCTCGGCATCCAACTTAGGAATATGAGCGCTTTTCCTCCTATGATTCTTCCGGAGTCGACTCGGGGCTGCAGTCAACTTGGTTCTATTACAAGGACAGTACGACTCCCGGTCAGTCGACCGTACTCCCCCCTTTCTCTCTTGGTCGAGCCAGCCAGCCTCCGTCAATGATCGTGGGTCGGGCCGAGAGGGCGGAAGTGAACATGTTGGTGGAACGGGTCATCCAGTTGGTCCGCGAGGGAGTCACGGGGTTGGACCTGCTTGAGGTATACCTCATGCGGAGGATCCAGCCACTCCAGGCTTGGGACCACCCGATGTGGCTGTACTCCGGCACCGACGACTCGTCACGAGTCCACCCGGAGGCGGCAGGCGTGAAGTACGTGGCGCAGTGCCTGAAGTGCGTCATGGTGAACAAAGACAACTCCAGGGGGTCCGGGGGGGTCCTCCCATTCGACGCTGACCACCTTCCTGACAAGGTCTGTCCTTGGCTTCTGAGTGGTGTTCCTGTTATTGGCTTGTAATTGTCTTGACGAATCCGACTGACATTTGGCTGATCTTCCTTTTTGCAGATCTATACTGAAATGTACTCGGTGCCCAACGGGGACCAGGTCCAAGAGGGCGAAGAGGGCGCGGGCGACGTCTCTGAGTGGAAGTCAGACGAAGAGACCGAAGAGGAGAGCGAGGACTACAGCAGCGGGGAGGAGGTCGAGTCACCTCCCCGTGACGAGAAGCGATCTAAGGGGAAGCACGACCCGAGGGCTGTGCGCCCTCGGACGGGTCCCTCCAGCTCCCAAGCGCATAAGCGAGCTCGTACGACCACTCCTGATCCATCTGAGAAGGCACCCAAGCAACCCAAGGTCACCACCGCCAAGCCCCGGAAGGCTCCGCCCAAGCTTAAGGTGGATGTTCCCATTGCCTCCACGTAAGTGCCATTCAGCTTTGTTTCTTTCTGCCTTTCGGAGGTCGACTCTGCCTTTGTCGACTCATCTTCGAGGAAATTCTTCAGTGCTGCTCCTTCCGTGACCTCGATGGACATCGAGAAGGGCCGGGACGATGAGGAGACCGCGGATGCTGCAACGTCCCGCGCAGGTGCAAGTTGTAGATCGTGTTTTGCTTTTCGTCGGTTAGGGCTGACGGTCGACTGAGCCTCACAATTGTTTGTTTTGAAGTGCGCCGCCACGTCATAGAGCTCCCAGACGACGATGATGATGATGAGGAGCACTTGGGAGGGGCTCGACGACGCACTAGGAAGAAGGGCCGGAAGGTGCCTTCTGGCCCAGAGGCCCGGCAACAGGAAGATGTGGTCCGAGCCATTGTCTCCTTCACCGTCCCCATGTTGACTGAGCGCCCTGCTTTGTCGGCTGGAGGGGCCATCGACCCAGCGCCTGCCCCAGCTGTCGACCCAGCGTCCGCTCCGGCCGTCGACCCAGCGCCTGCTCCGTCGTCCGTTCTCTTCTCCACCTATCGCCTCCCGGAGGATCCCGTGGGCGCGGCTCAAGAAGCCGTTCGCCAGGCGAGGCTGATGATGGAGAAGACGAAGGCGGCGTACGAGGCCAGCATGATTTCTTACGACGCTAGTTCTGCCCTTTGGACCTATGTCCAGGTTTGTTTCCTCCAACTCATTGGCTTGTTGCACTGGAAAAATCTTCAGTTTGAAAAAATCTACTGCTTTGTTCGTAAGATGATGCCACACCCACTGGGTGTTGTCTTGACGTGTAGCCTTTTATCGTTTGCTTTGAACTTCACTTGAGCTCGAGCCAGACTGATCTTGGCCGAGTGAGAACCAGTGGGGGCACTCTTAGTGCACCCACTGGGTGTAGTCCCCGAGACCGTGGTCGACTGCTGGTAGTCGGCCATGGTTTGATGATAGAACTTTCCTCCTTGTTTTTTTAGCTCGAGCCAGACTGATCTTGGCCGAGTGAGAACCAGTGGGGGCACTCTCAGTGCACCCACTAGGTGTAGTCCCCGAGACTGCGGTTGAGTGTTTGACTCGACTGTAGTCTTAGAATCCTGTTTTTATTGTGTTGTTGCTGAGATCTTGTGAGTTTGGAGCCAAATTTGCAGACCTTGAGAAGAAGCAGATCCATCTCAATCTTGACTTGCAGCTGGCTCGGGTCCACCTGAAGAAGACGCAGGACGACGCAGCTGGTAACTGATGCGAGCAATTCGTCGACTTACCTTTGATAAACATGCTCTGTGTCTCCTCATGTTCATCTGTCCAGTGATGTCTTTTGCAGGTCAGCTGAAAGTGGCCTTGGAGCAGAAAGACCTCGACTTGGTGGCGGCGCAGCAGCAGGCTCAAGAGAAGATAGAACTGGCAGAGCAGAAGCTGGCTTCCGTAGGCGCCCTTGAGGCGGAGATCACCAAGTTGAAGGGTTCACTCGACGCGGCTAACCAAGAAGTGACTCGGCTGAAGAATGCCAAGAGTGCTCTGAATGACAAATACGAGACCCTCTTCCAGAAGAGGATTGATCTGGAGGCTTATCTGAGCGACCTTACCAAGAAGTGGTATCTCGTGCTCGAAGGTATGTCTCTTTGGCTCAGACTAAGGTGGATCGATCGACTCGTATCTTGCTTGCTGACTCGACGTGTTTCTTGTGGTGTAGAGTTCTGTCGCAACTTCGACGAAGAGACAGGGCGGGTCGAACCTGGACCCAGCCAACTCCATTGTCAAGGACGAAGCTGCCATGAACATCTTGAGGTTGGAGTCCTGCCTTACCACCGCCACGGGCTACCTGGGTCGGCTGAAAGCAGTGATGGCCCGGATCGATACTGCGCTCTGGAGGGGAGTCGTGCAGGAGAACGACCTCGAGTCTCTGATGACTCGACTCAATGAGATCCCTAGTCGAGTGCAGGAGTGGAAGAAGTCATCTACCCGTTGTGGAGCTGACGTGGCGCTATCCTTGGTCCGCGTGCACTGCAAGGAGGTGAAGGAGAGAAGGCTCACAGCGCTCAAGGTCGCCAATACGAGGGAGCTCCAGTTCCAGTCATTCATGGAGACTTTCTTGTAAGCCGCCACCCGCATCGCCGATGGGATCGTCCTGGACCAGTTTGTTGAACCCGCGAGTCGGCCTCCTCCTGAGGAGTGAATGAACTTTGATACTTTGATTCAATTTGCCTCGGAATGCCGAGTGATCCTGTAATCGTTAAACTCTTGTGGGCCCGAGGCCCAGGTACTCTTGCCCGAAACATGCGGGACTTTTATCTGGACTCGAATCCTTTGCTTCTGACTCTTTTTGATCGCTTGGATTTTGAGTCGACGCCTTGATGGCAATGTTGTGCTTGTGGCGGGGCTCGGAGGACCGCAGCTAAGTCCCCGAGTGAGAGGATCACTCTTCACTCGGAGTGGTTTTTGTGACTTAGGCGATTCCAAGCTACGTTGTATTTGTGGCGGAGCTCGGAAGACAGAGCCACATTATACTTATGATGTAGCTCGGAGGACCGCAACTAAGCCTCCGAGTGGGAGGGTTGCTCTTCACTCGGAGTGGTTTTTGTAACTTAGGCGATTCCAAGCTACGTTGTATTTGTGGCGGAGCTCAGAAGACAGAGCCACATTATACTTATGACGCAGCTTGGAGGACCGCAACTAAGCCCCCCGAGTGAGAGGATCGCTCTTCATTCGGAATGGTTTTTGTAACTT
>LR738715.1:806530260-806550568 GCA_902687465.1 Secale cereale | reverse complement strand
TGCTCTTCACTCGGAGTGGTTGTTTGTAACTTAGGCGATTCCAAGCTACGTTGTATTTGTGGCGGAGCTCGGAAGACAGAGCCACATTATACTTATGACGTAGCCTGAAGGACCGCAGCTAAGCCCCCAAGTGAGAGGATTGCTCTGCACTCAGAGTGGTTATTGCAACTTAGGCGATTCCAAGCTACGTTGTATGTGTGGCGGAGCTCGGAAGACAGAGCCACATTATACTTATGGCGCAGCTTGGAGGACCGCAACTAAGCCCCTGAGTGAGAGGGTTGCTCTTCACTCGGAGTGGGTGTTTGTAATTTAGGCGGATCGGGTTCGCAGCTAAGCCCCCGAGTGAGAGGATCGCTCTTCACTCGGAGTGGATTTTTGAAACTTAAGCGAATCGGATTCGCAGTTAAGCCCCCGAGTGAGAGGATCGCTCTTCACTCGGAGTGGATTTTTGAAACTTAGGCGAATCGGGTTCGCAGCTAAGCCCCCGAGTGAGAGGATCGCTCTTCACTCGGAGTGGATTTTTGAAACTTAGGCGAATCGGGTTTGCGGCTAAGCACCCACTGGGGGATTTTGAAGACCAACATCTTAGAAAACAACAAACATTAAGGGATCACTGCAAACTTGTCTTTGAAGTAAACCGGAAAATCTTTATTACAACTCGACTGTTCGAGCGTCTCAGGTGTAGAAGCGGCAGAGCAGGTCCGCGTTCCACGAACGAGGTTCGTCTTTCTTCTTGGCGACGTTGTAAAGGTGGTACGCTCCGTTGTGCAGTACGTTGGTGATGATGAATGGGCCTTCCCAGGCCGGGGCGAGCTTGTGTGGTCGTTTCTGATGGACCCGAAGAACCAGGTCTCCTTCCTGAAATGCTCGGCTTTGGACGTTGCGAGCATGGAATCGACGCAGGTCTTGCTGATAGATGGTCGACCGGATCAGGGCCATCTCTCGTTCCACCTCCAAGAGATCGACTGCATCCTGATGAGCTTGCTCTGCCTCGGCCTCGGAGAAGAGTTCCACTCGGGGGCGGCGTTATGTAACAAATCACTAGGCAACACGGCTTCAGCTCCATAGACCATGAAGAAAGGGGTACGGCCAGTCGACCGTTTTGGAGTTGTCCTCAGACCCCATAGGACAGACGGTAGTTCGGTTACCCAAGCCCCAGCGGCATGCTTAAGGTCACGCATGAGCCGTAGCTTCAGGCCTTGGAGAATCAAACCGTTTGCCCTTTCTGCCTATCCATTCGACTACGGATGCGCCACGGAGGCATAGTCGACTCGTGTTCCTTGAGAAGCACAGAAAGCTCTGAATTCATCCAAGTCAAAATTGGAGCCGTTGTCCGTGATGATGCTGTGGGGGACTCCATATCTGAATATCAATTCCCTCATGAAGCTGATGGCGGTGCTCGACTCGAGTTTCTTGATGTGCTTTGCCTCAATCCATTTGGGAACTTGTCGACCGCCACGAGCAGGTGAGTGAATCGACTTCTGCCTGTCTTGAAGGGGCCGACCATATCAAAGCCCCAAACGGCAAAGGGCCAAACTAGTGGAATGGTCTTCAAAGTAGACGCCAACTTGTGGGACATGTTGGAGTAGAATTGGCAACCTGCGCACTTGTCCACAATATCTTTGGCCATCTCGTTGGCTCGGGGCCAATAAAACCCGGCTCGGTACGCTTTGGCCACTATAGTCCGAGAGGAAGCGTGGTGGCCGCAAGTTCCCGAGTGAATCTCATCCAGGATCAGTCGACCTTCCTCTAGGATGATGCAGCGCTGAGCGACTCCGGTGATGCTTTCTCTGTACAGTTGACCCTGAATGACAGTGAACGCCTTGGATCGGCGGATGATCTAGCGTGCTTCTTCTTCATCTTCCGGGAGTTCTTGCCTGAGCAGATAGGATATGTACGGCACAGTCCAGCCGGACGTAATCACTAAAATCTCCATGATTAGGTCGACCACCGCACGCACTTCGACTTCAGTCGGATCTGACGCACTAACTGGCTGCGGGGGTTCTTCCGTGAAGGGGTCTTCCTTGACAGAAGGGGTGTGCAGATGCTCCAAAAACACATTCTTGGGTATAGGCTTCCGAGTCGACCCAATTTTCGCGAGGTCATCGACAAGCTGATTCTTGGCTCTGGGCACGTGATGGAGCTCTAAACCTTCAAACTTCTTTTCAAGCTTTCGCACTACACTGCAATAACTGGTCATTGCCGGGCTCCTGATGTCCCATTCCTGCATCACTTGGTTCACCACTAAGTCTGAGTCGTTGTAGACCATCAGGCGACGGACGCCGAGTGAGATGGCCATGCGCAACCCGTACAAAAGTGCTTCGTACTCAGCTTCATCATTCGATGAGTCAAAGTGGATCTGAAGGACGTAACTGAGCTTGTCGCCCCTGGGAGATACCAGGACCACGCCTGCGCCGGATCCGTTCAACATCTTGGATCCATCAAAGAACATAGTACAGTGATCCAACTGAACTTGAGTCGGCAGCTCTTGTTCTATCCACTCGGCCACAAAATCTACTATAGCCTGAGAATTGATGGCTTTCTTCGCTTCAAACTTGATATCTAACGAAAGAAGTTCAATCGCCCATTTTGCCACTCGACCGGTTGCGTCTCGGTTGTTCAGGATCTCTGACAGCGGGGCGTCGCTGACGACTGAGATTGTATGGTCCGAGAAGTAATGGGCAACCTTTTTTGCAGTCAAGTAAATCCCATACACGAGCTTCTGGTAATGCGGGTACCTTTGCTTGGAGGGAGTCAGAACTTCGGATATGTAGTAGATTGGGCGTTGGACCTTGTAGGCCTTGCCCTCTTCTTCCCGCTCGACCGTGAGTACAGTGCTGACAACTTGTCCGGTGGCTGCAATGCATAGTAGGAGAGGCTCTTTGCTGACTGGGGCAGCAAGCACCGGCTGGGTGGACAGCAGGGCTTTGATCTCTTCAAACGCTGCTTCGGCTTCGGAATTCCACTCGAACTTGTCTGATTTCTTCATGAGTCGGTAGAGAGGCAATGCCTTCTCACCGAGACGAGAAATGAATCGACTCAATGCGGCCAAGCAACCAGTAAGCTTCTGGACGTCGTGTATACGCTCGGGGTGTTTCATTCGGAGGATGGTGCTGACCTTCTCTAGGTTGGCGTCGATTCTCCGTTCGGAAATGAGAAAACCGAGTAACTTGCCGCCAGGAACTCCAAATGTACACTTCGACGGATTGATCTTGATATCATAGCTTCTTAAGTTTGCGAATGTCTCAGCGAGGTAGGTCAGCAGGTCGGAACCTTTCCGTGACTTGACCACAATGTCATCCATGTATGCTTCGATGTTTCGACTGATTTGTTTTGTCAGGCACTTCTGGATCATGCGCATGAAGGTAGCGCCGTCATTTTTGAGACCGAAAGGCATGGTGACATAACAGAAGCACCCGAAGGGGGTGATGAAAATTGTCTTAATTTCATCGGGCCCGAACAGACGGATCTGATGGTACCCGGAATACGCTTCCAGAAAGGACAAACGCTCGCATCCTGCAGTCGAGTCAACTATCTGATCGATGCGAGGGAGAGGAAAATGATCCTTCGGGCAGGCCCAATTGATGAGCTTGAAATCGATGCACATGCGGAGAGACTTGTCCTTCTTGGGACCATGATGAAATTGGCGAGCCACTCGGAGTGGTAGATCTCGCAGATAAACTCAGCTGCCAGGAGCCGAGCCACTTCCTCGCCAATTGCCTTTCTCTTCTCCGCAGCGGACTGACGAAGATGTTCCTTCACAAGCTTCACCTTTGGGTCGACTTGCAAATGGTGCTCAGCCAGTCCCCTGGGTACACCCGGCATGTCTGATGGTTTCCATGCGAAGATGTCCCAGTTCTCACGGAGGAACTGGATGAGCGCTTCTTCCTATTTGCTGTCGAGTGTAGTGGAAATGTGGGTCAGTGCTGCATTGGTGACGGTGGGGTGGATGTGTACAGGCTTCGTCTCCCCGGCCGACTGGAAAGCTGACTCGGAAGCCGGCTTCTTTGCCCTCAGCAGGTCACTCGGATCCACGCTCTTCTGGTACTCCTCCATCTCTACTGCTGCCATCTGCTCGTCAGCGATCTTCGAGCCTTTCTGGAAGCACTCTTCCGCTTTATGACGGTTCCCAGTGACTGTTATAACGCCATTGGGTCCCGGAATCTTCAGCTTGAGGTATACATAACATGGTCGAGCCATGAACCTGGCATAGGCGGGCCTACCCAGAATGGCATGATAAGTGTTGTTGAAGTCCACCACTTCAAACGCCAGCTTCTCTTTGCGATAATTCTTCGACTCGCCAAAGACTACGTCGAGTGTGATTTGGCCAAGTGAGTCGGCCTTCTTCCCGGGGATGACCCCGTGGAACCTCATGTTACTTTCGCTCAGCTTGGACATAGGGATGCCCATGTCCCGAAGGATTGCTGCATACAGAATATTCAAACCACTTCCTTCATCCATCAGGACCCTGGTCAGACGTGTGCCCTCGACCACTAGGTCGGCCACCAGTGCCTGCCGCCCGGGGGTGGCAATGTGCGCACGATGATCAGACTGGTCGAATGTGATGGGGGTCTTGGACCACTTCAGAAACGTGGTGGTTGCCGGGGCAACCATGTTGACTTCTCTGTTGATGACTTTCAGTCGACTTTTGCTCTCGACGTCTGCGAAGATCACCAAAGTGGAGTTGATCTGGGGGTATCCTCCATCCCCTTCCCTGTCTTCGGACTCCTCTGATTCCTTTCCCTTCTCAGTCGACTGATCTTTCTGGAAGTTCTGGATCAAGAGCCCGCATTGTCGAGTGGTGTGCTTGGGATATACCAAGTTTCCCTCTTCATCTTTCTTCGTGTGAATGGGACACGGCTGGTTGAGTACATCATTCCCAGCTTGATCTTTCACTTTCTTGGGGGCCCAGGGCCCCTTCGGCTTTCCTTTGCCCTTTCCTTGGTTGACCACAGCAGCTTCGCCCTGAGCAGCTGGCTCGGCCTTGCGCTTGTTCTTCCGACTGGAATTTTGATCGTCCTATCCAAATGGTTTCTTGCCACTGCGGAGCCGATCGGGCTCTTCGCCATTAGCATACCGACTGGCAATTTCCATCATCCGAGACAAGGACATATCGCCCGTTCGGCCAAACTTCAGATTGAGCTCTCGGTTACGCACGCCCTCCTTGAAGGCGCAAACTGCCTGGTGCTCAGACACATTCTCCGCCGTGTGATGCAAGGTGGTCCATCGCTGGATGTAATCCCTCAAGGTTTCATTCGACTTCTGCGCGCAATGCTGAAGCTCCACGAGGCCAGCAGGCGGCTTGCAGGTGCCTTCGAAGGTCCGAATGAACACTCGAGCCAGCTCTTCCCAGCTCTAAATACTCCCAGGGGCCAACTGATTGAGCCACGCCCGAGCCGAGCCGCCCAGCATCACAGGAAGGTGCTTCATGGCCACGTCATCGTTGCCGCCTCCAATCTGCACAGCCACTCGGTAGTCTTTTAGCCAGGTGTCCAGCTTTGACTTGCCGGTGAACTTATTTACCCCCGCCGCCAATCTGAAGTTCGGGGGGATCTCAGCTGCCCTGATGGCGCTGCAGAAACACTCGGGTCCAGAGACAGGTACTCGGCTTCCACTCGGACGACCTTTGCCTTGCTCTTCTCTGAATGCCCTGTTCCGGTCGACCAGCCTCTGCACAAGGATAGACCTTGCGTCGAAGCCCGGCCTCCGGGGACATGGGGGAACCCTCCGCTCGTCGTCGCGCAGGCGCCTGCCCTCATGCCGACGGGGCGAGAACGATCCGCTTCCCGGAGGAGGCGTAGGCACTCGACGGTGGTCGTGCTGACCGGGTCGACGGTCGTATTGCTCGTCATTTCGACCCAGATGCCGGTCTTGCTGCGGGCCACGTTCCTCACGCCTTGGGGGCGATCTTGGACTGTGGGCTAACCAAACGGTGTCTGCAACCACCGATCTGCTGTGAATCCTGTTGCGCGACTGAGAAATAGCCGCGTTTTGCTCTTCAGCCGTTCGGAGCAAAGCTCGGATCTACTGAAGGCCTCTCCCAGCCTCCGACTGACATGGTTGAATAGACTCCGCGATGCGAGCCACGGCCTCGAGGTTCTGAACTGGTGTGCGGAACACCTGAGTCTCGTGCGGGTGCGATTGCCGCGGTCGTCGACTGGACTCGGGTGCCAGTCGGCGGGCCTGGTCGTCGAGTGCGCGCTGGATATTTTCCAAGTGCGCGCGTTCAGCCACGGTGGCCAAGCGCGTGGCTTCCAGGGCCAGGGCCTCTGGTGAATCTCCCATGATTTGAGTGAAGAGCGTGTCTTTGTTGCGGTGTCAAAGCTCGTCCCTCTGCTCGGCAGTGAGGGGTTGAGGAATGTATCCATCGTTGTCGTACGAACGGCCGCCACCGCTGCCGCCGTCCCCACCACGGGGAAAACCCGGCGGGCTGTGGCGTGAGTCGACCATGAGGACTTCCGCTGCGGGATAGCTGCTCCCGCACTCGGAAACTGAATCTACGAGCTCGATTGACGGATCGACCGGCCCGTAGAGGTAACCGTCGGGCTCGATGGTCGCGACTGGAGGGGTGGCCGTCTGGCGGGCCACCGCATGTTTCATCCACCGCTGGAGCCGTGAGCGATCGGATCGCTTGCGAAGGCGTCCGGCGGGGATGAGGAACGATGTAGGGATCTACAGGTACTGAGTCGACGGCTGCCGAAGGAGGACGCCGCAGGCGCTGGCGCGGAAGTGCGCAGCCCCGCGGACGGGCAGAGCCTCGACGTCGAGAGGGGCCTCCTGGAGCCACGCGGAGTCATCGGCGACGAACACGAGCGCGCCGAGTCGGATCTCGCGGCCCAACGCCAGACCACCGCCGGACACCATGATGAAGGAGGTCGGAGAAAAGGTTGCAACCTCACCAGAAGTCGCTAAGACGCCTTGCCCCAAGGTGGGCGCCAACTGTCGTGGTTCTAAGCCTGACAGTACGAGTAGGGGGTACGAATGAGGAGGCAAGGCCCTAGCTATGGTGGAGTTGTACACGAGGTGTTTTACGAGTTCAGGCCCTTCTCAGAGGAAGTAACAGCCCTACGTCTCGGTGCCTGGAGGCAGTCGATTGATATGTCTATAGGTGTGAGTTACAGGGGTGCGAACCCTTGTACAGGAGGATGGGGGTGGCTTATATAGTGCACCAGGACCCCAGCCATGCTCCACGTTACTAAGGGTTCAATGTACATTAAGGCAGACGTTACTGGTAACGTCTGCAGTAAAGAGCTATAAAGGCATTCACTACGGCGAGTAAATACCAGACTGTTACTATCCTAAGGGACCTTTGACCTTCGGGGGTCGAGTGCCTTGGATTGGTCGAGTGGAGTTGAGTCGTCTTGCAGGTGACGTCTAGTCGAGCGGGACGTCCTCTTGGGTCTCTCAGTCGATTGTCTTTACCATTGTAGGTTTTATCTTTTGATCTTCTGGGGTAGTGACCTTGGGTGGGGTACTTTGGCCAGGCCCGTGACCCTACCCTAGGTATGTAACCTCGTCATTGCCCGCTCTTCCTTTCGGTGTGTCAACAATGCCCTCACCATCCTCGTCCACCTCGAACTCATGGTCATCAAAGTGCATGTCATTGGTTTGAGACCAATGCGAATTGTTGGAGCCAACACCCATAGTTGACATGTATGCATCATCGTTGACACTACAAAATATATAGAACAATGCAAATAAGCTATCTATATGAATACAACAAAAACAACAAAGCCTTTAGTCCCAAACAAGTTGGTGTAGGCTAGAGGTGAAACCCATAAGTTCTTGTGACCAACTCATGGCTCTGACACATGGATAGCAAGCTTCCACGCACCCCTGTCCATAGCTAGTTCTCTCGTTATACTCCAATCCTTCAGGTCTCTCTTAACAGACTCCTCCCATGTCAAATTCAGTCTACCCGACCTCTCTTGACATTCTCCACACGCTTTAGCCGTCCTCTATGCACTGGGGCTTCTGAAGGCCTGAGTTGAATATGCCCAAACCATCTCAAATGATGTTGGACAAGCTTCTCTTCAATAGGTGATACCCCAACTCTATCTCGTACATCATAATTCCGGACTCGATCGTTCCTCGTGTGGCCACACATCCATCTCAACATATGCATCTCCGCCACACCTAATTGTTGAACATGTCGCCTTTTAGTCGGCCAACACTCGGCGCCATACAACATTGCGGGTCGAACCGCCGTCCTCTAGAACTTGCCTTTTAGCGTTTGTGGCACTCTCTTGTCACAAAGAATGCCAGAAGCTTGGCGCCACTTCATCCATCCGGCTTTGATTCGATGGTTCACATCTTCATCAATACCCTCATCCTCCTGCAGCATTGACTCCAAATATCGAAAGGTGTTCTTCTGAGGCACCACCTGCCCATCAAGGCTAACCTCCTCCTCCTCACACCTAGTAGTACTAAAACCGGACATCATGTACTCAGTTTTAGTTCTACTAAGCTTAAAATCCTTTCGATTCCAAGGTTTGTCTCCATAACTCTAACTTCCTATTTATCCCCGTCCGACTATCGTCAACTAGCACCACATCGTCCGCAAAGAGCATACACCATGGGATATCTCCTTGTATATCCCTTGTGACCTCATCCATCACCAAGGCAAAAAGATAAGGGCTCAAAGCTGACCCTTAATGCAGTCCTATCTTAATCGGGAGGTCATCAGTGTCGACATCACTTGTTCGAACACTTGTCACAACATTATCGTACATGTCCTTGATGAGGGTAATGTACTTTGCTGGGACTTTGTGTTTCTCCAAGGCCCACCACATGCCATTCCGTGGTATCTTATCATAGGCCTTCTTCAAGTCAATGAACACCATATGCAAGTCCTTCTTTTGCCCCCTGTATCTCTTCATAAGTTGTCGAACCAAGAAAATGGCTTCCATCGTCGACCTCCCAGGCATGAAACAAAACTGATTTTTGGTCACGTTTGTCATTCTTCTTAAGAGGTGCTCAATGACTCTCTCACATAGCTTCATTGTATGGCTCATCAGCTTAATTCCATGGTAGTTAGTACACCTCTGAACATCCCCCTTGTTCTTGAAGATTGGTACTAATCACTACAAAAAAATACACTTCCGTGATGATATGTGTTTGTCACAGTAGGTCACGTTTACTGTCATGCATGTACATCCATGACAATTTTATGACAGAATCAAGATAGTCATACATGTCTTGTCGTAGAAGTGTTCCATGACATTACCAAAATTATCATCACGGAAGTGTCCACTTCCATGACGATAAATCGTGCGTCACAGAAGTACTTTCGTCAAGGGTGACCGACACGTGGCATCCACCGTAACGGAACGCTGTTAAGCTATCGGGTCCGGTTTTGGATCCGATAACCCGTTAACAGCCCGGACCAATGGGGATTTTCCATGTGAAAAATTCTGATTGGCTGACGGAAACACGTGCCAGCTCCGCATTGGCACAGGTGTCACTCATCCAATAGGTGAGATGCGCCTATGATATGTTGACACGTGGACCGGCCCATAAAGTTTAAATGGGCAGGCCCAACTAAAGGCCCGCAAGATTTTGCGGACCATAATGGGCCGGCCCAGCTAAAGGCCCACGAGATTTTGCGGACCGTAATGGGCTGGCCCAGCTAAAGGCCCACAAGATTTTGCGGGCCATAATGGGCTGGCCCAGGTAAAGGCCCACAAGATTTTTGCGGGCCATAATGGGCCGGCCCAGGTGAAGGCCCACAAGATTTTTGTGGACCGTAATGGGACGGCCCAGCTAAAGGCCCATGAGATTTCGCCGACATTAATGGACCGGCCCAGCTATAGGCCCACAAGATTTTGAGGACCCGAGTAGGCCGGCCCATTAACTGGCTGCCATGTTTTGGGCCAAATGCCGGTCCATATTTGATCCAGTCCATTAATGGCCTGCCACGTTCCGGGCCTAACAATGGCCCATATGAGATATGGCCCGTTAAAAGCCTACCAAGTTCTGGGCCAAATTACGGCCCAGATCAGGTCCCGCCCTTTAAGAGGCTTTGGGCTAAATTATAGCCCATATCAGATTTGGCCCGTCAATAGGACGCTATGATTTTGGGCCCACTTGCTAAAGGCCTATTTAGTAATTTGGCCTGATATTAGTTTCGGCCTGTTAAGGGCCCGTTAAACATTTCGGCCCTATATTAATTTCGGCATGTTAAAAGCCCGTCATATAGTTGGGCCTAACTACGGCCCGGTTTGCATCCAGCCTGCTCGCTGATTGGGCCAAACAAGGACCAAGACAATTTTGGCCTATTAAAAGCCTGTGATTTGATTGGCACAATCATGGGCCGGGGTCCACTTCGGGCTTCTGTCGGCCCGTGAGATGTTCGGCACATTTCAGGCCCAACCTATTTCTCAGCCTCATAAAAGCCCATTGAGTTTTCTTGCGAAAAGAGGGCCGGTGGTTTACTCGGCCTATTAAAGGCCAAACTCTACTAGTGGGCCAGTTTACATTTAGGCCTTCTAACGGACCAAGATGACGGGGCCCATGATGCGGATCGTACATCGTGATTGCATGACGGCCCGATTATGTACCGTAATTTTACGGTTTGGCCGGTTTACTGCGAAGACAGGATATATATATATATATATATATATATATATATATATATATATATATATATATATATATATATATATATATATATATATATATATATATGCTCATCATGAATAAGAAAAAACCTAGACTATACAATAACGAAATTAAGGCATATTACATCCACTAAGCATCAAAGTTCGCCACTATGATAATAAAGCACAAGCAGACAGCAGATTACATACAGGGTGTCGTGGTTTCGTCATGGCAAATGTCCTAGCAAAAGGACTTATCGTGGAGCCATCGCTACGGGTTAGCTTAAAGGGGTTAAAGCGGACAAGGACGCAAGGGTTTTTATACTAGTTCGGCCCCTTCGATGAAGGTAAAGCCTACGTCTAGTTTGGTGTCGTATTGCTAGGGTTTCGATGACCAGGGAGCGAATCCGCTTTGCCTATGTCTCGAGTTATTGTTCTCTGTCCTTGAACCGTCGCCGTTTCATCCCTTTATATACACAGGGTGACGCCCGGTCCGATTTACAGAATCCCGAGGTTGGCTCATAAACGTGCCCGGCTCGGTCTCTATCTTTCCTATCTTACAACACAAGTTACATGTCGTATGGCGGTTTACACATTACGGGCCCTAACACCTCTTGGGCCCTGAATCTCTAGTCTTATATAATAAAGCGCCATGCTTCATGTCTCGCTGGGCTTCAGTTGAAGTAATCTTGATAGGCATAAACCGACCCCTCCTGGGTAGTTTATACCTAATGGTAATATCCCTGACATTAGGCCCCAGATTGATTTGAATATATTCATGTCAATCTTCAACGCCTTGTAAAAGTTTTGCCCTCCGCGGCTTCAAATATTTCATAAATCGCCGTGACGTCATCTCCTGGATCACATGGAACCGCCGTGACCTCATCTGTTCATTTAATACCTATACCTGTTTTATTCTTCATTTATTAAAATCTTCGAAGATCAAGGCGACAGTATCATCCCATATCTATTTTTCTGGCTCCTTGATTCCCGCGCCTGACGTTTCACCTTTCGGCTTATAAATAGGGCAGAGGGGCATCTCCTTTTCCCCCCTTGCTCCTTTGCTTCTTCCTCCTCGCGCTCTCTCGTGCTCAAGCTCTGCCGCCGTCATCGACCTTTGCATCTTCGTCAACTCAGGCCGCTGCATCAACCTGTTCGGACCAGAAACCCACCAGCACGCCTCCGCACTCGTTAGCTCCGGTAAGTTCCTTCTTTATCCCTTATATAGATCTCATTAGGGTTTCTTCGGCGGGTTCATGGATAATCGCTGTTCTTCATCGTGGCCCCGATAACTAAGGCAGATCTGATACCCCTGCTTGCGAACATAGTAATAACTCTTCTTCCTTAGCATGCCTTATTCTTCCCCAAAGTGTTATCCCAATCTAGGTCTGTTAGAACCATTGATCTATCCGCTGAGTATTGATCCCGAATATTTCCGAATTTCTAGCATGCCGTAGATCCATAATCTTGTTAATCCGAATAAACATAAGGTAAATCATGACAGCAAAAGCAGAGATTCAACTAATCATGTGAACTAGCATATTAGATGAACAGATCACTTCTAGGGCACATACTAGAAACATGAATTCTACCACGATTTCGAACAGAAAGGATAGAAACACGTACGGTGCAGCGGGAGCAGCACCACCGGCGCCGGTGTTGTCGCCCATGTCGTTGAGGATGAGGTTGCCGAGGTCGGGGAAGAAGTCGTCCTTGGCAAAGTCGTCGCTGCCAGCAGTCGCACGAGTGCGCTCCCCGAAAACCTGATCGCCCTTCTCTCGTACAGGATCACAAGAGGTGGGGTTCCGGAGGCCTGTTGTCCCTTCTCGCGGTGCACGCCGAAAGGAGGGATGGAGAAGACTTGCGTGGCGGCACAATGATCTGGAACGGCGGTGCGAAATCATATGTTGTGGCGGCAGCTAGGATAGACGTCTGCCTGGCTATATAATGCCACGTCCAAGTAACAGCCCCATGATCCAATGTTGCTCGCTGCTATAGTCACCCAGACCCCGGCAATTACAATGTTCCCTATGTTTTATGGAGCTGAGTTTCTTACTCCCTCCGTCCCAAAATAAGTGTCTTGACCTTAGTACAACTTTGTACTGAAGTTAGTACAAAGTTGAGACACTTATTTTGGGACGAAGGGAGTATCTTTTAAGATTGGATTTCAAACAGATCGGAACTTTTTGTAAAACAAAACGTTCTGTGCTATTTTATATTAGTAAATAGAGATGCTCAATCCATTACACATCTGCATAATTTCATAAAGAAATATATTTATTTATAGGCTACAAAGAAATAAATATGTTTTTCCTAAAATGGCACTGCATTCATTAAGAAGAAAAGATTTACTCGGTTAATTCAGAAAACTGAGCGAAAACTAGATTGTCCAGCTATACATCGCGATGTAGCGAGCCAGAGTGCCAGACATACTCGAGGCTGAATGGGCTGCCATTTTTTTAGGGGGGATGGGCTGCAATTAGTGAGGCCGAATAGAAATTTACGTATAATTTATTCTTCTTATTATTCACAAATCTAAACAATATACATTATATTACACAATTATATTTTTAAAATTAATAATAAATGAATTAGAAGTATTCACAGATATAAAAATGCATGTACTTCTACAAACATGTATTCGAAAAAAAAGTTCACGTATTTTAAGAAAATGATCATGTAATTTACAAAATGTTCATGTGATTAAAAAAGTGTTCACATATTTTCAAAACTATTAATGTAATTGAAAAAGGTGTTCATATGTTTTAGAAAATGGTCGTTAATTATAAAAAAAAAGGGTTCAGGCCCATTAAAGATAAGCAAAGCCGTATAGTATAAAACCACTCATATTCTGAACCAACAATTGGAATAACCCTCCCGACCTAATATTGTACAATACCCATGCTCTCCATGTCATCAGATGTGTCACCTTTTTTTCTTCAGAAAATGGGGTATTCCCCGGCCTCTGCATCAAAATGATGCATGCGGCCATCTTATTGATAAACAAAGTCAAACACAAAAGGTCTCCAAGTATGCGGAACGAAATTACAAAATGCTCAAACTGAGCTAGAAAAAAACGAGGTCACCACATTCGGATGCGTTAATGTAAACAGGACCTAAACTCCTATCCTATTACATGACCGCCATCCAAACCGGTTGAAGATAGCCCGAGCTACCATCTCCCAACGGATAGACCCAGTAACCAAACGCTCCCTGGCATCCATCGGAGTGAGTAGCGACCACATACGGATCAAAGCAGTGGCCCGGTGAATAACCTGCAAAAAATGAACATTCGTTGATCTGTTAAAAACCAAGTCATTCCTGCAATTCCATATAGCCCATAGTAACGCACAAACACCCACACGGATGTGGCTCACTAATTCTTTCGCGACTCCATTCAACCACGTGCCAAATAACGTGGTGATACTAGTAGGAGGAGTAATATTAAAAGTTATATGGACCGAACGCCATAAGACCTTAGCCATAGGACAATCGAGAAAGAGGTGTTTAATTGATTCAACCTTGTCACAATAACTACAGCGCAAAGACCCATTCCAGTTACGTTTGGCCAGATTATCCTTAGTGAGAATTACTTGTTTATGAACAAACCACATAAACACTTTAATTCGTAAGGGAACTTTGACCTTCCAAATGTGAGCAGACCGAGGGATAGGCACCCAGTTAATTAAATCTAAATACATCGACTTCACCGAAAACGTCCCGTTCTTAGTCAGTTTCCAGTGAATACGGTCTGCCCGCTGAGACAGCTGAACATCCATCAGTCTTCTCACCAAATGGAGCCAGGCTTCCCAGCGGTTTCCAACCAGCGCCCTTCGGAATTGAATATTAAGAGGAGTGGACTGCAACACTGTTGCAACGTAATTTTCTTTACGTTGAGCAATATTGTAGAGAGAAGGATATTGAATAGCTAGGGGCGTCTCTCCCAACCATGTATCCTCCCAAAATCTTGTGGAGACACCATTACCAACTAAGAACTTAGTTCTATTGAAAAAGCCGACTTAACTTTCATCAGTCCTTTCCAAAAAGGTGAATCAGTTGGTCTAACTGTCACCTGAGCTAGCGTCTTGGTTGTAGGGTATTTATTATGTAAGATCTGGGCCCATGTAGCATGAGTCTCAGAGGATAACTTAAACAGCCACTTGCTGAGTAAGAACCTATTCTTAACCTCCAAATTTTCAATTCCAAGACCCCCTTGATCCTTAGGTCTGCAAATAACATCCCATCTAGCCAGCCTATACTTGCGCTTCATCTCATCACTTTGCCAAAAGAAACACGACCGATAGAAATCTAGTCTTTTCCTTACCCCTACTGGGATCATGAAAAAGGACAGTAAAAACATGGGCATACTCGTAAGCACCGAATTAATTAGAATCAGTCGGCCCCCGTATGACATAAGCTTGCCCTTCCAGCAGCTAAGTTTCTTTTCAAAACGATCCTCTAGACTCTTCCACTGTTTATTAGAGAGTTTCCGATGATGGATCGGAATGCCAAGGTATGTGAACGGTAACGACCCTACCCCACATCCAAATAGCTGCTTGTATGCTTCTTGTTCATCTTTGGCTCTTCCAAAGCAAAACAATTCACTCTTATGGAAGTTAATCTTTAACCCCGAGAGTTGCTCAAAAAGGCAAAGCACAAGCTTCATATTTCTCGCCTTAGCCAAATCATGCTCCATGAAAAGAATCGTGTCATCCGCATACTGAAGGATAGACAGTCCTCCATCTACTAGATGGGGAACGAGACCACCTACCTGATCATTCTCCTTAGCTCTACCAATCAGGATTGTTAACATGTCTGCTACAATGTTGAACAAGATAGGAGACATCGGGTCACCCTGTCTTAAACCCTTGTGAGTCTGGAAGTAATGACCAATATCGTCATTCACTTTTATTCCGACACAGCCTTTTTGAGTGAAACACTCCACCTGCTTTCTCCAGGATGGGTCGAAACCTTTCATTCTTAAAGCTTGCTGAAGGAACGGCCATTTGACCTTATCGTATGCTTTTTCAAAGTCCACCTTAAAAACTACCCCATCAAGTTTTTTCGTGTGGATTTCATGGAGCGTCTCATGAAGGACAACAACCCCTTCAAGGATGTTTCTATCCGGCATGAAAGCAGACTGGGAAGGCTGCACAACGCTATGTGCAATCTGCGTCAATCTATTCGTTCCCACCTTAGTGAAAACCTTAAAACTGACATTAAGAAGGCAGATTGGTCGAAATTGCTCAATTCGATTCGCCTCCGCTTTCTTAGGAAGTAAAGTTATTGTACCAAAATTAAGGTGAAATAGTTTCAGATGTCCATCGAAAAGATCATGGAACATCGCTAGTAAATCAGCCTTAATGATATGCCAACACCTTTTATAAAACTCAGCCGGAAAACCATCCGGGCCAGGCGCCTTATTATTCTTCATCTGTGAGATCGCATCCAACACCTCTTTCTCCAAGAACGGGGCAGATAAGATCTCGTTCTCATCTGACGCTAATTGGGGGACATCCTGAACTCGGGTCTCGTCTAGAGACACGAAACTATCATCCGGGGCCCCAAACAGCCGTTTATAATAGTCAGTGATGTAAAGTTTGAGGTTCTCCTGCCCAACAATCGTTCCCTCATCCTGCTCGAGCTGAAAGATTCTTTTCTTTCGATGCTTACCATTTGCTATCAAATGGAAGAATTGTGTGTTATCATCCCCTTGGATAACTTCACGCACCTTGGCTCGAAGTGCCCATTTCAATTCTTCCTCACGCAACAATTCTTTCAGCCTAGATTCAGCCATTACCTTAGCCTCCAGTTCACTGGTCTCTAGGACAGATGACTCAGCCCTAACATCAAGAATATGAATAAGGTTGATAAGCCGCTCCTTCTCAACCTTATACACACCACTAAGATGCTTAGCCCAACCACGTAAGAACTGCCTTAAATGCCTAATCTTATTCTGCCATCTGTCCATGGCCGATCTACCGCCTGCACCCTTTGCCCATTCCCGGGCAACCAGGTCCAAGAACCCTTCTCTCTCAAACCACACTAACTCGAAAGAGAAAGTATTTTTATTCCCCATGTAGATTGCCACTCCAGAATCTACCAAAAGTGGAGTATGGTCCGAAATGGCCCTCGATAAGGCCTGAACGGTCACCATGGGAAACTTCTGTTCCCACTCCACACTAGAGAGAACACGATCTAGCTTCTTATAGGTTGGGTTTGGTAGTGAATTGGCCCAGGTAAATTGTCTGCCAGAAAGCTTATCTCTCGGAGATCCAGGCTTTCAATAATAGCATTAAACATGAACGACCATCTGCCGTCAAAGTTATCATTGTTCTTCTCCTCCCGTCTTCTAATTATATTGAAATCACCTCCCACCAGAATTGGGAGCTGTTCATCTCCACAAATCCGAACGAGGTCAGCCAAAAAGTCTGGTTTGAGCTCAGGTTGCGCAGCTCCGTACACTGCCACCAGTGCCCACTGGAATCCATCGACCCTGGATCTCACCCTGAACTTTACGGCGAACTCCCCCAAGACCACGTTACGGACTTCTAAAGACTCTCTTCTTACCCCTAGTAAAATCCCACCGGACCTTCCTCTGGGGGGTAATCAGTGCCAGTCGAAAACAACTCCTCCAGATAAAGTACCCAGAAAGTGGGAGGTAAAGTTATCTCTACCAGTTTCGGAGAGGGCAATGAAATCAAGCTTGTGTTCGATCGACACATCCGCCAAGAACCTACGTTTAGCCAAGTCTTTCAGACCTCTGCTATTCCAGAAAATTCCTCTCATTTTTCATCGTGGAATTTCTTGGCAGTCCGAATCCGAACACTCCTGTGTACAGCCGACACCGGATAAATTTTGCGGCTCCATTTACGCTTAGGCTCAATGTGCTCCGTCCCGGTTCGTACAACCAGGTTCGGGTGCTTGAGCAATCTCCGTATCATCCTGGAGCAACTCCTCCCTGACTTCTCCACTACCCTCATCCTCCGACTGAGCGAGAGATGGATCAAGGTCCTCGCAAAGACTATCCAGAACCCTCACCCCTAAAGCATCAATTTCTGAGTTATTCAACGGCTTAACGGCTGCTAAGTTAGTAATAACCTCGATCGCCCGCTCTGCCTCACGATCAAACAAGTCATTAACAGATTGAGCAACCTCTTTCCCGTTCCCGCCTAACGATACACCCAATTGATTTGCATTATTTATAACATCATCGGCAGAAAAATGCAAAATCGAATTGGAAATACTGACTGACATACCTGTCAAGTCCTCAATGTCCCGCAGCTTGGCCTGCCGCATGGCACGACCCATCTGCAGATCATCCACATCCGGCTAGTCCTGAAGGCGACTGCTGATTCGTCGGCCATCAGTCATGGGATCAGATATCCCCCCAAAAGCGACGACATCGGCGGTGGAGGGTCCACTCGGGGTAGGGCCTCCTACCGTAGACCCAAGTACACCCCCACCCACCTGACCAAGAATACCTGGGCCGCCTGCCACAGGCACCCCGGTAGCAGACCCTAGCGCCACTAGGGAGTACGCCCCTCGAGACACATAGTCTCCAGACACAGCCGCACTCGGACTGGTCTCAACGCCTCCAGATAACTCGTCGTGAGCTGGCAACAGAACAACCGATAGCGGACATCCAGACCCTGGAGTAGCTTCCCGCTCAGCACACAGCTCCATGGCGCCCTCGCGAAGATGAACGGCAGAAGGTGGCGTGGCAATAGGGGATTCCCCCCTCACACCCTCCTTCCCAGAGAGAGCAGCATCCAGAAGCAGCGGTGACAACGGTGGTAGTTCCAGTTCCACCGGATCATCCAAATCAGCTCTGTGACCCCACAACCGACTGGGGGCTGAGGCCGCCCCAAAGGACCCAAAACGGAGAGAAGACAAAGATGTGGCAGGAGGTGCTTCCCCCTTCCCCCCAGTACCTCCGGAAGTTTGCTGAGGCTGACCCAACGTCGGTGTAGGTCCAGACATGGCCTGCCCACCCGCGGCTGACTCACTCAAGCCACGTGCGTCATCACCATCAGTCATATCAGTATCCGCATTCCCATCGGTGGACTGAACAAGTACTGAACTCTCGAGCTCAATCTCAATCTCCAAGTCATACATCAGACCAGCATAGAACCATCTCACATAAAAGGGTACCAACTCGATATCCAGGACACTCACCAGCAAGCGCGCAATGCCATTAGCTCGCGTGAAAGGCATATCCACCTTCTCTGTTTTACCAATAAGCGATCCTAGACTCCACGTAGTCCGAGCGCTCTGAAGGGCCTTCGAGGGCACCCCTAGAAAACGAACCCAAATCTGTGGTAGGGCCTTCCCTTGAGGCTCAGGTTTCTTCCACGGAGCAAACTCGATGATACAGTTAGTGCTCGCCACCCGACACAAGCCATACTTAAGCGCATGATTCAGATCATCCAAGGATGGGAAATCAACCTTATATGATTGCCCCTCAAGCTTGACCAGCTTCCACTGAAAGTTGCCAGGCATCAACTCACTGAGCCTATGCACAATCTGGGCCTCAGACAGTGTCCCATGCGTGACCTTGACAACCCCTGTAAGCGAAACCTCCGTCACAGGTGCATCAGACTCATCAGAAGGAGACTCAAAGAACATAAGATCAGCAGAACAAACACCGTAGACAGCAACCGCCGGCATGGGCCCCTGGAGCTCAGGGCACTCCCATGAATCATGCATGGGCTTCTGACACGTGTCACACATCACCGTGGTGCACTCAGCCGCGAAGTGACCCGCTACCCCGCAACAGTGACAAATCATCTTCTCCTTCTTGCGGAGCCATTTAGACAAACGATCAACGGCCGGCTTGTCGACAGCCTTGTCAGACAGCCCAGCACTCGGGTCCGGAACTTCAACTGAAGCAAGAGCCCGAACCACCTCCACCGCAGCATTATTAAGCACTGGAGGAGCCGCCCCCGAAGTCTCCTCAGTAGGCACGTCAGGGGTATCCACGGTTGGCCGCGGCGGTGGAGGAGGATGCCGCCTGCCACCTCCCTTGCCTCCTTGGTACCTCCCCCGGAAGCGGTGATTTGGACCCGAAGCACCCTCAACAAAGCCACCCGGTGGTCCGTAGAAACCTCCTTGCTGCCCGATGCCACGACCAACACCACCATCACCTTGCCACGCATAACCCCGGCCACCGCCGGTAGATGAGAAGCCCCGATGCTGGCCCTCGCCATACGCGTCATAACCATCATCGCCCCAACGTCTCCTTGGTGGGTTACGGTTGTAAAAGCCACCGCCATCATCTTGTCCATGGCGGCCCCGGCCCTCCTCCGCCGCGGCTGGTGCTGCCGCCGCACCGCGACCAAGGGGCCGCTGGCCGCCAGTCCTCACAAGCCCCCCGCCCCCGCCTTGCTGGGGAGCAGTCGGCTGAGCTATCGCGCCTCGGGCTACACCCGCGGTAGCGGCAATGGGCGCGGGTGGCTTCGCAGGCGGGGGACCAGAGGCACCCCGCCAGCCATCGCAAGAGCCCGACGTGCCCCGCAGCGAGGGAAGCCCGGCAGAGAATGATCGGGGCGAACCCTAGCATGCAGCGATGGAAGCGCTGGAGGTCTCGCACAAACGACGTCTACCCGGTCGATGCCCCCCAGCAACAGATCAAAACGCTCGATCGCTATACGGGCCGGGACTACGACTCCACATAGATCACGCCCAAACCCACCGGCCTGTGCTTCAGC
>LR738715.1:806500251-806511629 GCA_902687465.1 Secale cereale | reverse complement strand
ATGCAAATGACATGTCCACGTGTTCGTCTTGCCACGAACTACGTGTTGTGTGTGATAGGTTGCATGGTAGAATTATTGTTTCCTTGTTATCATCGTTGCAAAGTGCCATGTTCACATGTTGTGTTTTCACTTGTTATGAAATGCCATCTTGTTGAGCTCGTTGTAATCGGTGTGTTCACCACAATGATGCATGCTTGTGTGTTTCGGGATCACCGTCATATGTATTTTGATGAGGTGCTTACCCTTTGCCATGTTTAGTTTCGAGGTGACTTAAACATGCTCTTTTGTGTGCTATGATGATATTGCTGTTTTAGGACTTAGTGAAATTTCACTAAGTCTGAAATCTGTAACGTTCCGATGCCATGTTCGTGTGATGCTCTAGGTCAAAGCATGATAGTTTTGGGGTGGTTTTTGATTGTTCTTTGTAGTATATATTGTTGTCTTTCCATTCATGTCCTCACATGTCCATTTGAGTGGCTGTAGCATGTTTATCTTTTGCTCCAAACTTTCAATAAAATTCTGCTGCCAGAATTTTATTTCAAAGTTCAATATGTCCAAGATCATTGCTATTGATCCGTGACTCCGTTTGGGGTGCACTTTGGACCTAGTTGCTGTACTATGTATCTAGTTTGTGTTCAAGTCCTTTGCCATGCTTTTTGGGTGCTGTAGATTAATTATTTTGAGCTCCCAAGTTGCTATGTTGCTGTAATTTTCAGTTTTCGCTCAAATCTTGTTTCGGGCATAACTTTTAGCCCGTAACTCCGATTTCAGCGAATCTTATATCAAACTTGGGTGATTTTCTGTGTAGATTAATAATATCAGGTTGTTATCTTGTTTTGAGGTGTTTTGCTTGAGTGACGTTTTACGTGCTCCATGTGCATCTCTAGTGCATCCATCATGCATACATGTTTTTCGAGTGCGCATTGCATCGTGTTGATTGGTGCTTGGTGTGTTTGTTGTGTTTAGAGCCGGAAGCTGAGACCGGGAGCGAAGTTGAGCACGAGTTTTCCAACGAGGTTGAGCACGAGGACCCTTCTTACGATCCGAACGAATTCTCTTCAGGCAAGATGACCGAACCCCGATAACATTACTATCTTTGCCTATTGCTAGTAGTCTCGATCTATAGTTTTGCCTCGATGCCCATGTTCTTCTTGTCAGCCTCCTACTTGTAACCAATTGCCATGTTTAACCACCCTACCTATGCAAACCGTTGCTTGGCTAAGTACGCTTCGCTCAGCCCTTCTTATAGCATTGCTAGTTGCAGGTGAAGTGAAGATGCTTGCTCCATGTTGAAGTTTTGGTTGGGTTATATAACACTATATAAATGCTTTAATTGAAATCACCTATATATTGGCAAGGGTGGAAGGCTAAGCCTTTTGCTTGGTGTTTTGTTCCACTCATGCCGTTAGGATCCGTATAAGCCGGTTTTATGTTCCTTGATTATGCGTTCCTAACACGGTTGGGGTGTATGGGACCCCCTCGATAAACCGCTAAGTGCTAAGTCTTTTCCAGCAAGTCCCAACATTGGTACTATTTGCCTAATAACAAACTAAACATGCATAGGGAGTAATTAACCCTCTTTCTTAATCAACAACCCCGGGCCAGTGCTCCACATGAGTGTTGGTCCGAAACGGGCAACCTGCGGGGCCACCTCGAGGAAACTCAAGGTTTGGTAAAAACCCGTAGCTTGTCCCATCCGGTCGTGGCCTGAGACAAGATACGCGCGGCTACTATCAGGGTGTCGGCACGCCGGGAGGATTTGCTGGATTAGCCTTACCTTAGCTCGGTATATCTTGAGCACGGGATTCCGAGGATACTCGGGTCTTCCCACTTTGGAGTTGCGACTCCGCGGATCGTGGGCTTGTAATGGGTCAAGTTGGAACACCCCTGCAGGGTTTGAACTTTCGAAAGCCGTGCCCGCGGTTATGTGGCAGATGGGAGCTTGTTAATTCCGGTTGTAGATAACTTGACACAATGATACTAATACACTACCAGCGTGTGTTCCGTGACTGTCAATTTCCGAATAGGGATTCGGGAGTTGAACACGGAGGGGTTATGCTTGTGAGCTTGTAGCTAGGATCACTTCGTGATCACTTCTCGCGATGCCTTCTCTTCTCGCTCTCACTTGCGTAAGATAGATGCTAGTTGCTGCTGCAGACTTGTTCTTTCTTCAGCCTTTTCCCTCACCTAAAGGCTTTGATAGTTCTGTTACCCGGGAACGGGATTGCTGAGTCCTCTGTGGCTCACAGTTACTTCACCACACCAGATGCAGGTCCAGCTGTGAGCTATCCAGGTGATGGCACCGAGCTAGATTGGGAGTATGACGAGGAGCGTAGTCGTTACTACGTGCGCTACCCGGACGATCAGTAGTGGAGTCTCTTACTAGGATTCGATCTGCCTGTGGTTGTTTTTATCTGAGTTTGGTACTTTGACATTTGGCTTTTGCCCTTAGAGGGTTGTAGTGATCTTAATGTATGATGTTTGAGACTTGTACTGTTATTCTGTGACGTGGCGAGTGTAAGCCAACTATTTTCAGTTTACTATCCCTCTTTTACATGAGTTGTGCAAAGATTACCAAACTTGAGATCATTCTAGGATGGACTTATGCCTTTAAGTCGTGCCCCGACACGTAGGAGGTATAACTCCATCCTGGGCATTACAAGTTGGTATTCAGAGCCTTCTCCGACCTAGGAGCCCCCACTGTTTGATCGAACCGTTGACGGTTGAGTCTAGGCACACACTGAAAACTTTTTGAGTCCTATATTATATCGGAGAGTAGGATTTCTTTGCTTCTCATCCCCTTTCTCTCTGGTGAGGACTCCTGACGTCTACTCTTGTCTCTCCTATCTTCAAAATTTGCACAAATTTTTTTTTTAGGATTCCCGCGAGTATTCTGGGATTGTTTCGATGTTCTTGTGACAAGGATATTGTTCCCGATGCCTCCTGTTACCGAGGAGTTGAGCTTCGGGGTATCATTGTAACAAGCATATCGTGACAGTACTAAATACTTAAGACGGCCGACATCGAAAATCTCCCCTATACGGCCAGTGGCAAGATAACCCCGACATCACCCAGTACTGGGGAGGTAGTTCGGGAGTATTGCCATAGCTTGTTATAGTGGATGCTTTTCGAAGGTCCGAGGTACACAGTTTCCGAGAAAGACTGGTTATGTGTTGAAGGATGGATACACCTGGATGTAGGTTAGAGTTGATTGCGCGGTGCTTCCCGTGTATCCCCAACACCTGATTGCATAACTGGAATCTTTCGGAAAGCTATAGGTGGGTTTTATCCAGTAGATCGTAGGCATTCTTCCAACGAATGCAGGTTAGTGAGTTCGGGGTTCGACATTGAGTGAAGGAGTTATATGACCGAGGTTACTATCAGGAGTTGCATCTTAAAGGGTCCTTGGCTATGCTGATCCGGGGATTGCAAAACCTTTTCGTAACGCGTTCATATGCTTTCAGCACAAAGATGTTAGAACGAAACTCCTCTCTTGTGTTTGTTCCTTTCCGTACCTTGTTGTTTATTATTTTATCCTTTTGATCCCTATGTGGCTTCTCGTGAAGACTGATGTTATCAATTAACTGAGAAATTCATTCGTTCCTCTTGATTCGGATGATTTCATTCGTTCTTATTGTTCGAATGATTTTTGTGAAGACTTGTTGCAATTCATTCCATTGATTCAGCTTATTCCTTTTGTCAATCAATTGCTGATTCGTGGTCATCTCTTACAGGATGGCTCCGAAAAGGGTTCCGAATGCCAACCCAGAGGGTGAAGAGGTCCCAGAGCATCCTCCTTCCCCTCCTCCTCCGCCTGAGGCTTGGAGAGCAATTATGCAGACTACTGCTCAGAACACTCAGTTGATGATGCAGATGATGCAGCAAATGCAAGCTATGCAAGCTAATCAAGCTAATCAGGGCGTTCCAATGAACCAAGGCAACTTCTTCCAGCAGCACCATGCTACTCTCAACCAGTTCTTGGCCAACAATCCTAAAGCTTTCAGTTACTGTGTCGACCCTCTTGATGCTGAAGATTGGCTGACCGATATCAAGAAGCATTTTGAGTGCAGTAACGTGAAAGAAGATGACTATGTGAAGTTTGCAGCCTTCCAACTGAAAGATCAAGCAGCTGACTGGTGGCAGCAGTACAAAGACTCAAGGCCGGGTCAAGTGATCTCGTGGGAGAATTTCTGCAAGGATTTCCGCTCGCATCACATTCCTACAAGTGTTATCGAGGGTATGCGTGAGCAATTCCGCAACCTCAAGCAGGGCTCCATGACAGTCTATCAATATAATGTCAAGTTCCAAAACCTCGCTCGCTATGCAAAGCAAGACATTCCTGATGCTAAGAGCAAAATCTATCAGTTCCGTGGAGGTCTCAAAGATGAACTTCAGCTTGCTCTCACTTTGTTCGAGCCAGACGAATTCGATAAGTTCTATAACATGGCTTTGAAACAAGAAGCAGCTCAGCTTAAGATGGAGGCTTCTAAGAAGAGAATTCGAGATGCTGTTCACTCTACCTCATCGTCTCAGTTGGCTGCGAAACAACAGAAATTCTGGCTTCCTCCTCCTCCTATGATTCGAGCTCCATACAACAACTCCAGCAACTTCAACAACTCCAACAACAAGAACTCTAGTGGTCGTGGTTTCTCCCACCCACCCAACCCGAGCAACCAGTCGAAGAAGCAGTTTCAGTCTCAAGGCTCCAAGTCCAGTGGCTCTCAGTTCCGTCCTCTCTCAGAAGTGACTTGCAACAAATGCACTCAGAAAGGTCACTATGCCAACAGATGTCCGAATCCGAAGCGTCTTCCTCCTCCACCACCTGTGAGTTCAGCTATTGTCAGGCATGATCCAAAGGCTGCCAGGGTCAATCTGATGAATGCAGCACAAGCGGAGGCTTCTTCTGATGTCATTCTGGGTAACCTTCCAGTTAACTCTATCCCAGCTAAAGTGTTATTTGATTCGGGTGCTTCTTGCTCTTTTATGTCATATCCATTTGCATCCAAGAATAATGTTCACTCTGAAGCCTTGCCAAGACCTTTGAGTGTCATATCACCTGGCAAGAGATTGAGTTCTAGTATGGTGGCTCCGGATGTTTCTATTCGCATGGGTGACTATCGATTTTTGGCTTCACCGGTGATTCTTGGTCATTCTGACATCGAGATTGGCTTTCTCAGCACGATGCTCACATTGATTGCGCTCAAAAGGAAGTCAAATTGACTCATTCTGATGAAGATGTGATTATCTTCGCCTCCAGGGATAATACTATTCGGCTTTTCTCTCTTAATGATAAGGGTGAAATTAATGCCATAGAGCAAATTCCAGTGGTGAATGAATATCAAGACGTCTTTCCAGAAGAACTTCCAGGCATGCCTCCACACCGTCAGGTCGAGTTTGTCATTGAACTCGAGCCGGGCACCGAACCTGCTTGCCGGCGTCCTTACAAGCTCTCTCCGGATGAATTGAAGGAATTGAAGAAACAGTTGGATGAACAGGAGCGTATGGGTCTCATCAGACCGAGTACATCTCCGTGGGGCTGTGGTGTCTTATTTGTCAAGAAGAAAGATGGCACGGAGCGTCTCTGTGTTGACTACCGGCCATTGAACAAGAAGACGATTAAGAACAAGTATCCGCTCCCCAACATCAATGAACTCTTTGAGCAGCTCAAAGGAGCTAAAGTGTTCTCTAAGCTTGACCTCCGAATGGGCTACCATCAAATTCGCATTCGCGAGGAAGACATTCCCAAGACGGCCTTCAGAACGAGCTACGGTTCATATGAGTATACCGTCATGTCCTTCGGTCTCGCCAATGCTCCTCCTACCTTTTCAAGGATGATGCATTACATCTTCAACCCCTATACTGGCGAATTCGTGCTTGTGTATCTGGATGATATTCTGGTGTTTTCCAAGAATGAAGAAGATCACGAAAAGCACTTGCGTCTAGTTCTTGATCGACTCCGAGAGCATAAATTCTATGCCAAGTTCTCCAAGTGCGAGTTTTGGCTCGATAAGGTTTTGTACCTGGGCCACATTATCTCAGCTGACGGTATTGCAGTTAATCCCGAGAAAGTTGAAGCAATTGTCAACTGGGAAGCTCCTCAGAACGTCAAGCAGCTCCGCAGTTTTCTGGGTCTTGCCAGCTATTGCAGAAGGTTTGTTGAAAACTTCTCCAAGATTGCCAAGCCTCTTTCCAACCTCCTTCAGAAGAATGTCAAATACTTTTGGTCTCCCGAGTGTGAAGTGGCTTTCAAAACCCTCAAAGAGAAGCTTGTCTCTGCTCCAGTTCTGACTCCTCCGGATGAAACCAAGCCCTATGAAGTGTTCTGTGACGCTTCTCTTCAAGGCCTTGGTGGTGTGCTTATGCAAGATAAGAAAATTGTGGCATATACTTCTCGGCAGCTCAAGCCAAGTGAGAAGAACTATCCCACACATGATCTCGAGCTAGCAGCTGTGGTACATGCTCTGATTACGTGGAGACATCTGTTGTTGGGCAGAAAGGTCGACATCTTCACTGATCACAAGAGCTTGAAGTACATCTTCACACAGCCGCATCTGAACCTCCGCCAGACTCGTTGGGTCGAGATGATCCAAGAGTACAACCCCAGCATTGAGTACACTCCAGGCAAGGCGAATGTGATTGCAGATGCTTTGAGCAGAAAGGCATATTGCAACAGCCTTCTCATCAAGCCACACCAGCCTGAGCTTTGTGAAGCTTTCAGGAAGCTCAACCTCCAGGTTGTTCCGCAGGGTTTTCTTGCAAATCTCCAAATTGCTCCTACCTTGGAAGATCAAGTCCGTGAGGCCCAGCTCAGTGATACCATGGTGAAGAAGGTGAAACATGGCATTGCAAAGGGCACTCCAAAATATAAGTGCTTCCGTGTTGATGAGAGAGATACCTTGTTCTTCGAGGACAGACTCGTTGTTCCCAAAGGTGATCTCAGGAAGCTCATAATGGAAGAAGCTCATGACTCTCTCCTTTCCATTCATCCTGGCAGTTCCAAGATGTATCAAGACCTCAAGCAATCTTACTGGTGGACACGCATGAAAAGGGAAATTGCCCAATTCGTGAATGAATGTGATGTATGCAGAAGAGTGAAAGCAGAACATCAACGTCCAGCCGGTCTTCTCCAACCTCTTCCTATTCCTGAGTGGAAGTTCGACCACATTGAAATGGACTTCGTCACTGGCTTTCCTAAATCCAAGCGAGGCAATGATGCTATCTTTGTGGTGATTGACAAGCTTACCAAAGTCGCTCACTTTCTTCCAGTCAAAGAATCAATCAATGCAGCTCAACTTGCAGAACTGTACACTTCCAGAATCGTGCCCCTACATGGCATTCCTCAAGTGATATCCTCAGACCGTGGCAGCTTGTTCACATCAAGGTTCTGGGACTCCTTTCAGTCCGCCATGGGCACGAAGATCAGGTTCAGCACTGCCTTTCACCCTCAGACTAGTGGTCAAGTCGAGCGTGTGAATCAGATCCTAGAAGATATGCTCAGAGCCTGTGTCATCTCCTTCGGCATGAAATGGGAAGACTGTCTTCCATTTGCAGAGTTCTCTTACAACAACAGCTTTCAAGCAAGTGCAGGCAAAGCACCGTTTGAAATTCTCTATGGCAGAAAGTGCCGTACCCCTCTCAACTGGTCTGAAACAGGTGAACGCCAACTTCTTGGCAATGATTTGATCTCTGAAGCCGAGGAAATGTGCAAAGTCATACGTGAGAATCTCAAGGCCGCTCAGTCGCGTCAGAAGAGCTACTATGACGGAAAGCATCGTGATTTGGCTTTCGACATCGGTGATCATGTCTATCTCCGAGTTTCTCCGATGAAAGGAACCCAGAGGTTCGGTATCAAAGGAAAGCTTGCTCCTAGATACGTCGGGCCTTTCAAAATTCTTGGCAAAAGAGGCGATCTAGCCTATCAGCTCGAGCTCCCTTCCAACTTTGCAAATGTTCATGATGTCTTCCATGTGTCTCAGCTTCGCAAATGCTTCAAGGCACCTGAGCGCATGATTCCGTTTGAGGAGATTGATCTTCAACAAGACCTTTCCTACCGAGAGCATCCAGTTGCAATTCTCGAAGAAACCGAACGCAAGACTCGCAACAAGACCATCAAGTTTCTGAAAGTCAAGTGGTCACATCACACAGACCGAGAAGCTACCTGGGAACGAGAAGATCATCTTCGTTCCGAGTACCCTTCCTTTTTCCAGTCCTAGATCTCGGGACGAGATCTTTTTGTAGTAGAGGAGAGTTTGTAATGCCCCGGATGTAATACTTTCCCTTTTGGGCTTATAATAAATCTCCGGCTTCATCTATTTCCATTTCGGGTTCTTTGTCTTTCGGGCTTTCGTCGTTTTGTTGTGTGAGTGTGTGGCATTCATTCATATCATGTAGACGTGTGCATTGCATTGCATTTGTGTTGTGGGTTGCATCCGGTTCCGTGTGTTTCTTCCCGTTGTCCGTTTCGCGTTCCGGAGCTCCCTCACGTGTCCGTGACGTCCCGTAGGCCTACTTTGTTGTTCGGGCGTTTTTCGTTACCGGTGTGCCGCGAGGTTGTTGTGTGTGTTGTTGTTTTGTTGTGTGCAACCCGCCTCTCAAATCTCGTCTCGTTTGGACTCCGTTGACTTTTCCCTCCGTTGTCCGTGTGGGTCCGAAGTGCCCTTACTTCGTGTCCCGGAAATACCCCTGCTACAGTCTCTTTTCTCCGTCTAGGCCTTTTAAATCATCCCCGCGATCGGATCCGTCGGATCGCGATCGGAGGGCTCCTAAACACCCCAAGTCTCCAAACCCTAGTCTAAAACTGCTATATATTAGACCCCCTAGTCTTTTTTGGGCATCCCTATCCCCTTCTTCTTCCTCCTCTAGACCCCCTTCTTTTTTTTTCCTTTTCTTTCTCCAGATCCAAAGATCTTCCCGGATCCCGAGGGGATCCACCGAAGAAACTGCAGCCGCGCCGGGATCCCCTCGAGGAGAACGAGGTCAACGCTTCGCTCCTTCGCGGGGGGGGATTCGACCGCATCGGGCCCGTCCGATCATCCCGCATCGCCACTGCAGGCCATCGCCCGCATCGCTTCGGCCGTCGGGCCCGTACGTCGCCCTGCGGGACCGCATCGCCGTCGACCGCGGTGGGCCGCAGCCGCCTCCCCCCGGCCCGCTACCTCCCTCGCCCGCCTTCGCCAGCCACCGCGCCTGGGCCTCCGCCCGAGCAGGCCCCGCGCCGCCGGCCCGAGCGGGCCGCCGCCTCCCGCAGCCGACGGGCCTCGGCTCCCCTCCGCGCCGCCTGGGCCGCCCCCTCGCTGGGTGGGCCGCCGCGCGCACCGAGCCGTTCTCCGCCGCCGCACTGTAGCTCCCCCCCGGCCCGCTACTGTTCCTCCAGATCCAGATTTGGAGAGGTACCTTTTTTTTCCTAAGTCCCAGATCTGCTTATCTGAAATCCATACTTTGACCTGCTCTAACTTTTTACCTGCTGCTCCGTTTTGCGCGTGTAGCATGTCCAGATGTTCGTGGAGATGTCCTCTACGTTTTACCTGTTGTAGTCATGCATGTTAGATGTCGTCTTGACACTTGTTTTGCTGTTGCAAGAGTGCATCATGTTGTAAACTGCTGTTATGTGTTATTTTCATGCCACCTTTGACTTGTGATAACTTTTAGCTCGTTTGTCCAAACAATGCAAATGACATGTCCACGTGTTCGTCTTGCCACGAACTACGTGTTGTGTGTGATAGGTTGCATGGTAGAATTATTGTTTCCTTGTTATCATCGTTGCAAAGTGCCATGTTCACATGTTGTGTTTTCACTTGTTATGAAATGCCATCTTGTTGAGCTCGTTGTAATCGGTGTGTTCACCACAATGATGCATGCTTGTGTGTTTCGGGATCACCGTCATATGTATTTTGATGAGGTGCTTACCCTTTGCCATGTTTAGTTTCGAGGTGACTTAAACATGCTCTTTTGTGTGCTATGATGATATTGCTGTTTTAGGACTTAGTGAAATTTCACTAAGTCTGAAATCTGTAACGTTCCGATGCCATGTTCGTGTGATGCTCTAGGTCAAAGCATGATAGTTTTGGGGTGGTTTTTGATTGTTCTTTGTAGTATATATTGTTGTCTTTCCATTCATGTCCTCACATGTCCATTTGAGTGGCTGTAGCATGTTTATCTTTTGCTCCAAACTTTCAATAAAATTCTGCTGCCAGAATTTTATTTCAAAGTTCAATATGTCCAAGATCATTGCTATTGATCCGTGACTCCGTTTGGGGTGCACTTTGGACCTAGTTGCTGTACTATGTATCTAGTTTGTGTTCAAGTCCTTTGCCATGCTTTTTGGGTGCTGTAGATTAATTATTTTGAGCTCCCAAGTTGCTATGTTGCTGTAATTTTCAGTTTTCGCTCAAATCTTGTTTCGGGCATAACTTTTAGCCCGTAACTCCGATTTCAGCGAATCTTATATCAAACTTGGGTGATTTTCTGTGTAGATTAATAATATCAGGTTGTTATCTTGTTTTGAGGTGTTTTGCTTGAGTGATGTTTTACGTGCTCCATGTGCATCTCTAGTGCATCCATCATGCATACATGTTTTTCGAGTGCGCATTGCATCGTGTTGATTGGTGCTTGGTGTGTTTGTTGTGTTTAGAGCCGGAAGCTGAGACCGGGAGCGAAGTTGAGCACGAGTTTTCCAACGAGGTTGAGCACGAGGACCCTTCTAACGATCCGAACGAATTCTCTTCAGGCAAGATGACCGAACCCCGATAACATTACTATCTTTGTCTATTGCTAGTAGTCTCGATCTATAGTTTTGCCTCGATGCCCATGTTCTTCTTGTCAGCCTCCTACTTGTAACCAATTGCCATGTTTAACCACCCTACCTATGCAAACCGTTGCTTGGCTAAGTACGCTTCGCTCAGCCCTTCTTATAGCATTGCTAGTTGCAGGTGAAGTGAAGATGCTTGCTCCATGTTGAAGTTTTGGTTGGGTTATATAACACTATATAAATGCTTTAATTGAAATCACCTATATATTGGCAAGGGTGGAAGGCTAAGCCTTTTGCTTGGTGTTTTGTTCCACTCATGCCGTTAGGATCCGTATAAGCCGGTTTTATGTTCCTTGATTATGCGTTCCTAACACGGTTGGGGTGTATGGGACCCCCTCGATAAACCGCTAAGTGCTAAGTCTTTTCCAGCAAGTCCCAACATTGGTACTATTTGCCTAATAACAAACTAAACATGCATAGGGAGTAATTAACCCTCTTTCTTAATCAACAACCCCGGGCCAGTGCTCCACATGAGTGTTGGTCCGAAACGGGCAACCTGCGGGGCCACCTCGAGGAAACTCAAGGTTTGGTAAAAACCCGTAGCTTGTCCCATCCGGTCGTGGCCTGAGAC
>LR738715.1:806455434-806500241 GCA_902687465.1 Secale cereale | reverse complement strand
AGGGTGTCGGCACGCCGGGAGGATTTGCTGGATTAGCCTTACCTTAGCTCGGTATATCTTGAGCACGGGATTCCGAGGATACTCGGGTCTTCCCACTTTGGAGTTGCGACTCCGCGGATCGTGGGCTTGTAATGGGTCAAGTTGGAACACCCCTGCAGGGTTTGAACTTTCGAAAGCCGTGCCCGCGGTTATGTGGCAGATGGGAGCTTGTTAATTCCGGTTGTAGATAACTTGACACAATGATACTAATACACTACCAGCGTGTGTTCCGTGACTGTCAATTTCCGAATAGGGATTCGGGAGTTGAACACGGAGGGGTTATGCTTGTGAGCTTGTAGCTAGGATCACTTCGTGATCACTTCTCGCGATGCCTTCTCTTCTCGCTCTCACTTGCGTAAGATAGATGCTAGTTGCTGCTGCAGACTTGTTCTTTCTTCAGCCTTTTCCCTCACCTAAAGGCTTTGATAGTTCTGTTACCCGGGAACGGGATTGCTGAGTCCTCTGTGGCTCACAGTTACTTCACCACACCAGATGCAGGTCCAGCTGTGAGCTATCCAGGTGATGGCACCGAGCTGGATTGGGAGTATGACGAGGAGCGTAGTCGTTACTACGTGCGCTACCCGGACGATCAGTAGTGGAGTCTCTTACTAGGATTCGATCTGCCTGTGGTTGTTTTTATCTGAGTTTGGTACTTTGACATTTGGCTTTTGCCCTTAGAGGGTTGTAGTGATCTTAATGTATGATGTTTGAGACTTGTAATGTTATTCTGTGACGTGGCGAGTGTAAGCCAACTATTTTCAGTTTACTATCCCTCTTTTACATGAGTTGTGCAAAGATTACCAAACTTGAGATCATTCTAGGATGGACTTATGCCTTTAAGTCGTGCCCCGACACGTAGGAGGTATAACTCCATCCTGGGCATTACAACACCACTAAGCGGCAGGGACCATATGTAGTCCTCATTTCCGTTTTGGACGCCCCATGGCTGTTATGCGGCTGTTGCCGCCTGGGCATGTGGCGGCAGGTGCTGCCGCCTGCCGGCGTGGCGGCAGGTGCCACGCGTCGGCTGCCGCGCCTGCCTCCACGGCTGGGATAGTCTCTTTTGTCAATTTTATCTGAAGGTGGTCTTTTTTGCCAATTCCGTTGGGTAGGTAGTCTTTTTGGACAAAAAATTCGGTCTCTGCATAACTAAGATGCACACAGTCAATTCTAAAAAGATTGACAGAAAGAAAAGAAACAAAACCGATAAAACGGCAACAGTAGAGTCCTATAAACCGACAATATGCGTATGTCGAAAGTGATGGTGGGTCAATCCGAAGGCTATGTGCATCATCTTAGTTGTGCAGAGGCCGGGTGTGTACTCGTTGTGATTGTATCCGCTTAATGCGATAATATGAGTCAATAAAGAATGTCTTTTATCGAAAAAAATGGAACCAGACTAGAGCTCAAGCACCAAAGGCACAACCGATGCCACCTGAAGCTTGGCAAGAGCGTCGCGAAGCTCAGTGCAGAGGAGCTCAACCTCCTGAAGGAGCTCCGTGCGTAGCAAGGCAAACTGAGACTCCAAAGCAGACACTGTTAAGGCACTGGCATTGGAATCTTGGCGGCACCCTGATTGGGACCTCGACGGCATCGACACACGCAGCGACGAGTTGCCCACGACCTCTGCCCAACTCTTAGTCAGCGAAGAACAAGGCTGGATGAATGGGGAGCGGCTCGCCGGCTCCGCTGGCAAGGAGCGTGAGTGACCGGAGAGGCCACGCGGGCTTCCTCGGAGTACAGAAAGTTCCAAGAAATATACGTCATTTTTCTTACAACAATCGACATTTATGATTGCTTGATCGGTTTACAGAAAGTTCCAAAAAATATACATTCTTTTTCTTTACGTTAGCCTGTTTTTCCACGAGGATAGCTTAGCCGTCCTCTTGCACACAATTTTTTACTAGTATGCATGTGCACGAGGCATTCATAGAGAAAAATCAAATCCTCTTCTCCTTACCGGATGAATGTACACTTTGGTGAAAGAGGCTAGTTCTCATGAGAAGTGAAGTTATAGTTTCAAAGTATTTATATTTTTAACATGCAACTGGAATAACTCTCCTCACCTAACATCCTAGGTGATCCATGCTCTCCATGTCATAAAATCTCTCACCTTCCATTACACAAAAATTTCAAGTTCAGCTACCGCCTACATATTTACACAACCTCCCTTCCCTTCCCAACATCTTTTGAAATAACAATTCCCAGCGTTAGAAGAACTAGTGATGCTGGAAGGTTCGTTCTTCCCTTCTTTTTCACTTTTTTGCTCGTTGTCTCGGTGGTCCAGCCATTGGATAGGAGTGATAGGTATCGGGAGGGTGGTAGCAACTAGAATGGGAGATGTCTAATCGTGGTACTCACACTGTACACGGGAAAGTGGAGTCACAACAAGACACATTGTGTGAGCAGGAGCTCGGCATTGATGACAGCGAAACTGAGCGCTACTCTATACATCCTCCACAGCTCCCGCGCGCCTCCTCCTATCGTGCCATGACGACGGCGATAAGGCGGGAGATCGAGGACGGCAAGGCAGCGGTGGACTATTACCAGCCGTCTAGTGGGCTGGAGGTTCACCGTCACCGGCAAGCAATGCAGGTGCAAATGAGAACATGCATCAGTTGGAGGCGACGGTCGAGTGGAATGCGGAGACGGCGACACTGTGGGTGAGCACGTTCGCGCCTGCCTGTGAGCTACAGGGTGAGAGCATCTCCAACAGCCGCTCAACGCGCCGCGCGCTAAAAGTTACTTTGACGCGCGTCCATCTCCTGATTTGGCGCGGCCGACAGCACTGGCTCCCACAGCCGTGCTAAAATGCAGCACGCGCGCACCGCTCCAGCAGCGCGCAAAAATGCAGAGCACGGGACTCGTCGGCGCATGCCATATGTTGCATTTTGGACATAAAATGGATTTCAAACATTCAAAATGCAATGAACATGGCATATAAATTTCAAACAAACAAGTTGATGAATAAAAGCTCATGCCCACAAGTTCATCCAACAATTTCAAAATGGAAACCAAGTTCATGACACAAACGAAAGACAGATCATCAAGCCCCGTCCTCGTCTTCGTCATCATCTTCCGAAGATGATTCTTCCTCCGCCGAAGATGATTCTTCCTCCTCCTCATCATCATTGTGGCGCACCGCATCACGTGAAGCCCGGACGGTGTTGGCAAGATCTTCAACGGCATCTTCATGGGAAGATGTGTGAGGCACATCGGAAGACATTCCGCCCATGGCGGCCGGAGGAGCACCCATGTCTCCCATGAGAGACGCAAAACTCATGCCTCCCATGGCGGCCATGGCGCCGGGGGTGCTCCAAAGCCACCCACGCCTCCCATGGTCTCCATGGTAGCTTCAAAGCCACCCACGGCACCTAAGCCGCCCATGGTAGCTCCGAAGCCACCCATGTCTCCCATGGCGCCAAGGCCACCTCCACCCGTGGCGCCAAGGCCACCGCCACCCATTGCGTGAATCATGGCTCTTTTTTGGATCAAGACTTCTTCACGGGCAAGATTGGCATACTCCTTTTGCGCCTCATTGAGGATAGATGTGTACAAGAAGAACAAGTGCTTCTCCCATTCCAACAATCTAGTTCGCTCATCATTGATCACCTTTCTCTCCTCCAAAGCCACCTTCCTCTCCTCCAAAGCCACCTTCCTCTCCTCGGCCGCCACCCTCCTCTCCTCGGCCGCGGCATCTTGGTTCCTTGCCATTTTCCTCACCTCGTTGGCTTCTTTTCTTGCCTTCACAATAGCTTCCATAGCGTTTTTTAGCTCATCGTCTCCTTTCCTCTGTTTCTTTACTTTTGCGTATGTCTTGGTTCCATCCGGTTGTTTTGGCTTCGAGTATGAAACCGAGTTGGGTGTGGGGCTTCTCTTGCCGTCATCACTTGATATTTCCTCCTCCTCATCATCATCATCATCCAACTCAATTGTTCGCTTGCGTTTGTTGCTCAAATCCAAATAATCCAAATCATCACGCTTCTTCCATTTTTCATCATCCTTGAACACGTCATAGTAATGAGGCAAGGTAAATGACCTTCCTTTCTTGATCTTCCCCTTCTTGGTCCTCTTCTCCTCTCCTTTGAACAAGTTTTGTGCAATGTTGCACTACATGAAAACAAAACAAGTTAGCACTTCAAACACCAACAACAAGTATGATGAACATGGATGAAATGCCACTTACTCTATCATCCTCATTGGTGCCACTTGGGTTCAACTTGTCAACCGCCTTTTGTGCGGCTGCCCACTTTTGACAATCCTTGTTGATTGTAGACCACCGTGACCGAAGAGATCGGTCGGAGCGGTCAATTCCACTCACATTGCGAACATCAAAGTGTTCCTTCATTTTTCGCATCAAAGTGTTCCTTCATCGGGTTCCAATAAGCATCTCTACTTTGATCACCTCCAACGGATGGATCCCTCGACACTTGCAACCAAGTATTGCATAGTAAGATGTCTTCGGCGTTGGTGTAATTGCCCGCTCTTCCTTTCGGTGCGTCGACAATGCCCTCACCATCCTCGTCCACCTCGAACTCATGGTCATCAAAGTGCATGTCATTGGTTTGAGACCAATGCGAATTGTTGGAGCCAACACCCATAGTTGACATGTATGCATCATCGTTGACACTACAAAATATATAGAACAATGCAAATAAGCTATCTATATGAATGCGTTCAAAAAATAACAAGGGAAAAAAAGTTGGGGAAATTTTCTACCTTTGGGGCATATCATCGAACACATTGTGCGCGTCGGCCGCCGGCTCAACGAGTGAGCTCGCCGGCGCTTCGGTAGCCGCCGCGCCCGGCACACGCCCTGCAAGCTTCTTCCTCAACGCCTTCGAGGTGCCGAAGCCGTCCGCCGCCTTGTTCTTCTTCGCGGATGTCGTGCCCTTCTTGGGCCGGGCCGCATTTGGGAGCTTAGAGGGGGGCGCATGGGGCGGCGCCGGCGCGACGCCACCCGCTGCCGAGGTCATCCGCGGCGGCATGGAGAGGCCGCGCGCGATGCCGATGCTCGAAGGAGCTTCGGCGGAGGCGAGGCCAATGCTCCCCGCGCTAGGGTTTGCGGCGGCGGCGGTGGAGGGGTCGCGGCTTTTACATGCACAGGCGGTCATCAAGATGTTCATCAGCGGCCACTAACATGGTAAACGAATTGGCTTAAATGAACTTGTGTTTGTGTACCAAAGGAGTTATCTCAGCTTGTTGGACACAAAAAAGAAAAGAAAAAGAAAAATCAGCTTTGCCCATCAGAACCGCCTATCAACAGTTCCTGGTTTCAGTTTGTCCATCGCCATATTATGGGCATCTTGCAAAGCCGCAAAAATGCAAACGTCTTGCAAAGACGCAGAACAGCTTTTGAAAGACAATAGGGACAAGTTGCATGGTAATTCCTCACCTGACCAGAGACATTAGGATGACATGAAAATTGAAAACCGCTAAGACAAATTACCCACTTAAATGCAAGATGTCAAATCCGAAAAAAAAACACCAAAAGCAAGACTTACAAGACAACAGTCGCATTAACAACAGAACAAGAATTACACACAAATTCAGGACTCACTTTCATTCATCCAAAGGTGCTGCACTGCAGCAAAAGTTTGTCGATTCGGACAGACATGGCACCATAGAAAAAAAAGAAACAACAAAACAAGCAAACGCTGACAACACCAATGGAGGACCCCTAAGGCACCAGACCTGTGAGCTCAGAGACAGAAGCAGCACCGTGGCCAGCCACATACTGACTACTGCAGGGCCGGAACAGCAAGTGAGGGTGGGCTCCTTCTGGATTCGCGGTGATTCCAGGACAAGGGTTGAAACAGAGGCTATGGTATAATGAATGGAGAATTGAAGCTGACAAATTCCCCAATAGACTGTTGAGCTTGTGGCCCTGTGCTGAATATAAAATGTGCGTACAGCTTACAAATAGCTTTTGGAGACGTTTTCCACTAATACTAAGCTGAATTAACTAACTAGAATTACAAGCTTATGGACTCTCTGGATCCAACTCATAGCAGAGTGGGGCGATAACAGAACTGATGTACTTCATACTAGTCTCATCTTTCCAGTCCAGTACTTGGTCAATAGGAAAATGTTACAAATTCTGCAAAGTGACAATAAAGTACGTCAGAAATGAGTTGATTCTCCTTGCTGAAACTGGTCACGGAGGATGGCTTGCTACATAATCGATGTGGATGATTTCCTTCATTTCGGGGATAAGTGCCTTTGTTTAATTTTCATTAACTGATAAACTACAACCCCGTACCTTTCTTAGATGCGCATAATGAAGGCTTTCGTCTTCTCGGTGTCCTCGTTGTAGTAAAGCTCTACAAACGTGCCTCCACCGATACCTTTTGCTAGCCTCCCAGGGTTCACACAGATGAACCGTTTATGTTCCTCTGTGTCTTCGTTCACGGAAAGCACCTGCTTCACAAAGTGTGCTTGATATCATTTCATCAGGAAATAAATATAATTAGCTAAAAAGTACAACATGGAAAATCAAACTCCCTCGTGACCTAACGATTTTGAAATTTCAAGATTACAGTGTGTATCACACAATTACCTTCACAGATGGAGCAAGATCAGAAGGAAGCAGAAGAACATCAGGAGCGGATGGGATCTCCAATGCTTCCTTGGCAAGTGAGAAGTCCATGGGCACACCAGCAGCAGGTGGATACAGAGGGTAGTAGCTGTAAGATGGGTACGTTGCGTAAGAATTCAGAACTAAAACCATCGTCTGTCCTGACTAACAACAATTTGCTTAATAGAAACAAAATTGCCTTTGTTGCTTCACTATATGTGTTGCAAGTCTCCCGATCCTATCTGCGGCCTTTCCTCCAGGTGGTTTGCGAGAAATTTCATCACCACTCAGCTGTTTCAAGATGTCTACTGTACAACAGCCAAATTGTATCTGGAACAGGAAAGACAAACAGTTGTACAGAAGGCTAACATAATAAGGCTAATTTATTATTTTTTATAACATGCATGAAAGTAATCTACATCATCTGAGCTGAGTTCACAAAGTAAGCCCAATGGGGAATTTACTCTTCCTGAACATGTAACACTAAGGTAGAAAATAAAATAAGTATCTTAAGGCTAACATAAGGAGAATACCTCCGTAAGCTAAATGGCCAAAAGTCAAAATATTACTTCGTAGCAGAATAAAGGAGCATAAATATAGATATAATTAACAACTTCCTCTGTAAACTAATATAAGAGCGTTTAGATTACTATAGTGATCTAAACGCTCTTACATTAGTTTACGGAGGGAGTAAGTATTATTGCAAGTGTTTTGTAGCTTGAATAATTGTGTTGTGTAACATCAAACTGTATGCATGTTCATCACCTAAATTCTTTCGTCCAATTTGATAGGCGTACCTCATTAGAACTGAACAGACTTGGATTTGACAGAGAAGTAATCTGCATATGCAAACAGAACAAAAGAATATAATTATTAGATTTAGCAAAAATATAATCATAAAGAGTGATGTATTACCTGTTGTGTGATATCTTCAGGTAAGTGCAAGTCAAATGCAGGCTGCAGACAGCAATAGCACAGATATATCATTAGAATTCTTCGCAATAAACAGAACAAAGAGATTAAGGATGGCAATGGGTAGGGTATGGGGCGGGTAGAGCAATACCATACCCATACCCGTGTAGTCAATGGGTACAAAATTTTACCCATACCCGTACCCATGGTATGAAACTTTCCCCGTACCCATACCCGATGGGTATCCATACCCATTGGGTACCCAATGGGTAGATCAAATAGTACATAAGTTATTCACAATTTTACATTCATCCACAATACATTTGACAAAAAACATTTATCTAAACTCAATAACGAATAGATGAGTATCAGACAATCTCAATTCAAATTGACAATTAATGACAACTTTAACATGGGTTCATAAAATGATCAAATAACATCCGACATGTAACATATTACTCCCTCTGTTCACTTTTATAAGACCTTGAAGACATTTCAGACAATGTACAAAACAAGCCATTTTGAGTTGTCTGAAATGACTTACAAAAGTGAACGAAGGGAGTAGTATAAATGGGTAGGGTATGGGTATATCCATGGGTACAAGCCTATACCCGTGCCCTACCCATGACTTAATGGGTAGGGTATGGGTACTACCCATGGGTATAAATTTCTACCCATACCCTGCCCATGCGGGTACGGTATCCGCGAGTACCCGTACCCATGGGTAAAATTGCCATCCTTAAAAGAGATGCATCATAAGCAAATACAGACGTGTGGATCGATAGCTGAAAGAAGGCACAAATAGATAAAGCACGTTCAGTTACACACATTAACAGGCCCTAGCTTAGACAATCCCTAAATGTAGGGCAGTTCTGGTTTAAGATGGTAGTAAATATGTTTATCAGGACTAGATATTTGTTGATACATCATAACATAGCATTGTGTTTATAATTGCAAAACAGAAAATTAAAAGCTGGTGTCTCTAAATGAGGAAAGCTACACACCTGGGGGAAAACAGCGTCATGGTGAGCATCACGCACAGATGGAACAAGAATTACGCGAACATTATGCCCCAAATACTGGGTAAAATCTTGAAGCTGGACAGATATGAAACAAACAAGTATCACTTAGTAATGGATTTTTCAACATGCAGGCATGAATCTTTTGTCACTACCTACCTTCCTTAGAATCTCAAAATGGAAAATATCATGAAAGCTCTGGTCAGAAGTTCCTTTTTTTATTTCAGGATGATCAGAGTCGATAAAGGGTCCCATCTACAGAAAAAAATAGTAATTCATATGTGTAGCAACGAAACATATAAATACACACAATATTTCCTGGTCAGGATTCAAAGGCCTCACCAGTATGAGCAATTGGGGCTGCTTACGGCATGCATATGAGAGTAATTCTTGCAATGGCTCGAACAAAAGATTATCAGTTGTTGTGAAGGGACCTGCTGCAATGACCTGTAAGAAGAAACATCAGGAAGTCAAACTTGAGAAAACTAACTATAAAACCCCATTATCATGATGATCACAATAACGTATAGGTTGTAGCCTCGCCAAGGTCTGACACCTCGCCCTCATCTCTCAGGTGTCTCCATCGTTCCAGTGTTATACGAACCTAAGATGTTGGTGTGGAATGTACGGGGGCTAAATAGTCGACCTCAGCGTACAGGTGTTCAAAGCCTTGTCAGCACGACAGGCGTGTATGTCTGCCTCCAAGAGACTAAGTTGGCAATTGTAACCCCTTCTCCAGTAATGGAAGCCCGACAATTATTTCTGCTTGCCGGCTACTGACACTCAGGGAGGAATTATATTGTGTGGACAGGCCGCACAGTGAACCTGTACAATGTCCACCTGGGGTTGACAACAGTTTCTCGGCTTTGGTCACCCCTACTAAGGGAGATCCTTCCCCTGGATCATAGCATTTAGGAGCGTGGCGTTGTAATGTGGCTCATTTGAGGTATGTACAAACCTTCTTTATCTATCTATGCATCGAGACGCAATCCTTTGCAAGAAAAAATATATACTATCAGTGAGCACTATTATTAGAACATGTAGCTAAATTTGGTCCTTTTCATAAAAATAATGTAGCTAAGTCTGGTAAAGACAGTATAAGAAATAGATGTTGCTGCATATAGTGCATGTTTGGTTGCTGTCCTGGCCAGCTTGCCATGGCTAGGCAGTAATCTCAGGTGTCTGATTTGTAAGGCCCAGGGTTGGATGCTGCTGCCTGGGTGTGAGCCCCCAGACCAGGACGCGAACCAAACAGCCTATTAGTGTGTCAACATTGTAGGTAATAAACTTTTCATGCATGGGTACATTTTTCTGTTAAAATGTATTGATAGTAAATAACTAAGATTTGAGTTGATTAGTTCTGAGGATAAATACTATTAAATATTTGAGTTCCTTAGTTCTAAGGACATTCTACCAGCCTACCGATCTGCTAATCGTTTGGAATACAAAATGTGAAGTGAAACACGATGGTACTCCAATAGCAAGGCAAGGAAAAGAGGAAAATAAAATGAATCTATGTTTTTTGATGATAGAATGAACAATGTCATGGTGGTGCCAAATCATACTTTCCTCGTCGAGAAAATAAATCATGAGTTTATGGCTAGCATGTAACAATAACATAAATAATCAAACAGGTATTGCACTCCAATGTTTCTCTAATAATCAGGGACTAACCGATGACAACACCCTTGGTAGTGTGTTTGAATTTTGATGTCCTTCATGGTCAACAGCTTGCTTCTTAGCACAAGGCAGTTGATCATCCACAGAAATTGGTATGGAATCAATCAACTTTGATGCGACAAAACAGTGTCCACTAGGATTGTGGCCTTCAATACCCACAACCTGTTATTCAACTTTATGTTAATAGTGCACTAGATAATGCATATGGCATGAGAACAAGCTGTGCATACCTGACCAGGAAACAAAGAGAACTGGTTTATATCCTTCAAATCAAGGCGTACACGCTGTCCCCTGGAGTGCTCAACACTAGAAAAAGTTGATCCTTCAGTTAGCCTAAAGAAAGAACCAAATGGTGACCGGAAAAAGTCCAGGTGAACAGGCCCAAGAAGCACGCTTACCTGCCCTGCAACAAGATAGATTTTTCATTCAAACGACCTTCCCCATCGCAAATTACCATGCCAACTGCAAACATGTTCTCCTGAAAAGCAAGAATAATTACACCTGCTTTCAAGATAAAAATTGATAGTTCACTCAGGAAAGTTCAGATAGCATGCAGCAAACCTCTGAAGCAAGGGTAGCATCTGCAGGTTGTCCACAAAGCCCAGCTGCAGAAAACAATCTTGCTGACCTTCCAATACGATCTTCCAGGTAATTAAACTGGAAACATAATATAATAAGCAGCTGTAGATACAAATTAAGCAAACAAATAAGTATTGCCCTTACTCGGTCTTCCATCCTGTCATACATGAACCTGCAACCTGGTTCAGGCTTTGACCGTTGAACTTGCAAGGTACATTTTTGACTTGGTTGGACCCTTCTAATTAATTCATCTTCTGAGGTTTCAACATCATCTTTACTTGGCACGCTAGCCACGTTATCAGCATTCAGAACATAATGCTGAGTAAATTTATTTACTCGTTGTGCAAACGGGGTAATACGATCACCATTTGTTTTAGCCGCTCTGATGGATGATGGCCTTTCAGTTGTCAGAGGAGTTAGCTCGGAGTTAGATGACTCTCCTGGCTTTTCCTGTTTCGTGCTTGGTGTGCCCAGGAAGCCCTCTTCATCTGTGTGTGTATTGCTCAAGAGCCTGCAACAGTTACTTCTACATTATGTTTTTCCTTGACAATAGAAAAAAGTATACACTTCTGCTAAAAGTGAAGTAGAACAAATGCACATCAGAGAAGCCTGGATTTGGAACTAACATGTCAACATCATTACTGGAGTAAATGTGAAGGTCTGTTTCTTCTTTTATAAGCTTTTCCTTTACTTCATTTTGAAGGTGTGACAGAAAACCATCCAGGTATGAGCTTTCGACCTTTAACCCATCCAGTTGCCTGCATAAATCAGTTGGTTCAGTTTCCTTGGGCTGTATTGTGTAATAAAGAACAAAACAAAATAGAAGTTTCTCCACTAGAGCTGTAATTTGTGGCAAATATGGTTTGTCAGATAGAGTTCAGAAAATCTAAAATACAGGACTTGCTGTAATGAATGTTGGGCAGAATTCTTAGTACATCAGGCTAGTATACAACATGAGCTACAAGATTTCAGCCATTTCACTGCCTAAATATGCATAAGACTTAACGCCTCGACAGGAAATATAAATAAGCTTGATGATAGATTATGTCCACAGGTATAAAGATATAGAGGTAGTGATGCTCTACGGACATCACCATGGCAAGTGCTCCGTTGTCAAGGGACAAGCGGATCATACTTACAAAGGTGGATCTACTCCAATGCATGTGTCTATCCACTATTCTCGAGGTGTACTACTTGATTTGAATATAGCTACTTTCAGATAAAAATTACCACTGAGACATTGGAATAACAGGGGATAGTATTTGACTGTAACGAAATTAGCTATTCTCCCCTGATATAATGACTGTTGGGGCATTTTACACTAATTTGGTAGTGATGGCTAAATATATACAGTATTTTACGAATCACATACAAAAGCGCCACAGATTTAAGCATCTAGTTCACATAGCTAATGATCTCAGAAACAAATTACCTCTCCGAGGCATTTGAATAACAGGGGGTGGTATTTCGATGTAATAAAATTCGCTACTCTCCGCTAATATAGTGACTATTGGGATATTTCACACTAATTTGGTAGTGATAGCTAATTATATACAGTATTTTATTATATCGCATTCAAAAGTACTACAGATTTAAGCATCTAGTTCACATAGCCACTGATTTCAGAAGCTTATGTGTCACCAAACTCCAGGTTAGTAATTCAACCAAACTCCAGGTTTCAGGTCCAATTGTTGTGTCACTGCCCTTGACAAAACTGACCCACATATCAGTGCCCCAAGCCCACATCGGGCCATAACAGAGGTGTCACGAAGGAACACTCCTCATGCATCAGACCAGGCCACATGGAGATGGGCCAGCCAAGGTTCATTAGCGCTCTACCACAGCCAGACCGCTCATCACAGTAACCCTAAAACTCTATGCATATTTTTTGGCAGGTGATCATGAGTTCATAGCCAGGCCATGCAAAAATGAAATATTGACAAAAGAAAATAGTTTATCAAGAGAAAGGCACCAGACAGGGGCGTTCAAACTTGGGCCTGGCGCAACCCATTTATCCATTTTCACACCTGCAAGTGAGATGGATAGGGGAAGGAGTTTGGTGGCACATCCATAATGGGTGGGTTAGTGTAAACCATGGTCGTCAGGCTGACGCTATTTAAGGTTCAATCTAAGATCTAAAGTTAAGAGATGCAAATGCTTCTTAAATCTCTAGCTACGTGAAAGAGGTGCTTAAATCTGAAGTTTTGTGATAGCTAGTACAGAATACTTGTGGCTTTGTGGAATTTACACTCGAAAAAAAATAACAGGGAAGACAAAAAATGTTATGCAACTAGTGCTACCAAACTATATTGCAGAGCATAGATCAAAAGTAAGACGTAAATACAGGACCCGAGTTGCCTGCTTCGAAGAGCCAGCTAAAACAATTGAATGACCTAGGGAGTTCCTGCCAATGTTGTGTGCTTCCATGTGCTACTATTCGAGCAAAACATGAAACGTCCATACCAGGAATCGCACAAAAACATCGCTGCTCATAAAGCACATTACTGAAGAATTACTGGCTTATATACAGACCAAATATTCAGTTTCAGATATGGTACCAACAAAGGTCAGATAAGCCTCGTGCCCATATGACCCCGTCCGTCTCACATTAGTTCGCCTCTTCACCTCAGAATCGATGGTTGTCATCGAAACTTAGACGCCTCTATGTGAAAGAAATTACAGCATTGTGCAATTTTTTTATCCTAAGCGGACTGACCTGTTGAGGTAGTAGACCTCCCAGTTGGAGACGAGATCCGCGGCGCTCATCTTGTAGTTGACGCAGTAGGTCAGCACTGCGAAAAAAAGAGGAACAAACTCCACGCGCATCAGCAAACTATGGAGTACAAGAAAACCGGAGAAATGAAGGACGCCTGCTTACGCGTGGAAAGGATCTGGGCGCTGTCGGCGGGGCCGGCGCCGCCGATGGTGAAGCCGCTGCTCTCGAACTCCGCGCGGATCTCCTCCTCCATGGCGGCTGCGGGCGGGCTGGCTCTGTGGATGGAGGGCTCGTCGGGGAGCGGCGTCGCGTCCGTCGGTCGGGTGGGGATTTGGGTTTCGGCGGCGGGGATGGAGGAGGGAGTGGGGCGGGACGGGAGGATGGATTTGGGGGCTGTGGAGGAAGTGGCGGGAACAGGCGAGGCCAAATGGCGGGAAAGATTTTGCGGTGGATCCTATTCCCGGGTAACGTGGGGGAATACAGCGCAAGGCCGCGCCCTGCCCAGAGCCCAGCTGCTAGATGGGCCGGCCCGTTCTTCGGTTTCCTCCCATCTGTTTTGGGAGGAACCGATTTTTTTTCTTGTATAATACTCCCTCCGTCCCAAAATAAATGACGCAAAAGTGACTCAACTTTGTACTAACTTTTTTTTTGAGGAAAAACTTTGTACTAACTTTAATACAAAGTTGAGTCACTTTTGCGTCACTTATTTTGGGACGGAGGGAGTAGTTGTTTTCCATTTGCGGTTTTTGCTTTTCACATTTTTGAATTCACTAGAATTTTTGAGTTCGTGAAGATTGTTGGATTTCATCCAGAGAAATTGGAATCGTCAAAAAAACATTCATATTTTTTATTTCACAGTTAATTGTAAATTCTCAAAACAATCATGAACATTTTCTGGATTCCGTAGACATATTTCGAATTTATGAATTTTTCTTTTTGTTAGATAAAAAAATAATTCATGAATGTTTTTGAATTCGTGACTTTTCCATATTCACGAACATTTTATAATTTTCAGCTTATTTTTTATTTGTAAAATATTTTTCCAAATTCATGAACAATTTTTGAAATCATGAACATTTTCTTTATTGATAAAATTTCTCAAAATTGTGAACATTTTTGAATTCACAAGTACTCCCTCCGTAAACTAATATAAGAGCGTTTAGATTATTATTTTAGTGATCTAAACGCTCTTATATTAGTTTACAGAGGGAGTAATTCATTTCTTGTTCATGAGTTTTAAGAAAAAATCTTGTGTTCTTGTTCAAAATTAATTCATTTTCTTGTGTTTTTGTGTCTTTGGTTTGATCATGATTTAACAATGAAAGATCCAATCGAACGAAACGTAGAAAAAATAGTAACCAACAAAGTCGAACGAAACAAAGAGCGAGTAGCAAGCAGAATATGGGTTTGCCGAACTAGCACGCCGAGAGGGAAAGGGACACGTGTTTGCCCTGTATCCAACACGTAACGCGTGGAATAGGAGCACCCAAGCAAACCCAAACACGTGCAGCAACAACAGAACGCCAGGATTTTGCCCCACTTCTTTGGGCCTTCGGAGACAAACCAAGAGCTGGTTGGTTGGGTTCGCCCTTCTATGGACCATTGTCGTTGAAAATTCTTTGGTCTTGTTAGCTAATCACGATGGAGGATTTGGAGCATGCATTTTATGGGCTGCGCCATCATTCGAAAACTTGGTTTTGTATCTCGAGGGGCGTGTCTCGTATATCATTGGTTATAGCATTGCAATACATGTTTTGACCAATATTTTTTTGGTAACAAGTCAATAAATTCTTACCAAATAAGAGATTAACAAATAAGATGACAGGTAAATTATGACAATTGCATACAAAAACTTGCTAAGATTTTAACGCATCAATGTAATAATGGATGTGCAATCACGAGATAATCTACAAGTAGAATTTTATACTCCTTTTGCAACACAAGGACAATCATGCACGTAGTGGGCCCTAAATGACAGGTTAATGACCCCGAGGCATGTGAAAACGTTCATATATAGGTAGTGGAGCATCCAGGAGCTCTTTGCAATTTCCATCTACCACGTACTTACATAGCCTCCCAACCCTTCCGAATGACTTTTTGTGATGTCAATTTAATGGATTTGGAAGAACTAGCAATAGTAGACTTGTTGTTCTTCTGTTTCACTTTTTTCGCTAGCTTTCTTGGCAGCCTGGTCATTTGATGGGAGTGATAGGTATCGGGAGAGAGGTAGCAACAAGGGTAGAATGTGCTTTCTCATGGTTTATCGTACTCTACAATGTCCTGCTGTTGTTCTTGGACGGACATGATCTTAGTGGTTACACGTATACCACGGAACAACCGACAATGGGCCTTTTTTTTCTAGGTTTTTTTACCCAAGTCCTACTGTGGTATCAAAGTTGATGCAACCACTAGGCTACAAGCCCATTCACGACGATCCCCTTTGTACTCCTGTTCAGTTACATTTTTCTTTTCCAGTGTATGAACTTTGTTATTTCTCTCGCTCTCTTTTTTGGTCCAAGTTTACCTTTCTTTTTTCTTTGTGAAAATATAAATAAACAAAGGACATGTGTTAATAAAGCAAAAAAGTAATTGGCGCTAATAAATAGTAATGACGTTGAAGTTTAGTATCAACCATAGTAAATTTAAAATGTTTGGAATTTTTGTTGGTTACACTTTGTTTTTGAATTCATCGGGCAATCTTCTCTATATAAAAGCATACTCGCAGTTGAACAGGAAATTACAAACTTCGGGCTTATTTTCTGTGAATTCATCATTAAAGTAAACATAAGCTTAAGACTAAAGTGAACTTGGAGTGTGCAGACCACTTTAAATTTATGCTTGGCTGTAGAGTGCATAGGTGATGTGCGTTCAGTGGGAGGAGACGTTTTCATCGACTACGAATGCGCCTGTGACGACTTTGTCAATCTCAATATGTTATGACGGCTCAGTATCTCGAAGATGCTCTAGGGTAGGGTGTGCATGTGTGCGTTAATAAACTTGAGTGTATGTGCATGTATATGAGCATATGCGCTTGTATTATGTAAAAAAAACATGGTATTCATTTCAAAGATGACAATTTGGACAACTTTGTTGACTCCGTGGGGAAGTCACTCCAGATCCACCTTGAACTTAATTGGTATGGCAGCATTCAAATTCAACAACCCATTTGTACATATAATCTGACTTGTTGCACGACTACTTACTAACATCTACCCGTCGATATTACTGCTCTTGAAGGATTTATTTTTCTATGTTTTCTTTTTATCAAAAAAAGCTTTTGGCTCCGTGGATGGATGGGTCATCGGGGAGCGGCGGCGTGTCGGTCGGTCGGGTGGGGATTTGGGTTTCAGCGGCGGGGATGGAGGAGGGAGTGGGGCGGGATGGGAGGATGGATTTGGGGGCTGGGGAGGAAGTGGCGGGAACAGGGGAGGCCAAATGGTAGGAAAGATTTTGCGGTGGATCCTAATCCCGGGTAGCGTGGAGGATACGGCGCACGGCCGCGCCCTGTCGAGAGCCCCGCTGCTAGATGGGGCGGCCCATTTTTCGGTTTCCTCCCATCTGTTTTGGGAGGAACCAATTTTTTTCTTGTACTCCCTCCGTCCAAAAATACTTGTCATCAAAATGGACAAAAAGAGATGTATCTAGAACTAAAATACATCTAGATACACCCCTTTTATTCATTTTGATGACAAGTATTTCTGAACGGAGGGAGTATAATATAGTTGTTTTCCATTCACGTTTTTTGCTTTTTGCATTTTTCCTTTTTTGAATCCTCAAGAATTTTTGAATTCGTGAACATTTTTGGATTTCATGATGAAAAATTGGAGTCATGAAAAAGAATCAATTTTACGCACATTTTTTCATTCACAAATAATTACAAAATTCTCAAAGCTATCATGAACATTTTCTGAATGCCGTAGACATATTTCGAATTTATGAAGAAAAAAATGAGTTAGCCAAAAAAATCATGAATGTTTTTTGAATTCACGACTTTTCCATATTCAGGAACATTTTAGAAGTTGCAGCTTATTTTTTATTTTTAAATATTTTACAAATTCATGTTCAATTTTTAAAATCGTGAACATTTCTTAATTGATTAAATTTCTCAAATTTTTGAACTGTTTTTGAATTCAAAAGTAATTTATTTCTTGTTCACGAGTTTTAAGAAAAAAATCGTGTGTTCTTGTTCAAAATTAAATCATTTTCTTGTGTTTTGTGTCTTTGATTCGATCATGATTTAACGATGAAAGGTCCAGTCGAACGAAACACAGAAAAATTAGTAACCAACAAAGTCCAACAAAACAAAGAGCGAGTAGCAAGCAGAATGTGGGTTTGCCGAACTAGCACGCCGAGAGGGAAAGGGCCACGTGTTTGCCTTGTATCCAACACGTAACGCGTGGAATAGGAGCACCCAAGCAAACCCAAACACGTGCAGTAACAGAATGCCAGGATTTTGCCCCACCCGCCTTTGGGCCTTAAGATATGGCCACGAGGGTAATTGGACTAGACAAACGAAGAGCTGGTTGGTTAGGTTCGCCCTTCTATATATGGACCATTTTTTAGAAAGGCTCGCGAAGAGTCCGGCTTTGAATTAACAAAGCCATCAACCGGTCAAAAAATACAAACACACAAATCATCTCGGCCAAACGATACAAGGGGACACTCTAGGAGGCTTACAACTCAACGGAACGCACAAGGTCAAAAATACAGGAAAACAAAGCTCGATGCTTGTCCTAACCAAAGACTACAGCCAACCAGACATCTAGGATAGGGACACACACGAGCACGACGAGGACTTGCTTGCAGCAGAGTGTGGTAGGTGCGCCCAACCAACACCCAGGAAGAAAGACAACACACATCCTCTGTCTCTCTCGCCGTAGAGGGACCCTTTCCTCTCGCCATGGCTCGCAAGGCGCCGTACCGTGGGACTTGAAAGATGCTCACCCTAGAGCAGGGGAAGTGCAAGCTTCGAGACCTGGAGCAGCCGCAACACACAACCACTTGAACATTAGAGCACTCCTAGACTGCCACATCGCCACATCCTAGAACACCTGAGAGCTGCAGGAAAACCACCAGGTGCAGCTACTGAAGAAAGGTAGCAAGGGCATCAAGTAAAACCGACAGGCCACCGAGGAGCATTGCCAGGCAGCCGTTGAAGAAAGAACCGAGGTTCCGCCACTGGCAAGGCGCAGGTCCAGCCGGGTAGGGGAACCCTATCCCCTACTGCCGGGTCGAGGCGCCGCACCACCGGAACTGGACCAGATGCATCGCCGGCAGAGAAACACCACCCATGAAAGAAACGGGGACGCCTTCAGCCGTGCATAGCCTCGTTGACACCGCCGTCACCGGATCACCCAAGCCACCCAAAGCTCCGACTTTTGAACCCCTCACCTGAACGCAACCCTCCCCAGGCGGCGCCCCCAAGGAAGACACGACGCACAGCGCGCCGTCGCCGCCCAATCCAAGCCGGATTTTGGGCTTTCACCCGGGAGGAGGAATAGGGGTGGAAAGGGGAAGGGCCTTTATAGCACCTCCAAGGAGGAGACGGCGTCAAGGACGTCGCTGCTGCCAGGCCAGCCAAGCCGACCAACGGTTTCCCGCGGCCCAAAACCAGACCACCGGTCACCCACCAAACCAGACCGACGCTCGGAGGGAAGCCGGCTGGAAGCGGCGGGGACGAGGGAGACAGGGGAAAGGAGTCCGGCCTCAGATCTGGCGAGGAGGGGAAGACCTCTGCGCCGCCGCCACCACCCGCCGTCTCCTCACCACCCGCGTGGTCGAGGCCGCTGACCAGAGAACACCCGCGAACGGCACCAGCCGAGATGGCGGCGCCGCCTCGCGAAGGAGGGCCGCCGCCCTGATCCGAGGTCCTCCTCGAGGGGAGGAGCGACCGAGGCCTCGCCGCCACCATCACCGGGGGTCGTGCGAGCGAATCCGGCGGCTTTCTCGGGTGGCGGCGAGGGAGGAGGGAGGGTAGGGAGCAGCGGCGCGAAGGGGAAACCCTAGTCGCCGCCCGTGTCGCCCAAAGCGGAAGACGCGGGGGCCGCCGGGGGGTGCCCATTTCTAAGGACCATTGTCCTTGAAAAATTCTTTGGTCTTGTTAGCTGATCACGATGGAGGATTTGGAGCATGCATTTTATGGGTCGTACATCCGCGCCGTGATTCGTAAACTTGGTTTTGTATCTCGAGGCGTGTGTCTCGTATATCATCGGTTATAGCATTGCAATATGTTTGTAAATGTTTTGACCAATATACATGTGTGTGTTGGGTCGGTTGGATAGGGACATAGGGTGATATACTTTGGGAAACAGGCCTTCTACTTAGTACCGCTAGTAGGTGTCTCAATAGCGATTCATTATATGCATATTCTTCATGCTCGTCTATCTATCTCATTCTTCTACTCTTGTGTTTTGTTCTAAGAACTCTCAACTCGGAGTACCAATGGTGTAGAAGATAGAGGGAAGAACCTTCAATAATGATTCATCCTACGAATCTTCTTCATGATTGTATAATTGAGCTATCGATGGAGACGAGAGATATCATCAAAATAAGCAGCCCAACATTGCGAAAGTGCTCTTGTGACCTTGAGCTCACAAGCACCCTTTGGTACAGTAAAATCGAAATAAATATTTAGAACGTTATAAAAATCTGATTTTTTTTTTACAACCGATATTGATGTCTTTCTCACATGCGTGCAAAAATTCATGACAAAATGACATTCATACAGGTCTCAGATCTCGGTAAAAAAAACCATCGCTAAAAAATGCTTCCAAAAACTGTTTTTTTTCGAGCATGATTTTGTCTTTTTTGCCGAGTCCTACACAAATGTCATTTCATCCTGAAAATTGGCAAGCGCGTAAAACACAAATCAATGTTTGTTGAAAAAAAATCAGATTTTTTTTATTTTTTACTGTAGCAAGGTGCATGTGAGCTCCAGCTCACATACTCCATGTCCCCTAACATTGTTATTTCTTGGTAAAAAGGTTCGATTTTTGTGTACATTATCTGATGCGCAATTAATTTGGATCTTCTTATACCTCTTGAATGTTTGTACTACAAAATGTTGTCATGTCTAATCTTAGAACTCGAATGAATATGTTGTGACCCATGAATATCTTTTCAAGTAAATTACACAAAAAGAAATGAAAAAAGTACGAATGCATTCACTTCCACACGGAAATGGAAATGGCATTATAGTTTCTTTTTTGAAAAACCAGACCTGTTATAAAGATTAACCGGAAATACAAAGCACCTCAAAACATAATTAAATTTACATCAAGGTTCATTGATTACAAAACGACCATTGCAGCGTCTGAACAAGCCCCCAACGAGTAGATGTTGCCGCTCCCATATAGGAGTGGGCATGATCTTGTCTATGACACCCGGATAGTCTTCGTGCACATGCCCCTAAGGACCAGTGTCCCGGAGCCGCAGTCGTAGCTGTTGAACTCTTGAATCGATCTAAAGAACTTGACACCAACTATAGTCGTTGCGTACGCATGGTGAGAAAATCCTAACCTCACCGCCTCGAGGAGTTGACAAGAATTTACGTAAGAGCTCCTTATAATCGGTCACAAGAGACAAACTTGGGGAGGATTGGAGCCTGGAAGACTGGCTTGAAGAATAAGCGTCGCCATCCGTGCGAACGGTGCCCCCGCAAGGACTAAAACCCTCTGTATCTACTAGCTAGTGCCAAGGCACAAGTAATCCCCTCCTCGCCATCGGACACTGGAGCCACAAACGGAGGGAAGGTGGATACCCGGGATCACCCACAGAGATCGAGGGAAAAAGGTTGCCTTATAGTGGTCAATTGCCTTATAGTGGTCAATTGCCTTGGTTTTTCATCGCCAGAGCAGTAATCTTATATGCCCTGCAGTTTAGATCTATTCTGCAAGCTTCTTCCGTCTATGTCCCATGTTCTTCAACAAAGAGAAGAAGATCTGCAAGTGTTAGCAAATTCCTTCTCAGTTCTTGCCAGATTGACAGCTTATTCTGTCTAACCAGCTTCTGCCCAAACCAAGAATTAGGTACCATAGCCTCTTCAAGGGTATCAACTTGTTCTGGTGTGACTTTGTTTGCATGTCCCAATACCTCCCATTCTGATCGAGCAAGAATGGTTAGGCAGTGAGCTAGCAAAAACAAATGATAAAGTGGTGGGAGATAAGGGGATGCATGGAAGCTTGGCAAACAACTTATAAATAAAGGTGAGATGGCAAAGGAAGCATGAAAAGGGGTAGCTGAAAGTTTAAGAGAGTGAAGAAGGGTAGGACTCTGGCTGTCCATGAGTAAGTAGGGAGAAGGACAGAGAGGGACATATAGGACATTATGATCAAAGTTAGGGAGAAAATGCATGTCAAATTTGTAGCCAAGTGGGAGGTACCGAGGTAGTGAGGTACTGTTGTTGACATGTTGCACATATGTCAATGAAGTGAAACATGAACACTAGTTAATTTGGCTTTGATAGAGCACACTATGCAAAGTTTTAAACATATGCATCATAAGAGCATCTCTAACCAATCCCTACAATTTAGAGGAGCAAATGACCGAGTATCCTTTAGAGGAGTATACCTGCTCCTCTAAAAAAAGTGTGGTTTCTAACCGAATGAAACATAACTCATTAAAAACATTGAACACAGATTCAACTAATTCATCATCTCCTTCGTTCTAACTTGATTCAAACTCAATTCAGCCACTCCATAAACTATTTTACGTGACATTAAAAAAATGAGACCCACTTCGGTACCCCCCTACAAACCGTATAAAAGGGTAATATGGACCTTCCATACTTCCGTATATATAATGAGTCGTCCGTCGGTATGTATATACGTATAGGCCCATATGTTTATCTTTTTTTCTCTTCACTTAAAGTTTCACCTTTTTTAAAAGTGTAAAAATAAACCAGCCAACAAGCTTCGAACTACGGACCTCCTGTTAGACTATACAACAACATAACAAATAGCCCACATTAGTGCTTGTGATATTTAGAGGTATAAAAGCTCTCTTAGTTACAACTAGTAAGCCTGCACGTGAAAATTCACGAATATAGAAAAATAGTCTAAACATAATAGTAAAACTATTAAAAAGGAATTTGCTCTCTCCCTCCCTCCCTCCCTCCCTCCCTCTCTCCCTTTCTCTCTCTCTCTCTCAATCCCATTGATGGAACAATGTAACACAAAACACATCATTCCTTTTGATTAATTAAGCGAATGCATCTAGAAGCATAGAGTAAATTGCACATTATCAAAACCATAATATCATCACAAGTAACATGAGTATAAAATGAATATAACCTTAAATGAACTCATACATCAGGAAGGGATATGCCATGTACAATTGTTCATAAGGGTCAATATGCTCACCGGGATAAAAGAAGAAAGAAACTCGCTTCGCCCTTTGTAAAAAAATGCCACCTAAACTACAACACCTTTAATATTTACTTGTTCCATTACGTTGCAATTTCCTCGTCAAGCATAAGGGTAGCCTGCCTGGACCAATCATCCAGATTGGTACTGCTTGCCTGTAATCCTCGGGGCAATATTTGGTGAACTGGTATTGTTGAATGTTTCAATTCTGGACAACAACATGGGGCCTGGATCTCCAAATACTCTACATAGATGTGATCTATCATGTGCCTCATTTGCAAGAATGGAAAAGAAAAATAGTTTACTGCACAAATCCCAGTGAGATATGGCTCCATATTTTTAACATACTCAAAGAAATTTTATAGGACTGAAATTCAGCACAACCAGACAGTGTCAATCACTCACACAATTAGGCAATAATGAAAGCATTTACCAGAACAATAGGGTCATTGGATGTACATAAAGGGTTGACTTCATACTGTTTCCGAAAGTTCAGTGCCCGTCTCCATGGTACGGGAACAGAGAGGAATTATTGCAGTTTGAAGCTGAAAGGAATTAACTTCAGAACCATGAACCTGCATATATAAGAAACAAAATTATGAAGCCGGCCAGGTAAAACACATTATGATGTTCAACAAAATTATGAGGTGCAAAAAAAGTTGGTCCTGCAGTGACCAGTTCAACAAAATTATGAGGGAAACAAAAGATTTCTATATTTCTATATTATTCAGTTGAAAGACAACACTTGAGTTATACCAATACCTTTGCCTTGGTCAAAATAATGTATGCTCATGATCAATGATCGCAAGGATATAAACCTTCTAACAGGTGATGTCGGAAACTTACAGATGCATGTCATTTGTATTAGGAGAAAGTGCCAAGATGACACGAATCATAAGAGCGACCCAATGAAAACAAAGCAAGACAAAACAAGAAAAATTAAAAAAGGAAGCCTGGAGCAAATGAAACAAGAAGAGAAAACTATACGGCTAGCTATCCATGACTGCACAAATAAGTTGAAGCAAGGAAACTGGCAACGACGCCGCGGATGACCAAACCTCCTCTTCCTTCCGTCCAGTCCAGCACTCCCCCTGGCGAGGCTGGAGGAACGACGGCGGGAACGACGACGGCGCCGCAGACAGCTCGACCACCCTCGTCGTCTCCGCGGCCCACGTTCATCCTCCTGCCGGTCCCAATGGGGAGCAGGAGGGAGGTGAGGACACAGCGAGGCGTGAGTTGCAACGGGCGATAAATTTAGTATTACTTAGTCTTTTTTTCATTCTGTAACACTTTTTATATTGAATTGACTAACGTTAGTAAACAGGTGTCCTTGAGTATCACTTTTCATGCAAATTTTCAGAGATAAAACTTAAGCACTTTGAACTTTGGAGATAAAAACACGAACACCAAATGTTGTAATTAATTATATTTTTTCACCAACAAAGCAGCACTGTTATCCCATATGGCATGAAAATTTTTCAAACACATCTGCTACAGTAATGTGAACATGTAAAAAAACTTGGATTTTTTATTTTTTTTGTGTTCATTAGGGAGCATCGGGGAATTCCTCCTTTTTGAAAAAAAAAGAAGATAAAATAAAATAACTCAGTCGATACAATGTACATTTGGTATGCCAACTTTGGTCGACCCGGTCTATTTCAATAGTTTTTTTTTAGAGAGAGAAATTTTGTTTCAATAGTTAGTGGAGTTAACTAAAAGGCCCAACTGAATCCATCTGATTGTTCCAGCCCAGCAGCACTTCAAAAAAATAGGAAGTCGTTCAATCAGAAGCTGTCTTCCTCAATCCCCTTAAAAAAACTTCCACAGCACCAGTCGCAGCAGACTCGCCTAGGGTTCTCCCGAAACATTGCAACCAAGTGACAACTTCGCAATTAGAATTGAAAATTTGAACGTCTTGAAGGAGACTCAAACATTTGTGTATATACAAAATTATTCATGGCATAATTCTCATGTATAATAATCTGAACCACCAAATCACTCATGAATATTTTTTATTATGCGTCCAGTAAGCACGACAAAGGGAAAGTATACTAACAACACGAGGTGGCGGGCATCAACATGCAGAATCTCATCTGTGTTTATTTCTCTCCAATTCCATCATTCTTAAAGCTTGTTATTAAATGCAAACCAGTAGCTAATATTCACATTGTTATATTACCTATGCATAATGCAATCAAACCTATTTTGATATTTATATATTAATTATTATCCAGGAAATATTAAAACTACATCTAATCAAATGTGCTTAAAATGGTTCACTATTAATAGGGGTAGGGGGGCCTAACACTGCCAATGCCGGTCTCAAACCCGAAAAAAGGTGGAGGGGGCCAAAACTAATTAACACTGTACCTTAAAATGAGAGGCACACCATGAAAATAAATAACTGTGCTTCACACAGGAAAACGGGCCTTCGGAAATTGGTAGCAATGAAATATGTACCTGCTTGAGATTGTAGCCTCTTATAAATTAGTATTGGATGGTAAGAACAAACCGGTACTGCACCAAGCAATTGATTTTGGCTCAATGAAGAAGATGCTCAGCAGACATTTCGAGCAGAGAGCCTGCAGATTTGGAGCAGAGACAATTGAACAATCATCGAGTGAATAACAGATCCACTAACCCTTTGAGTCTATGTGACAATAAAGAGAAAAGTTTGCCTATTCTGCATGACAATTCTAGAACAAAATACAGTAAACTCAGCAGAAAGTTAAAGGCTACACTTTGTATGTGAAATGAAATTGCCAGATGATGACATACCCGAGGGAGGCGCTTAAATATTTGTTTCATGTCCTCCTCAAAATTTTGCTCAAGTTTGCGATCAGCTTCATCAATTATAAGCCACTGCGACATAGGGTGAATCTTACTGCAACAATTGTAGCGAAGTTATCATCAGCCAATACCATGTCTGAAGCGCTCTGAAATAGAAAGGTAAACATAAGTTTATCAAATTTTGCTTCCTGCTTGCTCCATGTTTCTGAATTCTAAAAGTAATGCGTCAAAAAGTTTCTGAATTATGCAAGTGTGTGCTGAATTTTTGAAGTTTTTGAATTTCTAAAATTATGCCACAATCTGCTGGAGTACTGCTTGTCCATGTCAATTGATGGCCACTGTTGTTAATGATCGTACAAAGTCTTTCACTTCTACGGAGTCTAAATATTGACATGCTTGTACGAATCACAAATTTTGCAGAAGGAATTACTGCAGAAGGTTGATGGTCATCACTGTTATTGATCATACAGTGTCTTTTGCTTCTGAATTACTTCTGCTCACATTTTTTTTAAAGAATGGCAAAAGTGCACAGGTCGAGATAAACAGCTTCTGTTGACAATATTGAACCCAAATTTGAACCTGGGTCCATAAAATAAGTGCTGCTGCAAACTTCCAGAGCTGGAAGTCGTTTCTTGTGAAGGGTTTGTCGAGGCTCGGCTGCTCTGCCGGAAAAAGAGGACGGAGGATGGTTAGGAGCGGGATAGAGTAGATCAAAGAAAAGAACCAAGCAGATCCATGGCGTGATTGTACCTCATGCAAGGTGAATGAATAGTACCATGTGCAACGACTGAAACTGTAAACACGTACTGGCTTCGAAGACCCAAGACCACTTCGCCTCGCCTCCCTCGAGCACGTGAGTCGCGTGGCCTCGCGAGACAGGTTGACTGCAGGGTCGGACGACGGAGAGGCGTCGGTGCGGGGCGTGCATGCCTGGCGCCGCCACAAGGCAGGGAGTTGCGGGCGGGACGGCGGCTCCAATGTCAGGCACGGCAAGGTGTTTCAGGCGGGACGGCGGAGCCGGTGTGAGACACGACAAGGTGTTGCAACGGACGGCGTTGCCGATGCGGTAGCGCGGGGCGTGTCAGCTCACCGAGGGTGTCGGGGGCGTGAAGGGGCCGAGCAGCGGGGGGTCGAGCGTCAGCGAGCAGGCGCGGAGGCGGCGGGGCAGAGAGGGGCGGGGCGGAGCAGGAGCGGCGACAGAGCAGGCGCGGAGGCGGCGGGGCGGAGTGGGCGGGGCAGGGCGGAGCAGGCGGCGGCGGGCCGGGGCCGGAGCCGGAGTAGGAGCGGCTGGGGCGGAGCAGGAGCGAAGGCGACATGATGGAGCAAGGGCGGGCGATGGGGCGAGGCGGAGCAGTTTCGTTAGCGTAGGAGACGGAGGCGGGGAGAAGGGGCGTGCGGGACTGCGGGTGCGTGCGTTTTTTCTTCGAGAGATAGCGAGGGGGATTTCGTTAGCGATGGTTTTCGTTAACGATGATTTTAGGCCTTCAGATCGTATATTCGACGGCTAATATGCTGAGTTGGATCTGCCCTCTTTTTTTTTATAGGGGTAGTAGATAATCAGTGGTTTTATTTGGCCGGGTTTTCATCTGTTTTTTTTCTTTTCTCGTTTTAATCATCTATTTTCTTTTCTAAAATCCGTGAACTTTTATTAAATTTACGAAATATTTTCCAACTCTGTGAATTTTCTGAATCTTTATATTTTTTATATAAAAAACGTGAACTTTTTTCAAATGCGTGAACCTTTTTTCAAAATTGATGAACCTTTTTTCACATATTTTTTTTTCAAAATCGATGATTTTTTTCTTTCAAAAACCGTCTGGCAAGCTGAGGTTCCCAAAACCAGGAGTGAACTTCGTTTTTGAAAATCAATGAAAACTTTCATATCCATGAACATTTTTCTAAAAATCGATGAACTTTTTAAAATTATGAATGGGAAATCATTCATTACGAATGAAGTTCAACAAGCACATTCACCATCAGTTCTGATTGATGGAACATTTGGCGCGAGTACATCAGCCGCCTCAACTCGCCCTACATCCGCTAGTACCTTGTTCTGTGCCACTGACATATCATTCCCGTAGTTCTTCATAAGCCCTGATGTTTTCCCAAGGTCTTGACACACTCAGTTCCATCAATGAAACATAAGCACTGTAATTAGTTGGACAAATTTTTAGTACATATTTGTGCGACCGCCATTGTCTTCAGCACTAGCGATGTTGTCGTCATTGTTGTTTTTGTCATTGCTCTCGGAGCTTTCGATTGGACAGATTGTCTCAACAATGTTTGAGAACTGAACTCTCATCCAGTCATCCTCATCTTATTCCTAACTCTTTTTGACCTCTTGTGTCCCTTCTGGCTCTTAGACCACTTACCATTGCTTTGCCTTCTGGAACCGGCACTTGCCCTAATGTCACGTCGCCCTGCAAACCACACATTTTTATCAGTTGCTATGCAAATCACATTATCATTCTATTTTATGATACACTTCTGCTTCGGTAGACCCCCATAAACACATCGATGACTCAGATCATCCCATACCCCTTCGTAATTAAGGGCAAGATAGTCCTTTTCAAAAGTACGCCTTGAGACCTCGTATACAAATTGCACGGGCTGGCCCATTAAGCCATGTCCAATATAAGCGATGTAAAAATACTAAAAAAATGGTATCTAAGGAGGAATTGAACTCAAACCTAAACACTAAGAGGCCTGCGCTGCTAGCCACATCACCACACCACCACTTGTGTTCTCTTATAGGGCGAAATATATAAGAAAACACAATAGTGTTCACATATAAGAAATATTTTCTGAAAAAAGTTCGAAACTTTAATTGGAAAAAAATGTGAATATTTTTTAAATGCCGAATAGTTATCTAATTTATGAACAGAATTTGGGTTTTTTTTTCCGAGACCGTATGTAACTTGCGACACGTCCGGCCATTTATATATCTTTTTTGACCGAGAAAACTCCATTAAATGCAATATTTTGTCCAAAACCAAAACAACCTGGCGTAGTGCCTTAATTTGGTCATACAAGGCCATGCAACAAATTTTGATTGTTTCAAGGATATCGAGAAACAATGTGCTATCACACGGAGCGTTCTGGCCCCATCGGACACCCTTCATTGAATATGGTCTAATTTTGGACATTTTTTAAATGACCTCAAATTTTGCAAGCAGGTGGGCATTCCCATGGTATCCATGTCAGGTTTGAACGATTTCTGGCACTGTATGCAAGTTGCGACATGTCCAACCATTTATTGGTCTTTTTTTATTGAGAAAAGTCCAGAAGATGCAAAAATTTGGAAAACCAAAACAACTTGGCACAATACCTATAATTGGTCATATAAGCTTATGGAATAAATTTGGGGTCATTTGATAGATGCTAGAAAAAATGTGCTCTCCAACGGACCCTTATGGCCTACCCGGAATCCTCTGTTGAACCTGGTCTATTTTTTGGACATGCTTGAAATAGCCCCAACGAAATCAAACAACTTTGCAGGGTGCCTTGAATTTTTCACAGAAACTTGTGGGAAAAAATTGGGGCATTTTAAGGATGTCGAGAAAAACAACGTGCTCTCAGAGGGAGCCTTCTCACCAACCCGAACACCCTCAATTGAACATGGTCTAGTTCCAGACATTTTTAAAATAACCTCAACCTCTTCAAGCAGGTGGGCATGCCTATGGTAGTCATCAATGACAGGTTTGAACGGTTTCCTACACCGTATGCAATTTGCGACACGTCCGGCCATTGATTGGCCTTTTTGACAGAGAAAACTCCAGAAAATACAAAATTTGTCGAAAACCAAAACAACATAGCATGGTGCCTTGAATTGTTCATACAAAACCATGGATGAAAAAAATTGGGACCATTTCAAGGATGTAAGGATACAGCGTGTTCTCAAACGGAGCCTTCTGGCCTACCCGAACACCCTTTGTTGACACATGGTCTATGTCCGTACATCTTTCAAATGACCGCAGCTTTCCCAAGTAGGTGGGCATGTCCATGATAGGCAACCGTGTCAAGTTTGAATGATTTCCGACACCGTCTGCAACTTGTGGCATGTCCGGCCATTTACCCGCCTGTTTTGACCGAAAAATCTCCAGAAAATGCAAAATTTATCGAAAACACAAACAACTTGGTATGAGGCCTTTAATTGATCATATAAGAGCACCCAATTGCCATAATTATTTGTTGTGCCCGCCTACATGTTTAATTGTGTTAAGCTAGCATGAGGCTTGATAAAAGAAACATGTACTAACACCTACCACCGGTCACTGTAGCATGAGAAAGCAATTTGTGATTATCCTGTAGTGAATGCATGGCCAATTTGATTGTTTGAAAGCAAAATATAGTATAACAGAGTACTAGTAATTTAGCTCCGCTGTATAGCTACTGTAGCAAAACGCAAATGTACTGTAGCGCAGCCCCAGCATGCCCGCAGTTGTGGTGTTATAGAACTCCTACTGTAGCGTGCGGCAATCATGGGACAAGCACTACTTGGTCCATCACGCAGCGGCCGCGGCACGGGACGGACGGCGTGCTGCGTCCCTAATTTGTTTTTTCTAAACAGGAAAACTAGACTAAAAATGTGCACAATAATAAGAATAGTAAAAAAAGTAACTAGGCACAATAACTGGATTGTCCCCATTGGTTATGGTGGGTGAAGAAAACCAAAAAGTTGGTAGTTTGAATCCTACCTCTCTCACATTAGTTTTTTAAGGTTAAAAGGAGAGGGGAAATGGGCCAGGCCCAGGATGCCGCGGCAGATCTGCTGTGTACGTACCACATACGGGATGCGTATACCCTATGATCAAATGACCATACTATCCTTATACAGTTTGTGAGGGGGGGTCTACCGAAGCAAAGCTCGATATGATATTGTTTTCACACGCACGCAATCAGTACACAGATTGCCGCTTCAATAACTTATTAACAACTAAAAAATGTATAAACATATACATGGTCGTTCGCCTCCTTCCGGACTTGATTCCCGAACAACATTACATACCGGATGGCCGACAACAACATGTGCACATGCCATATTGATCTGCTCATCAGTTGCTATATCAAGCTTTGCGCTAATTTTTTTTAAATAATACATTTTATTTAGTAAATTTCATAACTAGTACGTGGCTAGGCGTATTTTCAAAAATATGACCCAATCGGCCAGCAGCAGGCCGACAGGACCTTATTGGCCTGCTGCTGGCCGATTAGGACCTTATCGGCCTACTGCTGGCCGATTAGGACCTTATCGGCCTGCTGCTGGCCGATAAGGTCCTAATCGACCAGCAGCAGAGCAGGCCGATTAAGACCTTATCGGCCTGCTGCTAGCCGATAAGGTCCTAATCGGCCAGCAGCAGGCCGATAAGGTCCTAATCAGCCAGCAGCAGGCCGATAAGGTCCTAATCGGCCAGCAGCAGGCCGACTAGGCCTAGTCGGCCTGCTGCTGGCCGATTGGGTCATATTTTTGAAAATACGCCTAGCCACGTACTAGTTATGAAATTTACTAAATAAAATGTATTATTTAAAAAAAATTAGCCTATATCAACAGACACAACTATCAACTTTCTGCATGACCAACAAATGACATTTAAAAAAAAAATCTTTTGTATGTCTCTGTAGCACTCAACCATTTTGGTCGTACAGCTCTTGGTACATCTCAGCAACCTGATAATCTTTCTCCACTTGCTCCCTTGCCTTCCGTTCAATCTGTTCCTTGTACATCCCCGCAAGCTCTACATCCCTTTCTTCCTGCTCCTTCACCTTCCTTTCTGCATCCTCATGATACGTCTTTGCAACTTCTGAATCCTTTTCTTCCTGCTCCCTGAGCCTCCTGTCAGTCTCTACTAGCTGTTTGTGTTTGGGATCTGACCATTCTTTAAATCCTAAATCATAGCCGCTAGCACTATCGATGAGGTAGACAACATTTGCTGGTGCCACCATTGAAATCTGTTACATTCCTTGACGGGATGCTTCCTCCATCACATCTGCAGGATAATGTACAGGGTGGTCAATTATTCTTTCATGATGCAAAGCCGAAGAAATGTGCACACTGAATTAATTTAGTTACTCACATTCTTCATCAAGCTCCGTTTGAGGTTGCCTTGTGCACTCTCCATCAATGTCCGGCATAGTAAAACACTCCGTCCCAACCCCATTGTTAGGTGTGGCATCCTCCTCTTGTTTCACAACTGCATCCTTGGCTACAGCACCACCCTGCTCGCTGCTAGCCCCCTTCATGCTGTGAACCTCCATCATTTGTCGTCCCACCTCCAGCAGTAACATGCATCGCCGTAATATCCTATCGTGTATACCATCAATTTGATCTGAAATACCTGACAAAACAAAACCGACAGTTGCATTACTCTTTGTTAGGTCATGCACAGCCGCAAAATATCTTCTTTCCACTGAAGATTCTACAATCATTACCTTATTGTACTTGTCGTATACCCCACGACAGCGCGGGGCTTTCTCTGACCTGACTTGCCATACCATCGGATTGGACTGTTGCTGGCCTCCGCGCTACACGTCCTGCATTTCACCGGTCTTATCATCAAGATAAATTTGACAAACCGGATAATAATATGTGAATGGACCAACAACCATTTTCCAGTTCAATTGCACTGCACGTCGTGCATTTTCACCAGTCTTATCATCAAGATTTGTTGTGCGAAGGAAAACAAAGGTAGCTACCAATATTAGTACACTAGTGTTTGGGGCGTCACCCTATGGCGCCGCTTAAGAGGAAGCCGTGCGCATGTTTTCATTAAAAAAAAATACATTGAGTCCTCGCTTCCATCTAAAAAAACATCTTAAAAAAAATCCTCATCTTCATCTAAAAAAAAGAAAAAAAGATTACCACCGTAGCCTACCAATGCCACTTCGCATAACCTTCCATTTAAAAAATACCAGAGGTCTTTACCTCCATCTAAAAAATATATTTAAAAATTAATCCACACCTTTATTTACAAAAATCAAAAGATTTTTCACTGCGGCCAACCAGCTTGCGCCACATGGCATAGCTGGTTGGCCGCCCTTTATGCGTAGCTTAATGGTTTTAATTTGCACGGAGGTCATCACTACTAATACATGCTTAATACTTACAGTACTACATTGATAAATATACTTAAACACAACAGGGGATTCTCACCTTGTCTTTTTAGGGCATCTCCAACAGTTGTAAGATAGGTGTTGGTAAATTTGCCACCTAGGACATAGTGCTGATGTGGCATGTAATAAATATGGAGAGAGAGCAAAGTTGTACTCCCTCCGTTTCAGTTTATAAGGCGTGCGCGTACCATTAGGTTGGCAATTTGATCACCGTAATATAAACTATATAATACAAAAATTATACCGTTTAAAAATAAAACATCTGAAGTTTATAATGATATATTTTTTGTGATATATGACTTCTATTAGGTTGGTTAAATTGACGACCTAGGGGTACGTGCACGCCTTATAAACTGAGAGAGAGGGAGTATGTAGATTAACCAACAACCTTTGCACAAGCTCCAAGGTGAAATAGAGAGCAATCATATTTATTTTCTCACCATCTATTAGACACCTTAGATACAACTCATTGGAATAGTTGTATGATAACTTGTTGGTTGATGACATGAACATTTTACCAACAAAACTAACATATATCCTGTTGGAGATACCCTTAGGTGGTGTGCAGTATTCCTTGAGCGCCGAGCAGCCCGTGCCCGCTCGTTCTCATCACTGTCGGATAATTCCATTTCAGATTCTCAACTACTGGCTTCTTCCCTTTTTCTATAGTGCTGCGCTGGTGAGAGTTTGCCTGACGAGTACCTCTAGTTGTCTATTCTGCCATGTTTGTCCCTGTGACAGCAGAAGGATCGACAGCAGCCATCTGGAGGTTCAAGCAGTGATGCGCGGTAAGTATCAAAATTTTGACACAAGTAACATCTTAGCACTAAACATGCAAATTCGTACAGCTGAGTCGTGTAAACAGTTAAACAGACTTACTGTTTGTGCTAGCTGGTGCTTCAATTCCATGTTCTTCGCCAATGGTACTAGGTGCATCATTTGCAGTTCTATTATTTTGCACTTCACCGATCTCTTCTAGGTTGCCCTGCACAAATTTCAGAATATCAATTGTCAAAACATTTAAAGAAACGAGCAAGAATAATAATACCAACATTCTAGGTTGCCGTGCCTTAGAAACAATTTTTCTTCAGTTCCAAATTTTACTCACAAGTGAAATGCTGCCTGCCATTTGAATTTTTCTGTAGATCCCCACATTTATGACTGCAAGAACAATACCAACATTAACCTCTGATTACTCAACGAAAACCCCAGGTTGTTCCAATGACAACATTTATAGGATTACCGCAGATCCCTATATTACTGACTGCAAGAACAATTCCAGTACTAACCTCTTGTTCCACTCAGGCGCCCGCGGATTCATTTTCCCAGTTGACAGCTCCGACGTCGGAGGCGAGATGTCCCTCCGGTTCGCCGCCGCTTCCCTGGCTGCGAAAACCTGAGCGTCAGCGTTGTCCACCGCCAGTTGCTGCTCCGTCACCACATGATGCTCCACCGTAGCGGCTCCGGACGGCGCAGGCGCAACAAAGACCGGAACCAATCTCTCTCTTACCCTCCTCCATCAGAGTGGATCTGATTCAGGATGAAGCAAATCCCTTCGGTCACCAAGCCCACTCGCCCAAAAACTGAGACCAAACTGCTAGACAAGCAAGGATCTGCTTACCTGCCGATTGGCTGCATCAGAGAGTCCATGGTGGCTCGCCGCCGACCCTCCTTGCCTCCACGCACAAGACCCGAGCACAGCTCAAGAGAGAGAACAGAGAGCGTTTTTTTCTAGCTGGGGCTACGCGATGCCTTCTATCTCAGCCTTCCATTCTTCCCCATGTTGCATTGAGATATGTGCATCGAGCAGTTGACGCAAGACCCTTAGTCCTTAATCTCCTGCAGCGAACTCTAGGAATTTTTTATCTTGGGCCGGCCTTATAGGCCACTGTTAACGACAAGACCTGGCGAAAATCACTAGCGATCGACGCGCCGCTCGGTTATCTCCCGTTGGCGCGGTATATAAGGATGTGCCCAGGTGCAAAGTCATATAACTCTTGCCACGCGCGTCATGCATGCATAGGCCGAAACGGAGGCGCGATTGCGATGCTTGCATGCGAGCAAGGCTAGCCGTGCGGTAGAACAAAACACGAGAAAAATAATAATTCATTGGCCATCTGTAACGTTCAAGGGCATGCTCAGAGCCTGGCATAGACTTCCGGTATATGTGCCTTTTCCTTATCGGGATGGCAAATTTTGGCATCGCCTGTCTTGACCAGTCTTGCACTATTCATTTGGCAGAAATCCATTTTTGAGAGAGGCCATGCTCGCGTGATGGGACGGTGTACATGCATTGGACACACGCTGTTTTAGGAAACTTTTACCTGGCATCATGTTTGAACGCCAAGAAAAGAATCCAAACATAGCAAGGCTCCTGCGACGACCGTGATATGTACGTTATCAAGCGCCACAGCATATAGGACTACTATTCATGTGACAGGACAGGGTGCAGGAGGGAGACAGCAATGGATGTGTGGTGTACTGTTCACCTAGCCTTATTTTACAAACTAATCATCCCTTTGCTGCTGGAATAGTACTACACTAGCACACATCTCGATGCGGCGACCAACGGTACAGACAAGGATCACCGCGTAGGCCAAGCTAAAAAGAAACTTTGCCGAGAGAATAAAGTGGTACCCATTGAAACGGAACGCGAAGTACCTGTTCCACGGATCAGACAGGAGGCCTGTTTCCGATCCACGGCTCACCTATTCAACGGCGAACGGACATCGACCTTCCCGTTCGATCTCCTTATTTTAATAACCCAACCTGGCCCACAACTTGCTGCTGCAGCCCACAACCTGTCGAGGCGATGTCGTTAGAAGGGACAACAAATTCACCGAGTTTTATACAACGAAAGGCCCATAGCAACGCACGGGCATTCTACGAGTATAAAGTAATGGCACAGATCCAGATATCCTTTTCAACGTCGTGGATAACGAGCTCATTTGAGCTCGCGCTCAATTACTCCATGTCCAATATTCACACCCTAATTCAAACATCAACTCTTTACACCGACGAGGCACACAAACGACCATCTTTTTATCTTGTCACGTCAGTTGCTTTTGGTGACGTGACTTATCAGACCGCAACTTCTCTCGTCTCGCAATGATAATCACATCTTCATAACCATTTTTTTATGCCGACTTGTAGACTGAAACCAACGATTATCCGGACAATCAGCCACGCTGCCACATCTTAGTGTGCTACATGCCGACTGAACGCATAGCCTCATGCAGTAACTCAACTTAGCCGGCGCGCGTCCATCTTCACGTTGATCTTCGTCTTCTCATCGGTTGCTTGCACACGAGGGAGACACATCTTTTCACCCGTCACACCTTCACATCTTGTCATTGTTGCCGATGTCACATCTTATCGAACGACTCTTCCTGTCCAGCGACAACACAACCCGTCATATACGTGCAACTCAACTTCAATGTATATGAACTCGCCGGAACTCAACTTCAATGTACATGAACTCGCCGGAACTCCTTGATCACGAACGGAAACGCAAGTCACAAATTTCTTTTTCCATTCGCAACGCACGAGACGGCCAATCTCCGATGCACTCGAGATGACAGGCATGGATCTGACGCCACCACCACCCAGCACACCAATCGCGCTCGAGCGACAACTACACGGCGCGCGGACGAGGAGACGGGCCACCGGCCCGGCCTTGCCGGAACTGAGCAACCGCGCCAAAACGTCGCCGCCGCCGTCACCGAGGTGGGCTTCGCTGTGCTCGAGTCCACCCCCACGACACGAGCAAGATCCCCGCCGCCGTCGTCGGCCGCAGCAGCTTCGCCCCACAGCTTCCCCGGCGGCGGCGGAGAGAAGAGGAACTTTTTTGTGTGTGGCGGCGCTAGGTTTTCAGTCTGCCGGAGTCGCCCGCACAGGAGCGATGCGGGGGCCCTGACAAATAGTCTATAAGCTAATCAAGAGCCAACGCTGACCACATTACTAATCTTAACCAACACACGCCGATAACGTCAAATCGTCAATACTGCAAAACCTACCGATCCGCTGCCCACCTACAAGCATAAGACACATCTAGTTTCAAACGGAGAAGTATGCAAATGCTGACAAAGGAAATAACATATCGTGTTGACTTGGTATAAATTTGTCATATTCTAAAATATTCACTTGAGTTTTCAACCTAAAGCAAGTTCAGAAAACAATCCAGAATCAATTGATATCAAATACAACAATGTGGGGCCGTTCTGCCTTTTTCTAGGGACATTTTTCTGTCCTCTTGAACTGATGGCTGTCAGCTGTGACATATTGTTAGTAGCGTTCAACTCTATAGAAATCCACTGCTTGTTTTTCTTGTATGTTAACTATTGTTGCTACTTGTGAGGCTTTTTGCAGGGTCACGTTTTATATCTGTGTTCCTTACATCAACTATCGTTGGACCGAACTGTGTTACCCGGGGACAGTGAAAGTGTAGAGTTGATACGATCCTCACTCGATCTATAGAATTCACCAAGTACAGATACACAATTCGGTAGCTAGGGTTTCAGCAAGAAGGGGGATCGGGAAAGTAGAGCCGGGGGATGGGAAGGGAGGTACTCGCCCAACGGCGCTGCCAGTTCAGTGATCCATCAATGCCTCTCCAGGAAGAAGAGTCACGCATATATCGTCAGTTACTGGGCCGGTCATCTCCTGTGTTCTGTGTGTTGGGCTTCATCCCCCGCTTGGGCCAAGCGGGTCGTCTTTGGGCTTCACCGGAAGTGCTTGGTTAGTTGTTCCCGTGACACTCCTCCCTCCTTTAAACTCGGCTTGACCCCAAGCCAGCGCTGAAGAATTTTCGCCGGGGCCCCAAGGCGGTGCCAGATTGGTGGTGGTAGCCTTCACAGAAGTAGCCATGGTCAAGGTAGACTTGAACGAGGTCGAAGACTGTGACGTCGTTGAATTAATAGTCATTGTTGGCGACTTGGTGGAAGTGGAAGTAATTCTTGTGGCTGGTGCATACTTGATCAAGGAAGACGGCCATAAGCTTGACACCCCTCCCTCCAAATTTTCCTTGCCGAACAGGGAGGTACGCCCAATAGCAAAGCACCCAACCATTATTTTCAGAGAAGTGTTTGCAAAAACAAGACATCCATATGAGCGATGAGCTTGGCTACTGATAATCCTCTGCCTGTGAATTTTGGCGGGCCCTCGAACCGATAGCACGCCAAAACCAGATGTCGTCACCGGCAATGGAAATTGAGAAAGAATGATGTGCATAGCCAGTGTTACCTCCACAAGGAACATACCACTTGGGTCAAATGAAATACTGTCAAGTGCTCCACTGCACACTTCAGAGGACTCCCAGCTGGGCGTCCATGCATTTTTCCGCTGCAGCTGCTCAAAACCACATGGAGTAGAATATGAGACCAGCTTTTTTACTCTCAGGTGTAGCCACACCCTTTATCTCCACCATTCATCGAAGCTGACATACCTCGAGATTCAAACCTTGTTCAGGCATTGGTTGTGATCTACAGGCCTATATTCTGTAAAATAATGGGAGTTACTGTTCCTCTGACCTGTCCCTTTCATGCGCACCTGCAGCTTTTCTTCAACCTTTTTCTCGTCTGGTTGGACAATAGCACTTGTTGCAACGTCCAGAGCAGGAGGCTCATGAAACTGGTGGTTTCTCAGACTTCCTAGTTTTCTCATGAAACTGTTGTTTGTTTGGGATTCCATTTTTGGTGACTACCAGCGAGATCCGCCATCTCTACTATGGATTCAGATTGTTAGCAGGTTCGGTTTGGGGGAACAGTAGAAGAAACAGAATGAGGGCGAACAAAGCACGCAACAGTTCAGTTTCACATTACCTTTTTTTTATTGCAAAAGCGTGTCCTATTTGTCTCCTCTCTTTTTTTCTTTGTGAGGAAAACTTCCTGGTCCTCTTTGTCTCTCTCTCACGTGACTACATCTGCAGGTGCGACATAACCTGTCATGGCGTCTAGTCAGGAACAGTTGGACCTGATTAATCTCGAAAGAGTAACCCAGATTAAGCTCCCACGCCCTGCCAGTTCTCCGAACCAGTCAGACTATGGTGCGAATCTCAATGGCATGCAACGACTCAGATAAGGGGTGTGGGTACACTTGAGAGTAGCCACATCTTTCCCCTTTTTTTGCTTTATTTTTCAGAATACGTAAAAATATGATTTGAAAAAAGAATGCTAAACGGGATGTCGAACTCGAGACCTGGTCGCATAGAAAGCACGCAGACGACGTTCCACTGGGCTACAAGTCACTATTTTATAAAAATAGTTAATGTTCTTCTTATATCTAAGTTTAAAAAGTTTGAATTCAAAATTTGATTTCAAATTTTGTCCGAAATATGTTCGGAATTTCTCGGTAACCGTGGTAACCGAGAATCTCGCCCCCCCACGAGAAAATTTATCCATTCGGAATCCAAAACCTTGTGTGTGAGAGAGAGGAGAAATGGCAGGGGGAGAGAGAGTCTGTTCGGCTTGCTGTGTAAGAGAGAAGAGAGAGAAAAAGAACTGCCATGTTCCATGAGAGCGGTGGTGAGAGTCTTCGGTGGAGAGAGAGACTATCTTCCTCCCGGCGAGACAGTGAGAGAGTTTGTGAGGTACTCCGTAGAAGACAAACAAAAGAGCTGCTGTATTTGATGAGAGAGAGTGCATATGAGTGGTGAGAGGAGAGAGAGAAAAGAAAAGGCAAGAGAGAGGAAGCGCAGATTGGATTCCATCCCTGAGAAAGAAACAAAGTATACAGTACCCTAGCCCTGTAATGAGCCTGCAAAATTGCACAGAGTCATCGCACATCTCAAGAACCAAGCCTCTGAACCAACGCACACGATAACGCGGCCGGGATGCCTATGCTCAAAAACTCTGCGTCCCGACATCCACTCCCGGGCACCAGAGGGGCAGGTCCTTGACTGCCGGCTCCAGAGAAGCGAGCACGGGCTCCATATTTGACGCCATGGGCGCGAGCTTCTCCAGGGACTGCTGGATGGCAAGCAAGGTCTTGGCGATGTTGTTCCTTTCCTTAGCCGCCTCCTCCAACTGCTTGGTCAAATCAAACTCTACCATGATCGCACTAAGAGGATGAAGTGGTGGGGAAAAAGTAGGCTCTGAATCTATAGGATTCACGAGGTACTCGCCCAACGGCGCCGCCAGTTCAGTGATCCATCGATGCCTCTCCAGGAAGAAGAGTCACGCATATATCGTCAGTTACTGGGCCAGTCATCTCCTGTGTTCTGTGTGTTGGGCTTCATCCCCCGCTTGGGCCAAGCGGGTCGTCTTTGGGTTTCACCGGAAGTGCTTGGTTAGTTGTTCCCGTGACACTCCTCCCTCCTTTAAACTCGGCTTGACCCCAAGCCAGCGCTGAAGAATTTTCGCCGGGGCCCCAAGGCGGTGCCAGATTGGTGGTGGTAGCCTTCACAGAAGTAGCCATGGTCAAGGTAGACTTGAACGAGGTCGAAGACTGTGACGTCGTTGAATTAATAGTCATTGTTGGCGACTTGGTGGAAGTGGAAGTAATTCTTGTGGCTGGTGCATACTTGATCAAGGAAGACGGCCATAAGCTTGACACCCCTCCCTCCAAATTTTCCTTGCCGAACAGGGAGGTACGCCCAATAGCAAAGCACTCAACCATTATTTTCAGAGAAGTGTTTGCAAAAACAAGACATCCATATGAGCGATGAGCTTGGCTACTGATAATCCTCTGCCTGTGAATTTTGGCGGGCCCTCGATGATTTTAGACCAGAACCTTCAGTTCCCGTGACAAGAGTAAGTCCAGAACTGGTTTTCAGGTATGTAGGACACTGAAGGTTCTGGTGTTGGATTTCTAATCCATAGCAAGAAAGTTTTGTAGATTTTAGACGATTCAGAGTTTCTTGTCTGATTTGACTTGGATTCCTGCCAAACTTTCTGTATGCGTACCACTTGCAAACTGCCTAGTATTAACGTGTAACATTCAGTGGCATGACAAAACTTAAAACAAGAAAATGCTGCTCAATTGAAGCTCTGTTCCTGGGGTCCAACAGAAAACCTAGCCCCCGCGTCGCCCCTCCCTCGGGCGACACGGGCGAAGCCACCACTTCCTGCCGCTAGCCCTCCACCTCCTCCCCTTCCCCGCCGTCGCCGGCCAGAGCCGCCGGGGCAAAGCCCCCCGCGGTGGCTGGCGGCAGGGGCCTTCTCCCCTCCTCGCGTTCGTGGCCTGCGGGAGCGGCCAGGCCGGGCGGAGGCGCCGGGGCTCGCGGATCGTGGCGGCGTGGTGGCGACGATCTTCACGGCGGCGGGCCCATGGCGCGGCTGTAGATGGGTCGACGCCTAGCTGTGTGGCGGTTGCGTGCGGGTCTCCTCGTGGCGGTGGCCTTCGTCGGAGGCGGGGCGGCACGTGCGCGGCATCCGGCGAGGGGTGGGCTGTGTTTTGAGTTTTGGTTTGAGATTTTTCTCGCCCCAAGCCGAGATGACAGAATTTCGGCCATTTTCAAAAAATTTGGCCGAAATTTGACTGAAATTTGACCAAAATTTGTCAAATTTGACCAATTTCGATCGAAGACAGGTTTCGCCCGAGGCCGAGATGGCCGAAATTCGGCTGAAATCCATTTTTCGGCCAAAATTCGAAAGACAGGGGGTGGGGACGCGGCCATGGTGGCTTCCCGTGCGAGTACGCGGAGAAGAGGCTGCGGCGTGTGCTTTCGGGGAGGATGGCTATCCTCGCCCAGATCCGTCGGCGGCATGGCTGCGGAGGTCGCAGTTGCCGGTCGGCGGCGGCGGCGGAACAAGGCCGGTGGCAGCGGCGATGTTCTGTCTGGATCCCGGGGCGGCGGCTCTGGACGGTGGTGGCGGGTGAAGCTCGGGCTTCCCGCGGCGGCATAGCGTGGTGCACTCCCTGTCCAGGGCGGATCTGTGACGGCGATCTGATTGCGGATTAGTTCGGATTAGAGACGGTGACGAGCGCGCGGGATCTATCTCGCGGCTCTCACAGTTTGGCGAGGTGGGGTGGGAGCCCTCCTCGTAGGCTCCAGTGGTGGCACACTCAGGCAGTGGCCGGCGCGCCAGGGCTCCTACGGTGGCACTGTTGTTGTGGTTGGTCGCCGGATCTAGGCGGCTAGATCTGGGGCTTTGAAGGTGGTCGAGACGATGCACATGTTGTCGGGTGGACTACTTGGGACGGATCCAGGTGAAAACCTGGTCTTCGGTCGATGGTCGGAGCCGGTGAAGACGATGTCCTATCGTTGTTTCCTTCATGAAGGCATCATCGACGTGAAGCTCCCAGATCCAATCAATACCTCCGGGGGAAACCCTAGATCAACTGATTGGATGTTGGCGGCAATCATGTGTCGTTACCCCCTTGGGGGCGGCATTCTTGGAGGTGCACTCTCGTGGGACCGGCGGACGACTTCTTTGGTGGAGTGGTGCTTAATCATACACATTCACGGCGACGGATCTCGACGGCATGGCGCAGTGTAGATTCGGCGTCTGATGTGCGAGGATGGACTCGCGCAGGAGGACGACGTTGTCTGGCGTCGTGGTGCCATCGATGGCGGAGAGACCCGGCACAGTAGATGCAACAGTACAACTCTGAAGATGGATTAGTGGTAGGTGGCTGCGGCGGCCTAACACCTGGCTGGCGTCCTGGTGGAGGAATACGCCGGACTAGTAGGTGCCCCATACCCGGCAGGCATCCTGGTTGGGACCTTAGGCCTTGTATGTTTAGGTTTGGATGCGATGTTTGTTTGGTATTAGGCTCAGACTATCAGCACCCTTTCATCAACTGGATAGGAGTAGCGACAGATGTTGCCTAGATGTTGGCTTTAGTCTTACTATTGTATGACTTTGTAAGGTCTTGTGTGAATAATTAATAAAGTGGCCGCATGCATTGTCCAGATGCAGAGGCCGGGGGTCCTCCTCCTTTTCATTTTTTTTAAAATTGAAGCTCTGTTACAGGCAACTGTGGTAGTATCTAGCTGCATGAAAAGAGAGGTGAGGAGAACCGTTTCTTCTATACCGTTCGAGTATTTAACCAAAAACTATCACATTTCGTGCAACCGTGCCTATAAACTACCACTTTACAAATTTGTACCAAAAACTACCATTTTTTCACTAATCTTTGACAAAAAACTATCATGTCGTGAAAGTGCCTGATTCGCCTCTTCTAAACGCCTTTCTGACAGGATGGGCCCACAAGTCAGGTTGATCGTTAACTTTGACCGTTATTACAAATGAGGCCCACACGTCAACCCTCTTCTTCCTCCTCTCTCTTGCATTTTAACAAACACCTTGTGCCGGAGCTCGTCTGGCCGTTTCCGGTGATGGCTGCTCGCGCGGCTAGGATCGTTGGAGAGCTCGCGGTGCGCCGCGTCTAAATATCGCAGAGGCTGGTGCTGGGGCGGGCTGTAGCGGCAGCGGCGGCGGCAAGCTCAAACGGCGGTGGAGCTCGGCTGTGCACAGACGTGAGGTTGCGGCTGGCTAGCGAGCAAACTAAGCGGTACTACGGGTTTCTGGGAATGCTAGGAGCGCACGGATGCAACGAGTTTGAGCAGAGGAACTCCGGAGCATGGAGCTCGTCGGTCATGGCGGCGGCCGGAGCTCGAAGCTCGTGGAACGATGACTACGGAACCAACGCGCCGGCTAGAGCAGAAGAAAAAGATGGGAAAGCTCACAACACATCGTATGGCGTCGGCTTCGAGGTCGGGGAGGCCCTATAGACGACGAATCGACGGTTTTGGTCTTCGGGTGCCGGCGAGGAAGACGGCTTCATTCAGTTGGTATATTGCAGCCGCGGACGAGTTCTTTTGTGGAGATGACCAGCGCGAGGTGGCGGATCTTCTGGACATGACGGATGGACGGGAGATGGCCTCGTCGGCGCGAGGAGGAGAGCCATGGCGCCCCCGCATCTGGAGAGGCGAGCAATAGGGCGGCGGCATGGGCCTCCCCGTGGCGCGAACTACAGGCGCAGCGAGCCACCTGGCGGCGGCCTGGGCATCCCCGTGGCACGTCCCGGCCGGCTCTACTCCGGCGGCGCGGCCGCCGACGGCCTGGGCACAACGGCGTCGGCGGTAAGATTTGGTTATGTGATTGGTTAGTGCGTAGGTTTGGGATAGGTTAGTGGTTTGTTAGTACTAGTACAAGTGCCCGTGCGTTGCATCGGGCGAAAAATTAAAACCTAGTCCACGTGCCATTATGCAACACTTTTTTAATTCATATTTTGGGAACATCAGAAATAAGATTACACTGAGTATTTCTTTTTGAATCATGAAATTTGGATGTACCCTAACAATGTTCGCCATGACCTATTTTAGCTCCGGGCACCGTCTTTTCATCATATGAAAGAGTACTTGTGTATGAAATAGTCTTTAATCAATTTTATTTGTTGTTGTTTAAAAAACACAAATATTTTTATTTTTAGAAGGTGTTTTTAAAATTGAAATCCGAGAATATTTTTTAAAAGTGAATCATATTTATGTTAGACGAACATTTTTTAAATATTTTATTACAATTGTAATTTGTTTGCAATTTTTTTGTGCTTACATCCCCAGAGCAGTTAAGAATGTGACAATCTGAAGCATAAAGTGGCAGGGCACTGAGAGCAGCCCACCCGTCATCCGGCATTGTCCATACTCCAGTCCACTCCACACACGTGTTGCAGCGACGGGTGCGACGACACCACCAAGGCAACTAGGTGTTGGGGAACGTAGCAGAATTCAAAAAATTTCCTACGCTTCACCAAGATCAATCTAAGGAGTCATCTAGCAACGAGTATAAAGGAGTGCATCTACATACCCTTTGTAGATCACGTGCGGAAGCGTTCGAAGGAACGTGGATGATGGAGTCGTACTCGTCGTGATCCTCGTCACCGATGATCCCAGCGCCGAACGGACGGCACCTCCGCGTTCAACACACGTACGGTACAGCGACGTCTCCTCCTTCTTGATCCAGCAAGGGGGGAGGAGAGGTTGACGGAGATCCAGCAGCACGACGGCGTGGTGGTGGATGCAACGGGAAAAGCTGTAGGGCTTCGCCGAGACCCAGCGGGAGGAGTCGGAGGTGTGACGG
>LR738715.1:806415135-806455387 GCA_902687465.1 Secale cereale | reverse complement strand
TGGGGTACGGCTGCCCTCTCTCTCCCAAATATATATAGGGGGCCAGGGGGGGCGCCGGCCCTAGGAGTATCTTGCCCCCCAAGGCATAGGGAGGCGCCCCCACCCCTAGGGTTTCAACCCTAGGCGCATGGGGGGTGGCCCATGTGGGGTGCGCCAGTCCACTAGGGGCTGCCCCCTTCCCCTTACGGCCCACGGGGCCCTCCGGGATGGGTGGCCCCACCCGGTGGACCCCCGGGACCCTTCCGGTGACCCCCGGAACTCTCCCGATGGCCGAAACTGGACTTCCTATATATCATTCTTCACCTCCGGACCATTCCGGAACTCCTCGTGACGTCCGGGATCTCACCCGGGACTCCGAATAACATTCGGGTTTCTGTGTGCATATATCTCTACAACCTTAGCGTCACCGAACCTTAAGTGTGTAGACCCTACGGGTTCGGGAGACACGCAGACATGACCGAGACGACTCTCCGGTAAATAACCAACAGCGGGATCTGGATACCCATGTTGGTTCCCACGTGTTCCTCGATGATCTCATTGGATGAACCACGATGTCAAGGATTCACTTAATCCCGTATGTTATTCCCTTTGTCTATCGGTACGGTACTTGCCCGAGATTCGATCGTCGGTATGCCCGATACCTTGTTCAATCTCGTCATGGCAAGTCTCTTTACTCGTTCCGTAATCCATCATCCCGTGACTAACTCCTTAGTCACTTTGAGCTCATTATGATGATGTCTTACCGAGTGGGCCCAGAGATACCTCTCCGTCATACGGAGTGGCAATATCCCAGTCTCGATTCGTACCAACTCAACAGACACTTTCGGAGATACCCGTTGCGTATCTTTATAGTCACCCATTTACGTTGTGACGTTTGGCACACCCAAAGTATTCCTACGGTATCCGGGAGTTGCACAACCTCATGGTCTAAGGAACAAATACTTGACACTGGAAAAGCTTAAGCATTACGAACTATACGATCTTGTGCTAGGCTTAGGATTGGGTCTCGTCCATCACATCATTCTCCTAATGATGTGATCCCGTTATCAATGACATCCAATGTCCATGGTCAGGAAACCGTGACCATCTGTTGATCAACGAGCTAGTAACTAGAGGCTTACTAGGGACACATTGTGGTCTATGTATTCACACATGTATCGCTGTTTCCATACAATACAATTCAAGCATGAATAACAGACAATTATCATGAACAGGGAAATATAATAATAATCCTTTTATTATTGCCTCTAGGGCATATTTCCAACGGTCTCCCACTTGTAGTAGAGTCAATAATCTAGTTACATTGTGATGAATCGAACACCCATAGAGTTCTTGTGTTGATCATGTTTTGCCCGTGGAAGAGGTTTAGTCAACGGGTCTGCTACATTCAGACGTGTATGCACTTTACAAATATCTATGTCTCCATCTTGAACATAATTCCGGATGGAGTTGAAACGGCGCTTGATGTGCTTGGTCTTCTTGTGAAACCTGGGCTCCTTGGCAATGGCAATAGCTCCAGTGTTGTCACAGAAGAGAGTCATCGGGCTTGACGCGCTTGGAATGACTCCTAGGTCGGTGATGAACTCCTTCATCCAGACTCCTTCTTGTGCTGCTTCACAAGCAGCAATGTACTCCGCTTCACATGTAGAATGCGCCACGATGCTCTGCTTGCAACTGCACCAGCTGACTGATACGTCCAAAATGCATCACTGTTTTTTATCATAATTTATCCCTATTCATTGATATATTTCACGTTATGATGATGTTCTTATGTTGTTTTGGTCTATTTTACACAGTTTGCAACTTTCCGATGCCGGAACAACAGACGCAGGATTCAGCAGGAAAAAGTGGATGCTGAGTTGCTGAAGAAGAACACCTCCAAATTACCTGAAAATTGACGGGAGGTATTTTTCAGATAAATCACGAAGACACGCAAAAGGGGAGTCAGAGGGGGGCCACAGGGTGCCCAGGCGGCCTGGGGGCGCGCCCCCCCTAGCCGCGCCGTGGGGGCACCTGGAGCCCCTGGCCCACCTCCGGATGCCCCCTTTTATATATATGTTCTCCGTTCTCCGAAAACCCTAGGGACGGGACTTTTTACGGAGTTCCGCCGCCGCTTCGAGGCGGAAACCTACAGAGAAGAAAAGGGCATCTCCGGTGGGCAGATTCCGCCGGGGAGATCACCTCCCAGAAGGGGAGATCGTCGCCATCGTCATCACCATCGTCACGGGCATCATCGAGATCATCATCAACATCATCCCCAACACCAGCACCATCTACATCTTCATCCAAATCTCATCTTACAATCGTAACTCGTGTTGTAACTCGTACTACCTATCCTCTCTACTCTATCGGTGTTGATTACTACTTTGTGGTGAATGCTATTGAGTTTTGTTGGAGAAATATTATTATGTCCAGATTGTTTATCACATATTTATCCCCACTGATCATGATCTCTTTTATGTCTTGTGAGTAGTTACCTTAGTTCTTGAGGACATGGGGAAAGTCTTGTTGTTAGTAGTCATATGCTGTTGAAGTAATATGTGTTGTTTGATATTTAAGTTGTATTGTCAATCTACTAGTGGTGTTGTGTGAGTCGAACACCCAACACTTCGCCTTATTAAGGACCTAGGAGAATACATTGTGTATAAAGAATGCTTATGGTGGGTTGCCGGAGTGACAGAAACCTGAACCCCAGTTCGCACGCTTTTGCATAAGGGAATAATTGATCCTCGATCGTATTGCTATGGTTAGGCTTTTGCCTTAAATTCTATCTTGTACTTGCGGATGCTTGCAAGGTTTTTAATCATAAGAGTGCATTCATCTTAGTCTAGAGGGTGCACTAGCATAGATCCACCCACTCAACACTTATGAGCACATAACATTGTATCGATATGGAATATGGCGAAAGCACATGACTACCTCTCCCGTGTGTCCTCAGAAATGCTTTAGTCTTTATAAGTTCTGTTGCTTGGCCTCTCCTTTGCTAAGAAAGGATTGGGCCACTTGTTACTATCAGTACCTTTTACATTACTTGCTTTTACCTTCCTGTTGCTTATACCAAGAAAACCCCTAAAAGTTATCTTTCAGTGCTTGCAGTAATTTCTTGCTCAGAATCGCTTATCAATACCTTCTGCTCCTCATTGGGTTCGACACTCTTACTTATCGAAAACGCTGCAATAGATCCCTTACGGTTGAGGGTCATCCAGTACCGTTTTCTGGCGCCGTTGCCGGGGAGCGTAGCGCTATTGGTAAAGTGAAACTGGTAAGAAAGTTTTTTATAATTCTGTTTTTATTTTTGCTATTTGCTGCTCCTTGTCCTTATGGACAACCCTATTATTGGATCGTTGCTTGCGGGAAGACGCCCCACACCTGTGGTGGTTGATCCTCCCCCTACTGAAATTGTGCCTTATAAAATACCAGCTGGTATTATCGATTATGTTTTGGCTAATCGTTACGCAGAAGACAGACATCTCGGTGAACACTTGCTATATCTGTCACAACTATGTTCATTATTTAAGCTTGCAGGTGTATCGAGGGAGTTTGTCATGAGGAAATTGTTTGTCGTATCACTTATAGATAAAGCTTCAGATTGGTATGGGCTTCTCGATAACTCACACTTGCTGGACTGGCAGGAGCTTATGTCTCTCTTTTATACTAAGTTTTATCCTCTTCATGAAGTCCATCGAGACAGGAATTATATCTATAATAGGTCTCGTGACGGAGAAAGCATTGCTCAAGCTTGGGGGAGATTGAAGTCTCTAATGCTCAAATGCCCTATTCATAAGCTTCCCAAGGAAATTATACTTACAAATTTTTATGCCAGGCTTTCTCGTCAGGATAAGGAAATGCTGGATGCCTCCTCTAGTGGGGTATTTCAGAAGAAGAGTGTTGAAGAAAGGTGGGATCTCCTTGAAAGAATCCAGAGGAATACCGAAGATTGGGAAATTGATAAAGGTATTGAACCCGCCATAAATTATGAATATGATTATATTGAGAGCTATGTGGAAACTGATTACTTCAATACTTTTTGCTCTAAGATTGGTCTTGATTCCCATCTAGTGATTAATTTGTGTAAGAATTTTGCCTCTCACGTTGATTCTTTTAAAAAGAAGAGAGACCAGCACCATGAACCTTTTAAAGAACCACCTATTGATATTTGTGTTGCTGACCCTATTTTACCTGCAGTTATATATGAACAGCCTCCTTTTCCCACGAGGATAAGGGAGCACTCTCTTGTGACAGGCATAATAAATAAAAGTGAGAGAAGAGTTGATGAGCCTGAGGACCAGATCAGGGTCAATCCTCAAGTTGCATTGATTAAAGACCTTGTTACTGATGATGTTTTGGATTCCAATATAAATTTTTGTGCTGTTTCCACTAACCTTGTCACAGCCAAGAATAAAGGCCCAATTTCGGGTACTCCAGTGGTATCTGTTAAAATAGGAGATCACAATTATTATGGGCTATGCGATTTGGGATCGAGTGCAAGTGCTATTCCCTATTCACTTTATGAAGAAATCATCGGTGAGATTTCCCCTTGTGAACTTGAAGAAGTTGATGTTACTATTCATCTTGCAAATAGAACAACTATCTCTCCTATCGGAATTGTGAGGGACGTTGAAGTCCTATGTGGAAAGGTAAAATACCCTACCGACTTTTTAGTACTTGGTTCAGAGAGAGACAATTTTTGTCCAATTATTTTTGGTAGACCTTTTCTTAGAACTTGTGGAGCTATAATAGATTGCAAGAAAGGTAAAGTTTCTGTTGAATTCGATGGTGAGCCATATGAATTTAATTTTTCTAAGTTCTCTAAGCAGCCTCGTGGTACTGATTTACCTAGTGATGGTAAAATTATTGAAAGTATTGCTTCTATTGCTATTCCCCCTAATGATACTTTGCAGCAATACATGGAGGACCACGAGAATGATTTGCATATGCAGGAAAGAAATGAATTAGATGAAATATTCTTGAGGCAGCCTGCTATCCTGAAGCACAACCTTCCGGTTGAACCTTTGGGAATTTTATCAAAACCGAAAGAAGACCCGGTGTTTGATCTTAAACCTCTTCCCGATACGCTCAAGTATGCTTATTTAGATGAAAAGAAAATATATCCTGTTATTATCAATTCTAACCTTTCAGGATATGAGGAAGAGCGATTATTGGAAGTACTTCGTAAACACCGAGGCGCAATTGGCTACACCCTTGATGACCTTAAGGGGATTAGTCCATCGATCTGTCAACATACTATCAACCTTGAGCCTGATGCTAAACCAGTTGTTGATCATCAACGACGGTTGAACCCGAAGATGATGGATGTTGTGAGAACTGAGATTCTCAAGCTTCTAGCCGCAGGTATTATCTACCCTATAGCTGATAGTAAGTGGGTAAGTCCGGTACATTGTGTTCCCAAGAAAGGAGGTACAACTGTGGTTCCTAATGATAAAAATGAATTAATACCTCAGAGAATTATTATTGGATATAGAATGTGTATTGATTACAGGAAGTTGAACAAGGCAACCAGGAAGGATCACTACCCGTTGCCGTTCGTCGACCAAATGCTTGAAAGGTTATCCAAAAATACCCACTTTTGTTATCTCGATGGTTATTCTGGCTTCTCTCAAATTCATGTTAACATTGCCGATCAAGAGAAGACCACTTTTACTTGTCCCTTTGGTACTTATGCTTACAGACGTATGCCTTTTGGTTTATGTAATGCCCCTGCTACTTTTCAAAGGTGTATGTCTGCTATCTTTCATGGTTTCTGCGGGGATATTATGGAAGTCTTCATGGATGATTTCTCCGTCTATGGAACTTCTTTTGACCATTGTCTTCACAACCTTAATAAAGTTTTGCAGAGATGCGAGGAGACAAATTTGGTACTCAACTGGGAAAAGTGCCACTTTATGGTTAATGAAGGAATTGTTCTTGGTCACAAGATTTCCGAAAGGGGAATTGAAGTGGACAAAGCCAAGATCGAAGCTATTGAGAGGATGCCCTATCCAAGGGACATCAAAGGTATTCGCAGTTTTCTCGGTCATGCAGGTTTTTATAGAAGATTTATTAAAGACTTTTCTAAAACCTCGAGACCCCTCACCAATCTTCTCCAGAAGGATGTTCCTTTTGTATTTGATGAAAATTGTAAGGAAGCTTTTGAAGTCCTTAAGAAAGCTTTAATAACTGCTCCTATAGTACAACCACCTGACTGGAATTTACCTTTTGAGATCATGTGTGATGCAAGTGATTTTGCTGTTGGAGCTGTTTTAGGACAAAGAATTGATAAGAAATTGAATGTTATACATTATGCTAGTAAAACCCTTGATAGTGCTCAAAGGAATTATGCTACTACTGAGAAGGAATTCTTAGCTGTAATTTTTGCTTGTGATAAGTTTAGGCAGTATATTGTTGATTCCAAAGTTATTATTCATACTAATCATGCTGCCATTAAGTATCATATGACAAAGAAGGATGGCAAGCCAAGGCTTATCAGATGGGTACTCCTTCTTCAAGAATTTGATTTGCAGATTGTTGATAGGAAAGGGGAAGACAATCCGGTGGCGGACAATCTTTCAAGGATGGAAGACATACCGCACGACCCCATCCCAGTTAACGATAGTTTTCCAGACGAGCAACTTGCCGTTGTAAAAGTACAATCTCTTTCCGATCCTTGGTATGCAGATTATGCTAATTTTATTGTTGCAAAGTATTTGCCTCCAGGTCTAACATTTCAGCAAAGGAAGAAGTTCTTTCACGATTTGAGGCACTACTTTTGGGATGACCCACATCTTTTCAAAGAAGGTCCCGACGGGATCGTGAGAAGATGCATTCCGGAACATGAGCAGAAGGACATTCTCAGACGGTGTCATGATAGTCCCTATGTAGGACATCATGCCGGTGAAAGGACTGCACATAAGGTTCTTCAATCAGGTTTTTATTGGCCTACTCTCTTTAAAGATGCTAGAAATTATGTTTTAGCCTGTGATAAATGTCAGAGAGTTGGAAACATTAGTAGAAGGAATGAGATGCCTATGAATTACTCACTAGTGATTGAACCTTTCGATTGTTGGGGTTTTGATTTTATGGGTCCTTTTCCTTCTTCACACAAGTACACTCACATTTTAGTAGCTGTTGATTATGTGACCAAGTGGGTTGAAGCAATCCCCACTGAAAGTGCTGATCACAAAACATCTTTGAAAATGCTTAAAGATGTAATTTTTCCTAGGTTTGGTGTACCAAGGTATCTCATGACTGATGGGGGATCACACTTCACGCACGGAGCTTTTAGAAAAGCTTTGGCTAAATACGATGTTAATCATAGAATTGCTTCACCATATCATCCTCAAACTAGTGGGCAAGTTGAGCTCACCAACAGAGAGATTAAGTTGATCTTGCAGAAAACAGTAAACAGAAATAGAAAGGACTGGTCAAATAAGTTAGGAGATGCTTTGTGGGCATATAGAACTGCTTACAAAAACCCCATGGGCATGTCCCCCTATAAGATGGTGTATGGCAAGGCTTGCTATTTGCCATTAGAGTTAGAGCACAAAGCTTTCTGGGCTGTTAGAGAGCTTAACGCTGACCCAAAACTAGCTGGTGAGAAGCGTCTCATGAACTTGACTTCTCTAGATGAATGGAGAAGTGAAGCTTACGAGAGCGCTAAAATGTTCAAGGAAAAGGTAAAAAAGTGGCATGATAGGAAGATTCTGAAATGTGAATTTAATGTTGGTGATAAAGTTTTGCTGTTTAGATCCCGTTTCAGGTTTTCTCCAGGTAAACTACTTTCCAGGTGGGAAGGACCATTTCATATTGAAGAAGTTTATCGGTCTGGTGCAATTAAGATTAACAATTTTGAAGGCACCAAACCTCAAGTTGTGAATGGGCAAAGACTTAAACATTACATAGCAGGAGACCCTGTCGATGTTGATGTGAATATAATATACACAACAACCCACGAAGAACATGTTGCAGCCCTGTTTCAGACACCAGCAGAAGCAGAATAAAGAAAAGGTATGTAGTACGGTAAGGAAACATCGCGAACCGCCATAAAAGTTCCGTATTACGAGTTTTTGAAAAATTAGTAAAATTCCGAACCTAGGTGGAGCCGGAGACGACCTCGAGGGAGTCCAGGCGCCCCCCTGGCGCGCCCCCCCTGGGCCGCGCCGGTAGGCCGCCTGGACACCCGGGAGTCCGCCTCCGACCCCGCTTTGGTCCGTTACCTTCCTTTCTGTGCATAAATTTTTCCTTTATATTTGCCCGGATTGTTCCGGCAACGTATCTTGCGATTTCGCGTGTTTTCTCTTCGGTCTGTTTCTGCCAGGGAATCTTTCAGCTGAATTTAGGTGCCATGGCTTCTCCAAGTTCCCCCAAGGACAAGTTCGTCGTCAACGTCATCAACCCTTACCTCGCTGAGGTGAAGAAGCACCCTCAGGTTGTTCAGATGAAGGACGGCGTCCTTCATCAAGAAGATCTGAAGGGACCTATCAAGGAGGGGAGCATCCAGGCCAGGCTGGAAGAAGTGGAGCAAGAAGTCTTCGAGTACAAGAAGATGATCGAGCGTGGTGTTGAAGCTAACCTTGACATCACCAACGAGCTGAAGAACTACTTCCTGAAGGAGATATGGGAAAGAATCACCGCATCTGAAGAAAGAATTATAGAGCTACAAGGGCAAATTAATGATCTACATAACCAGAACTGTGAGTATGAACTAAGGTTTCTGCGCATGGGTTTGGGTGCTGAATGCAGGATCCAGGAGACGAGCTTCTCATATGAGACTGGAGAACCCCTTCCATGGAAGCGTTTCGCCAAGGACTACTTGATCAACGCCAACAAGAATGATGAGTGAAATCTCCTGGGCTAATGGCATTCCCTTGGCTTGTTCCAAGCTTGGGGGAGTGCCCGGTATCATTATCTTTACCTTTTGTCTTTTAGAGTCAAGTAGAGTCGTATCATGTCTAGGGAGGTTGTTATACGAGATAGGTGTGTGCATTAAGGTCTATCGTTCCTTCGGTGAAGAATTGTATCCGTGAGTGTGGAGTCGTCCATGATGGAATATTAATGAGAAGTTTATTGGTTCCTTTTGCTGCACTTGGTATTCTCTTCACGCAATCGACCTTATATGTTGATTCTTATGGGGAGTATTGACCTTATGTCAGGTATGGCTGTGAAAACTTTATTTAATCTTGGCAAACATAGCTTTGGTCATAACAAGAAGCATGATTTTCTTAAAGTATCAACATAGCCAAAACCTTTATGTTATTATGCTTGAAGTGTTATGTTGACAAGCAAGACAACTTGATGTGTTATGCTTATTTCAATGTTCATGCTTTATATTGCTTTGCATCTTAGTCATCATTAGTTGTCTGCTCTCTCAAAACCTTTGCTAGCCTAACTCTGTACTAAGCGGTATTCTGCTTGTGCATCCATACCCTTAAAACCAATACCTTCCATATGAGTCCACCATACCTACCTACTCGTGGTATTCCAATACTGTCGGGGATATACCCCGCGGTATGAACCGGCCGGAATTATAACCCGGCCGGACTTAGTGGTTTACTTGAGAGACGTTTTACATTTGATGATTCACTAGCAACCTGCCTAAATAATACCACTCACTGGTAACCCGGCGTATGGATCATGGATGACAAGGCCCAAGGCCCAGAAGGCCGGTTCATATTAATTGTGGGCCGGTTTATGAAGAAAGTATAGGGAATATTCTCTTACAAAGGAAACAAGACTAGGACTCCTTGCGATAGATCAATCCTAGTCCTACTAGGACTAGTCATGTAAACCGCCCCTTCAACATATATAAGGAGGGGCAGGGCTCCCCAAAGAGGACAAGCTTTAGACAAACCACAAGTAGACAAGTTTTAGAGGAGAGGTTTAGACAAGTTTCTAGGGTTAGACACAAAGAGCCGGTTTACCGGCAACACCACGAGGATCATAATGAGATCTAGCCTCAAACAGCATAAAGGGCTATTACCGGATGATATTTTCCCGGGGCCCGAAGCTGTCTAAATCCGTGTCTTGCATCGCGTCTCTCGATTCCGCTCAACCCCTCTCAAGCTACTACATAGATGCGCGGCCTCACCACTAAGTCCGTAAACCGGACATCTGACGTGCTAATTCCACGACAGTTGGCGCCCACCGTGGGGCCCGCGCACAGTGGTGTTGAGTTCTTGGAGGGATGTTTTCCAAGGACCGAGAAGCTCACGATATGTCAGATGAAAGAGAGCCGGCACAAAGCAATCTCGCAGGATAACACGGCATGAAGGGCTGGCAGATTCATTGTTTTGTGATTAATCCGGGAGCTAGCATATTCAAAGTTTGAGATGAAAATTAGGATGACTGTCGTTTACCGCTGCAGGGTCGTCGTAATAGATTTGACGATTTCATTGAAAGACTGCCAAGATGACCGAAGCCATGTCAGAGATGAATCCGAGAAGGATCTTAACTAAAGGTGTTTTTTCAACGGAAAGTTTCCAACCAGCCATTGATTTGTTCAGCGTGAAGACCAAGGTCAGACAGATCCATTAAAGTGCTTGAGTAATATCCACGTGAGAGCTCAACTTTTGAGTTTAAAAAAAAGGGGCCACGATCCAGAAACAGAGCCGGCTATGACCCGGACTCTTCGATGGACCGTGCCTGCATCGTTGCCTCGAAGCGCCTGCCTCCGTTGGTTCGCAAAACTGGGCCACGACGGGGCCCCGCCGGCCGGGCTTATCTGCAGTGCCCCGCAGAGCTCCTCCTCCGGCTCGTCCCGCGCCTCCCCTCCCTCGACCTCAGCAGCTTCCGCGCCGTCTGCGCCTCCTGGTGCGCTGCCGCGGCCACCTTCGCCGACCGCCCCTGGCTCCTCCTCACAGCAAGCGGCCTCCACTTCGATCACATCGTCAAAATTAAATACTACTCGGAGGATTTTAGCTTTGACGCTGCGACTCGCCTTGTCCGAGTCTTCCCCGGATCACATCGTCGCTTCGATTTCGAGCCGCTGTATGATTCGTGACGGACCACACCAAGCCGCCCCTGGCCGAATCCTCCGAACCGCCTGCATCAAACCCCGAGTCGCCAAGCTACCAATGATGAACCGGCCCTGCCGTACCGCTGGCCTTCCACTGACGCCGCCCCGACCTCGCTCTGAGTTGTCGGGCCCCCGCAGCAGTCATCGCCTTCACTGCTCCTGCCGCCTCTGCCCCGACCGGAGTCCGTTCAACGCAAGCCGGCCCTGCTATTTTGCTCACCGCGCCAAACACGCCTTCACCGGGCCACTACTACAGCAGCCACGAGCCGCCGTTCAAAACGCCCGTCCGCCTCCGAGTCGCCGTCGAGGCTCTGAATCCCGAGCCGCCGCGCTGTCTTCACAGTTTCAACCCCGGGCACGTTCTAACCCAGCAGTCCCCGCTGCGGGACGTCTCATCACGGCTTCCACAACCATCCCTCCATCTCCGAGTTACCCTGGCTGTGCTCGCCTCGCCGCCACGGCCAAATCTCGAGCCGCCTCCTCCGCCGACCTGTTCCGTCGTTGAGGCGCTATATCAAGCCATCCCAAGTCGTCGCCGCGGTGTCGCTCCGTCTCCGTGGAGCCATCAGTTCGCCGACCCGCCGCAGCAGGCCTGCCGCCTCGTCTCTGGGCCGCCGCGGCCTGCGCCACCCTCGGCGATGAGCCGAGCTGCTCACTGCAAAGCTGCTGTTGCGATGGTTCAGTTTTTCAGGTTCTGTACATGAAAACACTGGCCTGTATGTCACATAGACCGTATACTGATAACGGTGCAGGAGCTGAAAGCAACATTTGGCCAAACCAGCCTCCGCTTCTCGCGACCTCGTGCTGCCTAGATCCAAGGAAATCAAAGACTCCAGCTAGCACTCAAAACGCGTAAGGAAAGATCAAATCAATTTACTACACAAAGGAGAAATCATCTCAAAGGAGAAATCAGTATTATGTACGGGATAACTCCGGTCATGCACGTACCGTGTGCAAAGCAGGAAATCATCAGTATATTTAATACGAAAGGCCGTCTGCTGGTCTTGTTTACATGGGGCTACACCGGAATACGTCACCGGTTTAGAGGTCGTGCTCAACTCCCGTGCTTACACCGGCTACCACTGCTGCGACTCGTCAGTCTGTGCCCCCGCGCACTGGTCTCCAACACCACGACCGACTCCCTCGCCGATGGACGAGCGAACGCCGCCGTTTTTACGATCCGGTCTACATCAAACACACAGATGTCTGCACCTGCAATTAAACGTGCCGGCTTGCGACGCCGCTGCCGACTCATCTGTCCTCCAGGCGAATCTGGTGATATCTATCTTATTTATTTTTAATATATATTAGTTCATTCAAGCAAGAATACACCGCCCTGCTGTATTTTTTACGCAGGAAAATTATTTATTGTAAAATGATATTATACCACGGAGGTGAAGGCACGCCAAACATTGTTCGACACGAGTGATCGTCGCCATTCCACGGGTTCAAGCGCCGGTTCACAACGCCGTGGCCATCTCTTGCGACCGCACCGGTTTACAACGACGCGGCCGTCTCTCGCGACCGCGCTGGCCGGCCCATCTGTTCTTCAAATAAATCAGGTGTTATCTCTCTTATATACTTTATCAGGATATTTTTCCTCTGAGCACCATTACTCTGCCCTATTGGTATTTTCATATACAGGTAAAATCATTGTTACACTGCGGAGATAAACACGCATTGGCCATATTCTACAACGGTGGTTTCCTTTGTGTAACATTACCTGATGAACGTACGGCCGGTTCACGCGTCCGCACCGGTTTACAACACGGAGGATAACTCGTTCATCTCCGCCGGCTTACAATACCGCTGACGATTCATATGTCTGTGCTACCTCTGATGCGGCAGTCGTTTACTATCCACCCTGGGATCCGGTCTATTCAACATACCGGTTCAAATTCACTCAGGTGATATCTATCTACAGTATTATTTCTTTTGTTATATATCATTTTTCATTAAGAAAATAAAATGCTTTGATCAGTCTATCTGGTTGTGCAGAAAATATGCGCTCAGAAGCAGTAAAACTCCCTGAAATGGTTCAAAGAAAAGACGTTTCACGATTTACCCACCGGTTCAGGAGGAACCCTGGGGACCCTCTGAAAAGTTGGATAAATCCACGTTTAGTGATTGGTTTACATTGACCCACCGGTTCAGGAGGAACCCTGGAGGCCCTCTGGGAGTTGGTATCATCCACTCCCAGTGATCGGATTGGTTTCATAGTTCTTACGACCCTCTGAAAAGTTGGACAAGTCCACGTTCAGTGATTGGTTTAGATTGACCCACCGGTTCAGGAGGAACCCTGGAGGCCCTCTGGGAGTGTCGGCCAATCCGCGTCCCAGTGATCGGAATAATTTTTATGGTTCTTTCGACCCTCTGAAAAGTTGGACAAGTCCACGTTCAGTGATTGGTTTAGATTGACCCACCGGTTCAGGAGGAACCCTGGAGGCCCTCTAGGAGTGTCGGCCAATCCGCGTCCCAGTGATCGGAATAATTTTTATATACGGTTCTTTCGGCCCTCTGAAAAGTTGGATAATTCCACGTTCAGTGATTGGCTAGGCCCTCTAGGAGTGTCGGCCAATCCGCGTCCCAGTGATCGGAACAATTTTTATATACGGTTCTTTCGGCCCTCTGAAAAGTTGGATAATTCCACGTTCAGTGATTGGCTAGGCCCTCTGGGAGTGTCGGCCAATCCGCGTCCCAGTGATTGGCTGAACCTTGCTTTGAGCCTGGCAGCTCTTTGAAAAAGCCTCGACTACATGGTCTTATTTGCAAAACATGCATATTTTTGGTGTTTTTGTGTTCTATAACCTATTTAAACCGGAGTGGAACAGCTACACAAGTGGACCACATATCTATAAAATGGAAAGTCTGGGTCATGAATACCAGCATGAATAATAACCGGTGTTCATTATAACCCGGATCATACATCAGGCAACAAGCCACAAATTTCTGAACAAAGTTTCAGAACGAGATAAACCGGTGTCTATTATCAAGCCCGGGTTTGTTATTGGATCCATGAAGATCTTCATCAAGAAATTTTAAGGTTCTACCAGATTAAGAATATCAAGCATACTTGATCGCAGGTATGAAGTATCTTGTTTTTAAATACATATTGGCAATACATGATCAGTTATAATGACCGGTGTTTATTAAACCGGCCTGGTTTTGACTATAAGTCGCCAGTATGAGACAAAATAATGACCGGTGTTTATTAACCCGGCCCGATTGTGATCAAACATCACTGGAACCGGTCTTCAAACCGGATTATATTCTTCAATAGCCAAACATGGCTGGATTCCTATTATGGTTATCAATATTATGATTGAGGTCTTCAAAGTCGCTTTAAAGCGCAATGGATATTATTTCAACGATGGAGGTGATTTATTCTACAAAGGAAAAGTCCCGAGTCGCTGCAGGCTTACAACCCGGCACTTGGGGGCTACATTATTAACATTGAGATTACATCAAATACACAAGTCTCAAGCACACAAACAAGTTGTCTACTTGACACTTGGGGGCTAATGGGCAGTTGAAGCAGTAAACAGCGGCAATTTAAAGACAAAGTCTCAAGCACACAAACAAGTTGTCTACTTGACACTTGGGGGCTAATGGGCAGTTGAAGCAGTAAACAGCGGCAATTCAAAGACAAAGTCTCAAGCACACAAGCAAGTTGTCTACTTGACACTTGGGGGCTAATGGAAAGATCATTTGCTTCATCTGGAAGTACCGGTTCACTTTCTAAATGTAGCTAAACCGGAACTTGGGGGCTACCAATCGCTCCTGTCAACAATTCAAGGTACACAAGTATTAATCCATTATATTGAAAGGTCCACTGCTCAGTTGGTAAAGCACAAAGCTCTTAACCATGTGGACGTGGATTCAAACCTCACGATGGAAGTTACATTATATAGTGTTATTTTCAATGATTATATCTACAAAGTCCCTGCTCATTATTGCATAATGACCCGGCACTTGGGGGCTACATAATATGGAATATTCAGTTTCATAGTGATTGGATGAACAATCTGGATTTCTTCAAGATTATACAAGGCTATTTTCAATGGAATATATACAAAGTCCCTGCTCATTATTACATAATGACCCGGCACTTGGGGGCTATAGGTAATATGCATATAAATGAGGAACATCTTCAAATTTTCAGTTCTGACAAATCAGATTAATTGTGTGACCCGGCAATTTTGGCAATCATAAACCGGCAAGTTCTACATCTTCAAGCCGGCTGGATATCAATTGAATATTTAAAAATCAACATTTTTGTCAAGTCAGAGCATTGAAAGGCTGATTCAAATGGATTCTGGATTTACAATATTTCTATGCAAGCAAGTTGATTATGGAGATGGTCTGTTGACCCGGATTTTCTAGAAGAAAGAAAGGACAAGGACTTAAGGATGATCAGATGCCGGTTTACAAGAAATTCTTAACCCGGAGCACAACCTGTCAAATTTGTTCTTGTTCTGCAGCATAAGTTTACCATGGACACATCCAAGCTAAACTTGGGGGCTAATGTCGGGGATATACCCCGCGGTATGAACCGGCCGGAATTATAACCCGGCCGGACTTGGTGGTTTACTTGAGAGACGTTTTACATTTGATGATTCACTAGCAACCTGCCTAAATAATACCACTCACTGGTAACCCGGCGTATGGATCATGGATGACAAGGCCCAAGGCCCAGAAGGCCGGTTCATATTAATTGTGGGCCGGTTTATGAAGAAAGTATAGGGAATATTCTCTTACAAAGGAAACAAGACTAGGACTCCTTGCGATAGATCAATCCTAGTCCTACTAGGACTAGTCATGTAAACCGCCCCTTCAACATATATAAGGAGGGGCAGGGCTCCCCAAAGAGGACAAGCTTTAGACAAACCACAAGTAGACAAGTTTTAGAGGAGAGGTTTAGACAAGTTTCTAGGGTTAGACACAAAGAGCCGGTTTACCGGCAACACCACGAGGATCATAATGAGATCTAGCCTCAAACAACATGTAGGGCTATTACCGGATGATGTTTTCCCGGGGCCCGAAGCTGTCTAAATCCGTGTCTTGCATCGCGTCTCTCGATTCTGCTCAACCCCTCTCAAGCTACTACATAGATGCGCGGCCTCACCACTAAGTCCGTAAACCGGACATCTGACGTGCTAATTCCACGACAAATACCACTTCCTAAAGTATAAAATTTATGTGTTATCCTTAAATGTTCAAAATCTTTTATTTTGTGCCTCTGTTTTAGCTCATGAGGAAGTAATAGCTAATTCATAGTCTTCTTGAGATGGACAAGCTTCACCCCGGGATTGCATGTCTAATGTGCAAACCCATAATACGAGAAGGAACTGGCAAAGAGTGCGCCCGGCTTAAAAATAATATAACAAACAAACCCTCCTTCATGCTTTGTTCATGAGAAATCAGAAAACTTTGGCAGTGATAAACAAAGGAGAATAAGAGGATGTTATCGTCCTCGTGCGGGAGCCGTTCCTCGAAACTTGTCCAATTCAAGAAGCAATTGAGTTATCTATTAGCATTCGTTGACAAATCATGCATCTCTCAAAAACTTGTTTTCATTCTGTTTGATTTGAGGATAGCACATGAGTTTTCCCTACTACCCTAGAGCAGGGCCTATCTTTTAAGTTTAAATTGAGTCAGTTATTCCTACTTCCCTCTATTTCTCAAAGGGAGCAGACGTTTGATGTTGATAAGGATTCATTCATATAAAGGTGCATCAAGATTTGTCATATCATATCCTTGTTGACATTATCATTCGATAAGTAAGTTGTTTGTCATGCCCAGCTAATGCAAATATCTTCCTTTGTGTTAACACTTTCACTTCTTGCCTATTAACATGTTATTTCAAAAAGCTTCAATTAATCCCATCAAAATATAAGCAAAAGTTAAAACTATTTGTTGTTCTTTGACCAAAGGACATGTTTGCCATGATATAATAAGTTTCCTTTGCCCTACTTTCGAATATAAGTGTTATCACTCTTTCATAAGGGCCTTATGAGTTGAAGATTGCTGTTGAGGATATTTGAGTTGGTAAAGAAACTATGATGCTTCTTGTCCGTATTCTATTTATCGACACTTCACTCTCTAAACTTGTGGACAGGTTTACCGAGTTCATATTCGCTTGGGGACAAGCAAGGTCTAAGCTTGGGGGTGTTGATACGTCCAAAATGCATCACTATTTTGTATCATAATTTATCCCTATTCATTGATATATTTCACGTTAGGATGATGTTCTTATGTTGTTTTGGTCTATTTTACACAGTTTGCAACTTTCCGATGCCGGAACAGCAGACGCGGGATTCAGCAGAAAAAAGTGGATGCTGAGTTGCTGAAGAAGAACACCTCCAAATTACCTGAAAATTGACGGGAGGTATTTTTCAGATAAATCACGAAGACACGCAAAAGGGGAGTCAGAGGGGGGCCACAGGGTGCCCAGGCGGCCTGGGGGCGCGCCCCCTGGCCGCGCCGGGGGGGGGGGGGGGGGGGGGCGCCTGGAGCCCCTGGCCCACCTCCGGATGCCCCCTTTTGCATATATGTTCTCCGTTCTCCGAAAACCCTAGGGACGGGACTTTTTACGGAGTTCCGCCGCCGCTTCGAGGCGGAAACCTACAGAGAAGAAAATGGCATCTCCGGTGGGCAGATTCCGCCGGGGAGATCACCTCCCGGAAGGGGAGATCGTCGCCATCGTCATCACCATCGTCACGGGCATCATCGAGATCATCATCAACATCATCCCCAACACCAGCACCATCTCCATCTTCATCCAAATCTCATCTTACAATCGTAACTCGTGTTGTAACTCGTACTACCTATCCTCTCTACTCCATCGGTGTTGATTACTACTTTGTGGTGAATGCTATTGAGTTTTGTTGGAGAAATATTATTATGTCCAGATTGTTTATCACATATTTATCCCCACTGATCATGATCTCTTTTATGTCTTGTGAGTAGTTACCTTAGTTCTTGAGGACATGGGGAAAGTCTTGTTGTTAGTAGTCATATGCTGTTGAAGTAATATGTGTTGTTTGATATTTAAGTTGTATTGTCATTCTACTAGTGGTGTTGTGTGAGTCGAACACCCAACACTTCGCCTTATTAAGGACCTAGGAGAATACATTGTGTATAAAGAATGCTTATGGTGGGTTGCCGGAGTGACAGAAACCTGAACCCCAGTTCGCACGCTTTTGCATAAGGGAATAATGGATCCTCGATCGTATTGCTATGGTTAGGCTTTTGCCTTACATTCTATCTTGTATTTGCGGATGCTTGCAAGGTGTTTAATCATAAGAGTGCATTCATCTTAGTCTAGAGAGTGCACTAGCATAGATCCACCCACTCAACACTTATCAACACATAGCATAGTATCGATATGGAATATGGCGAAAGCACATGACTACCTCTCCAGTGTGTCCTCAGGAACGCTTTAGTCTTTATAAGTTCAGTTGCTTGGCCTCTCCTTTGCTAAGGAAGGATTGGGCCACTTGTTACTATCAGTACCTTTTACATTACTTGCTTTTACCTTCCTGTTGCTTATACCAAGAAAACCCCTAAAAGTTATCTTTCAGTGCTTGCAGTAATTTCTTGCTCAGAATCGCTTATCAATACCTTCTGCTCCTCGTTGGGTTCGACACTCTTACTTATCAAAAACACTGCAATAGATTCCTTACGGTTGAGGGTCATCACTGACTGCTCCACCATTCAAAATATACACGTATCCGGTTTGTGACTTGGAGTCATCCAGATCTGTGTCGAAGCTAGCATCGACGCAACCCTTTACGACGAGCTCTTCGTCACCTCCATAAACGAGAAACATGTCCTTAGTCCTCTTCAGGTACTTTAGGATGTTCTTGACCGCTGTCCAGTGTTCCATACCGAGATCACTTTGGTACCTCCCTACCAAACTTATGGCAAGGTTCACATCAGGTCTGGTACACAGCATGGCATACATGATAGAACCTATGGCTGAGGCATAGGGAATGACACTCATCTTTTCTCTATCTTCTGCCGTGGTCGGGGATTGAGCCGTGCTCAATCTCATACCTTGCAAAACAGGCAAGAACCCCTTCTTGGACTGATCCATATTGAACTTCTTCAATATCTTGTCAAGGTATGTGCTTTGTGAAAGAGCAATGATGCGTCTTGATCTATCTCTATAGATTTTGATGCCTAATATGTAAGCAGCTTCTCCAAGGTCCTTCATTGAAAAACTCTTATTCAAGTAGGCCTTTATGCTCTCCAAGAATTCTATATCATCTCCAAGAATTCTATATCATTTCCCATCAGCAATATGTCATCCACATATAATATGAGAAATGCTACAGAGCTCCCACTCACTTTCTTGTAGATACAGGCTTCTCCCCAGTTCTGTATAAAACCAAACGCTTTGATCACATCATTAAAGCGAATATTCCAACTCCGAGATGCTTGCACCAGCCCGTAGATCGAGCGCTGGAGCTTGCATACCTTGTTAGCATTCTCTGGATCGACAAAACCTTCCGGCTGCATCATATACAACTCTTCCTTGAGGAAACCATTAAGGAATGCCGTTTTGACGTCCATTTGCCATATCTCATAATCATAGAATGCGGCAATTGCTAACATGATTCGGACTGACTTCAGCATCGCTACGGGAGAGAAAGTCTCGTCGTAGTCAATCCCTTGAACTTGTCGATAACCCTTAGCGACAAGCAGAGCCTTATAGATGGTCACATTACCATCCGCGTCTGTCTTCTTCTTAAATATCCATTTATTTTCTATGGCGTGCCTATCATCGGGCAAGTCCACCAAAGTCCATACTTTGTTTTCATACATGGATTCTATCTCGGATTTCATGGCTCCAAGCCATTTATTGGAATCCAGGCCCGCCATCGCTTCTTCATAGTTCGGAGGTTCACCGTTGTCTAACAACATGATTTCCAAGACAGGGTTGCCATACCACTCTGGTGCGGAACGTGTCCTTGTGGACCTTCGAAGTTCAGTAGTAACTTGATCTGTATCTTCATGATCATCATCATTAACTTCCTCCCTTGTCGGTGCAGGCACCTCAGGAACAATTTCCTGCGCTGCGCTACTTTCCGGTTCGGGAGGGGTGACTGTCACCTCATCAAGTTCTACTTTCCTCCCACTCACTTCTTTCGAGAGAAACTCTTTCTCCAGAAAGGATCCATTCTTGGCAACAAAGACCTTGCCTTCGGATCTTAGGTAGAAGGTGTCCCAATCGTTTCCTTTGGGTATTCTATGAAGACGCATTTTTCCGATTTGGGTTCGAGCTTCTCAGGTTGAAGTTTCTTGACATAAGCATCGCAACCCTAAACTTTTAGAAACGACAGCTTAGGTTTCTTGCCAAACCAAAGTTCATACGGTGTCGTCTCAACGGATTTCGACGAAGCCCTATTTAAAGTGAATGCGGCAGTCTCTAAAGCATAACCCCAAAAAGATAGCGGTAAGTCGGTTAGAGACATCATAGATCGCACCATGTCCAACAGGGTACGATTTCGACGTTCGGACACACCATTACGCTGAGGTGTTCCGGGCGGTGTCAATTGTGAAACAATTCCACAGTTCCTTAGGTGCGTGCCAAATTCATGACTTAAATATTCACCCCCACGATCCGATCGTAAGAACTATATTTTTCTGTCACGTTGATTCTCAACCTCATTCTGAAATTCCTTGAACTTTTCAAAGGTCTCAGACTTGTGTTTCATCAAGTAGACATACCCATATCTACTCAAGTCATCTGTGAGGGTGAGAACATAACGATAGCCTCCGCGAGCCTCAACACTCATTGGACCGCACACATCGGTATGTATGATTTCCAATAAGTTGGTTGCTCGCTCCATTGTTCCGGATAACGGAGTCTTGGTCATCTTGCCCAAGAGGCATGGTTCACACGTGTCAAATGATTCATAATCAAGAGACTCCAGAAGTCCATCTGCATGGAGCTTCTTCATACGTTTGACACCAATATGACCAAGGCGGCAATGCCACAAGTATGTGGGATAATCATTGTCAACTTTACATCTTTTGGCATTCACACTATGAATATGTGTATCATCACGTTCGAGATTCATCAAAAATAAACCATTGACCAGCGGGGCATGACCATAAAACATATCTCTCAAATAAATAGAACAACCATTATTCTCGAATTTAAATGAGTAGCCATCTCGCATCAAACGAGATCCAGATACAATGTTCATGCTCAAAGCTGGTACTAAATAACAATTATTAAGGTTTAAAACTAATCCCGAGAGTAGATGTAGAGGCAGTGTGCCGACGGCGATCACATCGACCTTGGAACCATTCCCGACGCGCATCGTCACCTCGTCCTTCGTCAGTCTCCGCTTATTCCGCAGCTCCTGCTTTGAGTTACAAATGTGAGCAACTGCACCGGTATCAAATACCCAAGAGCTACTACGAGCGCTGGTAAGGTACACATCGATAACATGTATATCACATATACCTTTGACGTTGCCGGCCTTCTTGTCTGCTAAGTATTTGGGGCAGTTCCGCTTCTAGTGACCCGTTCCCTTGTGATAACCCTCAACCGTAAGGGATCGAGATAGTCTTCGCGGGTAAGAATAACCCAATTTATTGATTCGACACACGGGGAGCCAAAGAGTATTTATAAGCTTTAACAGTTGAGTTGTCAATTCAACCGCACCTGAAATATACTTACTTCAAACAAAAGATAAGTGGTGGCAGTGATATGATAGTGATGATAGTAATAGTAAAAGTAGACAGCAAAAGTAAATAGCAGTAGTAAATGGCAAAAGTAGCAACTAGTGACAAGCAAGGTTTAAAATACTGTAGGCTAGGGAGATGGATGGTTGGGCGCTGCATGGATGAGATAGATTCTAACTTGGGGCACGGCACACGGAAAAGTAATGATCATCTAGGCAAATATCAAACATTAGGCATGTATCCCGTAGGTAGTTGTACGTGCTTGCAATAAGAACTTGCACAACATCTTTTGTCCTACCATCCCGCTACGAACGGGGCCAAAAGGAACTAATGGATATTAAGGTGCTCCTGTCAAAGAGCACCGGAACAAAGCAATGAACTCAATGGATACATGTAATCCTCAAACTACGGACCATCCCCTTTGGTGTCCCAAGCTGTCACTTTTGGGATCGCCGGTTCCGAACCGTAATAGGTGCAAACAACTCATAGATAGGATCACGAACACAAATATATTCATACAAACACATATGGTTCAGATCTGAAATCATGGCACTCGGGCACTAAGTGTCAAGCATTAAGAATAACAAGTTGTAGCAAAGATGATAAACACCATAGTAGATGATAGGCAACATGCCCCCAACAATTTGACGAACTATTACATGATCTAACTCATCCAATCCCTACCATCCCCTTCGCCTACAGCAGGGGAATTACTCACACATGAAGGGGGAAGTCATGGAGGGATGATGGAGTGGTGATGATGATGACGATGGCGACGATCTCCCCTCTCCGGAGGCCAAATCAGCCCCCAGATTAGCCCTCCCGAGGAAGAACAGAGGGTGGCAGCGGCTCCGCGACGAAAAACTGCGAAAGAACTTCTGATCTGGGGTTTCTGCGTCGGGAGTAAAAATACGGGGTGAAGTAGGGCACCAGGGGGTGTGGGCCCCACCCAGGCGCCCCCCCGGCGCGGCCCAGGGGGGGGGCGCCCACAGGGCGCCTGGGCACCCCTTGGCCCCCCTCTGGCCCCACTTCTGGCATCTGGTTCCTTTGGGTGCGAGGATTTTCTGTGATTTTTCGTGGATTTTTCTGAGATACTTAAAAATCCGTTTTCCTGCACACAAATAAACCATACAGGCAGCTCTGCTGAAAACAGCGTCAGTCCGGGTTAGTTTAGTCCAAATCATGCAAGAATGAGGTAAAAACAATATCAAAAGTGTTTGGAAAAGTAGATACGTTTGAGACGTATCAACTCCCCCAAGCTTAGCATATTGCTTGTCCTCAAGCAATTCAGGTCAACGAACTGGACGCGACAAAGAAAACTTTGACAAACTCTTTTGCTTCATTAGATGTATATAAGCATGTACTACGAAAAGAGTTTAGCAAGTATTGAAACAGTACTTATGAGGACAATGCAAGGAGCAATCCTTCTTTCAAGTGACCAGTCACAAATACTTAAAAGTAAATAATATATTACTGAAAATCAAGACAAGATTACATTGCACATAGCTTGAGCATATTAGGGTGGTATCTCGCTAGCCTCCATGAGTGAAGCAAAACATAAATGCAGAGACTCCTCCAGAGTTTTAAAGGAGACTAGAACTAAGAGTTTCAGAATAAATCATATCACAAGTATGCAGAAGACAATGTAATACTTTGGGACAATGCACATTACACTCAGAATGACAATTATGCTCTCCTAGTTGATGTTTTGAAGAAATAAGTTGAGACTCTCGAACCGTGGCTTTTATTGGCAAAGTTGAAAACCCGTGATCGGAAACAAAAACTAAACATGTACCAGAGCTCTTGGTTTTAAAAACAGAAGTAAATAAGTTTTTGAGAGGTGCATATTTCGTCAACGAATGCTAGCAGATAACTCAATCACTTTTTAAGCTAGACAAGTCTCGAGGAACGGCTCCCGCATGAGGACGATCACATCCTCTTAATCTCCTTTGTTTATCACTGCCAAAGTTTTCTGATTTCTCATGAACAAAGCGTGAAGGAGGGTTTGCTTGTTATATTATCTTTTTGAGCTGGGCGCACTCAATGCCAGTTCCTTTTCATATTAGGGGTTTGCACATTATACATGCAATCCAGGGGTGAAACTTGTCCAACTTAAAAAGATTATGAATTAACTACTACTTCCTCATGAGCTAAAACATAGGCACAAAAAGGGAAATGCTTTTGATTAATTTTGAGATGGTACACGAAAGTCTTCGTTAGGAATGGCAGGTAAATACCATGTATAGGAAGGTATAGTGGACTCATATGGCATAACAGGTTTTAAGGATTTTGGATGCACAAGCAGTCAGTCCGCTTAGTACAGATGGAGGTTTAGCAAAAGACTGGGAAGCGACCAACTAGAGAGCAATAACGGTCATAATCATGCAAAGCGACAAAGCAACATTGAATCGGGCATGAAAGTGATATAACTATTCTAAAACTCAAAGATCATCAAGGCAGAGTAGACTTTTTAGTCTTGAACATGTGTAAGCATGTGCCAAGTCAATCCAAAAATTCTCTAAAGGGAAATACCACCTTAATATACCAGACTATGAACAGCGCAATGCATGTAGATCATTTCAATAACACATTATATACTCTAGTTATTCGGGACTAGCCACAAGGAAAGCATGAACCACTGGAAGAGCATTGTAAACAGAGCACTATGTCGCTACAAGCTGGTCTCTAGATCATAAGTACAGGCATATGTACAAAAGTAGAAACAATAAGAGTTCATACCGGTCTTCCTCGTTGCTTCCTTTCAGTCGATCTTCGTCATCACTGCTTGTCACTTGCACGATCGAACGTAGGAAATATAATCAAATGCCATCACGGACTCGAGCTGATCTCTGAAAACAAAGCAAACTAAAGAGAGAAAGGAAATCTTTTTGGTTTTTTCAAAGGTTGAATAAAAGCAAAGGAAAGAGAAAATCTTTTTGTTGTTTTTGCAAAGAGAGAAATAAAGAAGAACGGGCAAAAACTTCGAAAAGATCAAAGAGAATAAAACGGATAATACAATGGAAAAGTGAGAAGGGCACGTACTCCCCCAAGCTTAGGCGTTGGCCTAAGTTGGTAGCAGCTACTGCCCCCAGGAGCCTCCTACTCCAGGGGTATGGTGGTGAGTCCAAGGGTCGTAGAAGGATGCTGGCGCGTACACCGAACTCCTCGGAGTCTCCCACGAGGAAGGTTCCGAACGCCAAACAGAGGAAGACCCTTCACCAAACTCGGTGGCGGTCTCTTCCAGAAAATGTGGTACCTCACCGTGCCGCTCCTCGTCGGGCACAACCCCCTCCATGGGGTTATGAAACTGATGCTGGACCATGAACTCATCGAACTGGACAACATCAAAGGACCATCCGTTCCTGCGAGAAAAATCAAACAAAAGAGGTGCAGGTAGACGGATCTCGCGTTCCGCGGTAGTTCCGAAACGCAAGATATAAACAAGATTACCAAGCTCAGAAGTCATGGTAACAAACTTATGCCTTTTCATAGTAGCAAGATCAAAACTTAAATAAGTAAAAGGCTTATCATCAGGGTGTGGGGTGCCTTTAAGATATTCTAAGATAAGTGTGGCATAAACGCCACCAAATAAATCTCCCCTGTTACCGTTCATAGCAAGGCGTCGAGCAATTAAGGCACCCAAATTATAATCAAACCTCCCTGAGAGGGCGGTTGCCAGGATAGCAATATCTGGCGCAGAAGTGTTGCTCGTGTTGTCACGAGCTAATACCCCTCTAGCAACATAATATGCAAAATACCTGAGGTGAGGGAATAAGATGCTGGAGGTTTTTGACCGATGAATATCCCTCGTACCCATGCTGCAGAGAGAGTTGAAGACGGTTTTCAGCTCGGAGGGCTGAGAGGTCATCTTAGCCGTCCGCCCAACGTTTGGCACACCTATTATTTCACAAAACTTTCCCAAGGGCATGGTGATAAGATCATTGTAAATTTTAAAATCAATAGCACCAGTATCAGGGTTATATCTAAAACTGTTAATGAAACCGGAGGTGAACTTTTGATACTGAGTAGCACGGCACGTGACGAGCCGTGTCAGACCTGCATTAGCACAAAGATTATAAAACTCATCCTTAATTCCCGCAGCTTCAAGGAATTCATCACATGGGAACATCATAGCACGTGCTGGACTTGTGTCTTCCAACAACTCTAGGGGCACCTGATCTTCATTATAGCTCACCCTAGCAGTCGAGGGTGAGGCTGTGGCTCTAGTAACTCGATCGGAGTGCGCGGGTCTCTTCTTCTCAAGCCACCCCTTTGCCCTTCCAAACAAACTCATTTCTGAAATTTTTGACAAATTACAAAAACAAGGATTTAAACAAAGTGGATTAAGGCAAACTACTCAACTCACTTACCTAAGACATAAACTTGCATCAAAACTTGGAAAATAAATTTCTACACATGCATGCAAGCTCATCTACACAGCACCAAGAACTACTAAATACTCACAAATGAAGCAACCAATCAAAAATCTAATTGGAGGGGTCGAGGAGTTACATACCAGGGAGTATTTGTTCAAAATTTCAGCTCAAATGAGGGGCTGTAGAGAGAGATCGAAGAATCGCCTCAAAGAACAGCAAGAACAAGACCAGAACTCGTGTTTTTGGAGAAAGAGAGAGAGAGAGAGAGAGAGGAAGAAGACATACCTGGAGGGGGGGTCCCGTGGGCCCCAGGCGCCCTGTGGGCGCGGCCAGGGGCTGGGCCGTGCCAGCTGGCCGCCTGGGCCACTGGTGGGCCCTCCTGGCTGGCCCCAAGACTTTTTGGGTCTCTCCCGTTGTGGAAATTTTTATTATAATTTTTCTGGATTTTTTCTGAAAACTTCACTGTTGAAATTTTTTCGAAGTTCAAAAAGCTGCGAAACTCTCTGAAAACTTGAAGCAGTTAGTAGTATTGTGAAGCTTCAAAAACATAGATACTTGGTACAGCAAGTAGGACAAAACTAAAAACAAATGAAAACATAATAAGCTCAACTTTTTATCCATATAAAACATGTTCACTAGTAAGGTTAATCAAGTCTTACCAACAAACAAGCGATATATAGAGCAAAAAGTCTCACCTCTTATGAAGTAATCACTGAACCTTTACCTTGATGGACATTGTCCCTACCATGATAGTTTTATATTTGTGAGGCACATGTAGTGGACCGTCCCATTCTCCAATTTTCATGGTCTCGATATTCTCTATAGAGTTGAGGGCATGCCTCCTGTCGATCTTCTTCGGAAAATATACTGTGTGTTCTTTATCATTCACATGGAAGGTAACCTTCCCTTTATTGCAATCAATAATAGCACCTGCGGTGTTAAGAAAAGGTCTACCAAGAATAATGGACATGCTCCCATCCTCGGGCATGTCAAGCACAAAAAAATCAGTAAGAATTAAACAATTAGCAACTTCTACGGGAACATCCTCACAAATACCTATCGGAACAGCGGTTGACTTGTCAGCCATCTGAAGGGAGATATCTGTAGGAATTAGTTTATCTAAACAAAGCCTCTCGTAAAGAGAGAGAGGCATAACACTCACTCCTGCTCCAAGATCACATAAAGCAGTTTTGACATAATTATTCTTTATGGAGCAAGGAATGGTGGGTATACCTGGATCACCGAGCTTCTCAGGAATCTTTCCACTGAAAGAATAGTTAGCAAGCATAGTAGATATTGCATCATTAGGAACTTTTCTTTTATTAGTGACAATATCTTTCATATATTTTGAATAAGGAAGTAACTTAATAGCATCAGTCAAAGGGATTTGAAGAAAAAGAGGTTTAATCCACTCACAAAACTTATTATAATGCTCTTCTTCTTTAGATTTGATGGACTTACCTGGAAAGGGCATGAGTTTCTGTACCCATGGTTCTCTTTCCTTCCCATGTTTTCTTGCGATGAAGTCTTCTTTAGTGTACCTCTTACGTTTGTCAGGTGCTTCTTCTTCTCGAACTTCAGGCGGATCATTCTTCTCATTATCATTACTTTCAGGTTCAGCACCGTCTTCAGTCTCAGCATCGGAAATAGATACACTGCTGGGATCAATAGCTGGCTCTTCATCTGCAATAGGATCATTAGAATTGTCAGTCTCTTTATGTTTCTTCTTCTTATTTGGAGAGACAACAATTTCTTCTTCCTGCATTTGAGAATCCTGCTCGATTCTCTTCGGATGTCCCTTTGGATAAAGAGGATCATGAGTACTAGTTCCTCCTCGGGTCTTAATCCCAAAAGCCTGCAAATTATCTTGTTTGGCATTGTTAGCAAGCAAATCTCTTTGCACATTAGAAATTTGATCAAGCTGAGTTTGAACCATATGAAAATGCTTCACAAGACATTGAACATCATTAACTGTTCTATCTAAAACATCAAGCAGTCTTTTGATAGCAAGGGAATTATCATGCAACTGACTTTCTATCCTCTCATTAAAATGATTCTGTTTCATAATAAAATTATCAAACCCATCTAAACACTGATCAGGAGGCTTACCATGAGGGATGTCACTTGCGTTAAAATCTAAAAGAGAGTGTACCTCTACCATAGGAGGGTGAGTGGTAGGCTCACACAGCTTCTCAATAGGGGGTAGATTCTTCACGTCTTCAGCTTTAATACCTTTCTATTTAATAGACTTGTTTGCTTCTCGCATATCCTCGGGGCTTAGAACAAACATGCCCCTCTTCTTTGTTGGTGGAGGTGGTTCAGGGACGGACCATTCTTCATGGTTTTTGGCAATCCTGCCCATTAAATCTTCCGCATCGTCTGGTGTTCTTTTCCTGAAAACACAACCAGCACAACTGTCCAAATAGGACCTGGATTCGTCAGTTAGACCAGCATAGAATATATCAATTAATTCATTCTTAGGGATTTCATGTCCTGGTCTAGCCCGAATCAGACCGCAGTACCTCCCCCAAGCTTTAGGGAGGGACTCATCCTGCAACTGTTTAAAGTTATAAATCCTTTGTAAAGCAGCATGTTGCATATGAGCAGGAAAGTACTTATCAACAAAAGAGTGAGCTAAGTCTTGAGGACTCTTAATGGAACCGCATGGGAGTGAATCATACCATGCTTTAGCACCTTCCTTCAACAAGAAGGGAAGAACCTTGGTCACATAAAAGTAGCGTATCTTTTCATCTGTGGTAAACAGGCTACCTAGCTCACCAAGTTTAGTCAGGTGTGCAATAGCATCATCATTTTCTCTGCCATAAAAGGGGTCAGCTTCAACCATAGGTATAAGTGAAAGATCAACAGAGAAATCAAAATCAGGATCATCAATGCATATAGGAGATGTAGCAAATTCAGGATTAGGAACGGTTTTGTTCTTCACAGAGTGTTTCTCAAACAGTTTCTTAATAGCTGCAGGGTCAGAGCCGGAAAACTCTGTCAGTTCCCTACATAATTCGTCATCAAGTATATAGTAATCATCATTAAGGAGACTCTCCTTGAGTTTACTCAAATCAGGATAATCATAAGTTTCACCAATAGGGTAGCGAGTAACAGGGAGTTCAATTCCAGACTTTTTAGCAGCAGCAGCAATTTGTTTCTCAAGAGCATAACCAAGCGAACTAATATCATCAAAAGTAGTAGAAGCATCATCAAGAGTATCAGACATAGTATCAGATTCAGTAGGAGCATCATGTGGTGGTGGTGAGGCAAACTTACTCATAACGGAAGGTGAATCAAGTGTAGCACTAGTGCTCAGAGCAGTACCTCTTCTTGTAGTGGATAGTAAGATCGGAACCTTTGGGTCTCCTTTCTTACCCATAGTGGATAAAGTGCAGCAGGTAGGATACCTCAAGTAGACTTGTAAATATTGCTATGCTCCCCGGCAACGGCGCCAGAAAACGGTACTTGATAACCCTCAACCGTAAGGGATCGAGATAGTCTTCGCGGGTAAGAATAACCCAATTTATTGATTCGACACACGGGGAGCCAAAGAGTATTTATAAGCTTTAACAGTTGAGTTGTCAATTCAACCGCACCTGAAATATACTTACTTGCAACAAAAGATAAGTGGTGACAGTGATATGATAGTGATGACAGTAATAGTAAAAGTAGACAGCAAAAGTAAATAGCAGTAGTAAATGGCAAAAGTAGCAACTAGTGACAAGCAAGGTTTAAAATACTGTAGGCTAGGGAGATGGATGGTTGGGCGCTGCATGGATGAGATAGATTCTAACTTGGGGCACAGCACACGGAAAAGTAATGATCATCTAGGCAAATATCAAACATTAGGCATGTATCCCGTAGGTAGTTGTACGTGCTTGCAATAAGAACTTGCACAACATCTTTTGTCCTACCATCCCGCTACGAACGGGGCCAAAAGGAACTAATGGATATTAAGGTGCTCCTGTCAAAGAGCACCGGAACAAAGCAATGAACTCAATGGATACATGTAATCCTCAAACTACGGACCATCCCCTTTGGTGTCCCAAGCTGTCACTTTTGGGATCGCCGGTTCCGAACCGTAATAGGTGCAAACAACTCATAGATAGGATCACGAACACAAATATATTCATACAAACACATATGGTTCAGATCTGAAATCATGGCACTCGGGCCCTAAGTGTCAAGCATTAAGAATAACAAGGTTTAGCAAAGATGATAAACACCATAGTAGATGATAGGCAACATGCCCCCAACAATCTGACGAACTATTACATGATCTAACTCATCCAATCCCTACCATCCCCTTCGCCTACAGCAGGGGAATTACTCACACATGAAGGGGGAAGTCATGGAGGGATGATGGAGTGGTGATGATGATGATGATGGCGACGATCTCCCCTCTCCGGAGGCCAAAGAGGCCAAATCAGCCTCCAGATTAGCCCTCCCGAGGAAGAACAGAGGGTGGCGGCAGCTCCACGACGAAAAACTGCGAAAGAACTTCTGATCTGGGGTTTCTGCGTCGGGAGTAAAAATACGGGGTAAAGTAGGGCACCAGGGGGTGTGGGCCCCACCCAGGCGCCCCCTTGGCGCGGCCCAGGGGGGGCGCGCCCACAGGGCGCCTGGGCACCCCCTGGCCCCCCTCTGGCCCCACTTCTGGCATCTGGTTCCTTCGGGTGCGTGGATTTTCTGTGATTTTTCGTGGATTTTTCTGAGATACTTAAAAATCCGTTTTCCTGCACACAAATAAACCATACAGGCAGCTCTGCTGAAAACAGCGTCAGTCCGGGTTAGTTTAGTCCAAATCATGCAAGAATGAGGTCAAAACAATATCAAAAGTGTTTGGAAAAGTAGATACGTTTGAGACGTATCACCTTGCAATAAAAGCACTCAGTCTCAGGCTTGCGTCCATTCTTTGGCTTCTTCCCAGCAACTGGCTTACCGGGCGCGGCAACTCCTTTGCCATCCTTCTTGAAGTTCTTCTTACCCTTGCCCTTCTTGAACTTAGTGGTTTTGTTGACCATCAACACTTGATGCTCTTTCTTGATCTCCACCTCCGCTGATTTCAGCATTGAATACACCTCATGAATGGACTTCACCATCCCTTGCATATTGAAGTTCAACACAAAGCTCTTGTAGCTAGGTGGGAGCGACTGAAGGATTCTGTCAACGACTGCTTCGTCTGGGAGATTCATTCCCAACCGAGACAAGCGGTTGTGCAACCCAGACTGACAGAACTATTTTCCTCCATCTTACAGCTGTAGAATGCGTTCGAGACATCATATCTCTCAACTCGGGCATGAGCCTGGAAAACTATTTTCAGCTCTTGGAACATCTCATATGCCCCGTGGTGCTCGAAACGCTTTTGGAGCCCCGATTCTAAGCTGTAGAGCATGCCGCACTAAACCAGGTAGTAATCATCACAATGCGACTGCCAAGCGTTCATAACATCTTGGTTTGCCGGGGCGGGAGCGTCACCTAGCGGTGCTTCTAGGACATAAGTTTTCTTGGTAGTTATGAGGATGATCCTGAGATTACGGACCCAGTCCGTATAGTTGCTACCATCGTCTTTCAACTTGGATTTCTCTAGGAACGCGTTGAAGTTGAGGGTGACATGAGCGTGGGCCATTTGATCTACAAGACATATTGTAAAGAATTTAGACTAAGTTCATGATAATTAAGTTCATCTAATCAAATTTTAATGAACTCCCACTCAGATTGACATCTCTCCAGTCTTCTAAGTGATACATGATCCGAATCGACTAGCCCATGTCCGATCATCACGTGAGACAGACTAGTCCTCAACGGTGAACATCTTCATGTTGATCGTATCTTCTATACGACTCATGTTCGACCTTTCGGTCTTCCGTGTTCCGAGGCCATGTCTGTACATGCTAGGCTCGTCTAGTGAACCCTAAGTGTATTGCGTGTGTAAATCTGGCTTACACCCGTTGTATGAGAACGTTAGAGCCTATCACACCCGATCATCACGTGGTGCTTCGGAACAACGATCCTTAGCAACGGTGCACAGTTAGGGGGAACACAATTCTTGAAATTTTAAGTGAGAGATCATCTTATTTACTACCGTCGTTCTAAGTAAACAAGATGCATAAACATGATAAACATCACATGCAATCAAATAAAGTGACATGATATGGCCAATATCATTTTGCTCCTTTGATCTCCATCTTCGGGGCACCATGATCATCTTTGTCACCGGCATGACACCATGATCTCCATCATCGTGTCTTCATGAAGTCGTCACGCCAACTATTACTTCTACTACTACGGCTAACGTTTAGCAATAAAGTAAGGTAATTACATGGCGTTATTCAGTGACACGCAGGTCATACAATAATTAAGACAACTCCTATGGCTCCTGCCGGTTGTCATTTTCATCGACATGCAAGTCGTGATTCTCTATTACAAGAACATGATCAATCTCATACATCACATATATCATTCATCACATCTTCTTGGCCATATCACATCACATAGCACATGCTGCAAGAACAAGTTAGACGACCTCTATGTGTTGTTGCAAGTTTTTACATGGCTTCTATAGGTTTTCAAGCAAGAACGTTTCTTACCTACACCAAAACCACAACGTGATATGTCAATTTCTATTTACCCTTCATAAGGACCCTATTCATCGAATCCGATCCGACTAAAGTGGGAGAGACAGACACCAGCCAGCCACCTTATGCAACTAGTGCATGTCAGTCGGTGGAACCAGTCTCACGTAAGCGTACGTGTAAGGTCGGTCCGGGCCGCTTCATCCCACGATGCCGCCGAATCAAGATTGGACTAGTAACGGCAAGAGAATTGAACAAAATCAACGCCCACAACTTGTTTGTGTTCTACTCGTGCAAGATGCTACACAAAGACCTAGCTCAGATGCCACTGTTGGGGAACGTAGCAGGATTCAAAAATTTTCCTACGCTTCACCAAGATCAATCTAAGGAGTCATCTAGCAACGAGCATAAAGGAGTGCATGTACATACCCTTTGTAGATCACGTGCGGAAGCGTTCGAAGGAACGTGGATGATGGAGTCGTACTCGTCGTGATCCTCGTCACCGATGATCCCAGCGCCGAACGGACGGAACCTCCACGTTCAACACACGTACGGTACAGCGACGTCTCCTCCTTCTTGATCCAGCAAGGGGGGAGGAGAGGTTGACGGAGATCCAGCAGCACGACGGCGTGGTGGTGGATGCAACGGGAAAAGCTGCAGGGCTTCGCCGAGACCCTGCTGATACGTCCAAAACGTATCTATAATTTCTTCTTGCTCCATGCCTCTTTTGTGTGATATTGCTATGATATTTATGCACTTCCATACACTTTTGATCATATTTGGACTAACCTATTAACTCAGTGCACCCCAGTGCCAGTTTCTGTTTTCTGCTGTTTTTGTATTTCAGGTTTTCCCATTACTTAAATTGCCAGAAAAATTCCGGGAAAAATATATAAAAAATCAGCGCTCCAGAAGCTTCCACACGCCAGAAGTGGGGCCAGAGGGGAGCCAGGGGCAGCCCAGGCGGCCTGCCCGCGCGGCCCCCCTCCTGGCCGCGCCGGGGGGGCGCTTGGGCCCCCCTTACCTCCACTGGTGACCCCCTTTGGCATATATTTACATAGCGTCCCGAAACCCTCGAGGACGGAATCCTTTTTCGCGATCTCATCTCTGTTCCGCCGCCGCCGCGCTTCCAAGATCGGGAGCACCAGGAGAACTCTTCCCGGCACCCTGCCGGAGGGGAGAACCACCACCGGGAGCTTCTCCACCACCATGGACGCTTCCCGGATGAGTTGTGAGTAGTCCCCCTTGGACCATGGGTCCATGACCAGTAGCTATATGATGTTCTCCTCCCCTCTTTGTTCTTCATTGATTAGACCTCGTGAGCTGCCCTACATGATCGAGGCACATATGTAATCTTTATGCTATTGCTATGCTGAGTTTGCTGGGATCCGATGGATTATGAGATTATGTTCAGATTGTGTGTGAGTAATATATTTGATTCGCCTCTTTTATATTTTTGTTCTTGAGTAATTCTTGCATGTTCTCCGTTGCTGTTTATTGCTTTGGCCAAGTAGTAGGTAGTAACTCCAAGAGGGAACGTTATGCTTGATTGTGGGTTCATGCCCCTCGATGACTAGCTTGAGTGACAAAAACATGAGTCTAGGGGATGTGCTGTTGCCACAAGGGGGAAAACAACGGTGCTTGTACTTGCGGGTGCAAGGATTGTTTACTTTACGCAAAGTTCTTTTAATGCAGTTGTCTGTTGCTTTGAGTTTACACTTTGAGTGGGACTCGCAACTTAATACCAGCGAGATGTTCTGGATAGATATCTCAAGGTGGATGATTAGTAGTAGATGCAGATGGATTTCGGTCTACTTGCCTTGGTGTACTGCCCATGCTTTTGAGCCTCTACCTTTCTTTGCAGCATAGTTAGCATTGGTTTGCGCACATAATCCTGTCAATTGCCCAGCTGTAATTCGTTTACCTTGCTTAGCTGTTTTATCGTCTTTTGGGAGAGAGACATCACTAGTGAACATCATGGGACCCCGGTCCATATTACCACCACTGATCACACCCGCTATTTACTTTCTGTTCTTATTTCCTAGTTGCAGTCATACCTATCACTATTATCTCTTGCGTTTGATCCTTTGTAAACGACAAGGCCGGAGGGATTGACAACCTCTCTGTACTCGTTGGGAGCAAAGTTATTTGTTTTGTGTGCAGGTCCTGTCAAGCAAAAGTCTCTGGCGCTATTGACACCTTCTTGTCGACCCTCGGAGTCTCACGGGATTCGATCCTTGGTATCTTTGCCAAGGGAAAACTACCGCTACGCTACATCTCAAACCTTCCACTTGGGGTAACCAACGAGGGGCGAGAATCCATCAAGCAAAGTTTTCTGGCGCCGTTGCCGGGGACTCCACTCTTCAAGATAGGGGAGTTGCACGCTATCTTCTATCTTTGCTTTTTAGTCTTGTTAGTTTACCTTTCAGTTTTTGCTTTAGTTCCCTTTATCAAAAATCACAAAAATAGTTATCTTGCTTGCTGCTATGGGTTCCACCAAAAACACTAAATGGGAGGAGTACACCCCTTCTTCCATCACGCCAATCACCACTGTCGGGATCTACAAAAGTAATAAACCTTGTGATTATGTTAGTTTTAATGGAGAGTTATGCCCATGGCATGGTCTTCCAGGAAAAAAGTATGAGCCTCTGTTTAAAGTTGCTCCTATACTTCCCCAAACTTGGGAAGACGTTCAAACTCTTATAATAGAGAGCAATTCAAACAAAGAAGATGACACTACAATTCTGCTCAATAATGATAAAATTGATTTTGATAATTGTAGTCTCTCAGAAGTTGTCACCTTTTTACAAAGAATGGCTAAAGATCCCCACACTAGCACACTCAACCTTGCCTTCACGGAGCATATCACTAATGCTCTCATCAAATCTAGGGAGGAGAAGCTTAGGATAGAAGCCTCCATACCTAGAAAGATAGAAGATGGTTGGGATCCTATGATTAAAATTAAGTTGAATAACTTCTCTTGCTATGCTTTACGTGATGTTGGAGCTAGTACCTCCGTTATGCCCAAAAGAATATATGATATGCTTAAATTGAAACCTTTTGATTCTTGTTCTTTTGGTGTTCGTCTTGTTGATTCTTCCATAAAGAAACCTTTGGGGAGGATCGACGATGTTCTTATCATTGTCAATGACAATTATGTTCCCGTTGATTTTACTATTATGGATATTGAATGTGAACCTTCTTGTCCAATTATTTTGGGACGTCCTTTTCTTCGCACCGTTGGTGCTATCATTGACATGAAAGAGGGGAATATAAAATTCCAATTTCCTCTCAAGAAAGGGATGGAACACTTCCCTAGAAAGAAGATTAAGTTACCTTTTGAGTCCGTTATACGGGCTAGCTATTCTTTTACTCTTGATAAAACTTGATCCTCTCTTTTTGCATTATGCCTAGCTTAAAGGCATAAAAGAAAGCGCTTTTGGGAGGCAGCCCACAATGAATAAAATTTTATTTTGCTTTTGTTGTGTCTTGATGTTTGTTACTACAGTAGCATCATCATTGTATCTTTACTTTTCAGCTTTGTGCCAAGTTTAGCCTCTGATTGCAAGAAAGTTCAAAAGTTGTGACGTGCTGTCCAGGAAACTGATTCTGTCCTTGGACAGAAAAATTCGTATAAAATCACCAGATCATCTTTTTGGTCTGAAGTTTTTCGACAGCGTGCTCTATACAATTGGCTTTCGGGCGTCTGTTCTGAGTTTTTTGATTTGAGTTGCAGAAGTGCCCCGAAAAAATTATTTACTACCTGCTGGTATGTTTTTTACAGATTCTGTCCTGTTTTGCCTTTTCTTCGTTTTGCAAACCTTGAGCTTGCTTTTTCTTTGCAAAAACCTTTTGGCAATCTTGAGAAACAGTAGCCCTTCAAGATTATCTTTATTTCGAGCAAGGAAAAATTATTTATTATTGGTACTAACCTCGCTAATCAGATTATGATAAGTTATGTATGAAGGGAGTTTTCAAGTGTGTGAGGGAAGATGATAAAAAGATTCAGGAGGGTCAAACGCTCAAGCTTGGGGATGCCCCCGTGCACCCCCAAGAAATATTCAAGAAGACTCAAGCGTCTAAGCTTGGGGATGCCCCCGTGCATCCCCTTCTCCATCAACAATTATCAGTTCGTCTTTCGTTCCACTATATTTTAATCACTTCATGCGTTATGTGTTATGCTTGGAGCGTCTTGCTTTTAGTTTTCTTTAGCTTTGCTTGTTGTTCATAACGAGTTAGAACCCAGCTTTCTTTGTGTGGGAGAGAAACACGCTCCACTTCAACCTAGAACACAACATAGGATTTTCATGTTTATCTTTGCTGTGTGTGTTCTTTGTCTTTCAATAGCTACTGTCATGTTTAGCTCTTAGTTTTCATGCTTTTCTTTTTAAAGAGCTTTTGTTTAGTTGGTTGCTTCTGGAACTCTCTTGAGTTATCATGCTTATCTTGTTAAGAGAGTTGGCTTCTGAGGCACTGGTTGATATGTCTATGATAAAAATGCTATGTGCATAATGGTGCTTAGTAGTTCATGTTTTCTTATGGTTAGTCTCAAATAGCTGGGGGTTCTTAATGTGTTATTGAAGTACCAGCATGATTTGTTTGCCTATGATGTGGTATGGTTTAGTGATATCTTCCTCCAAGAATTTATTTTGATTGACTTGGCATATGCTCACGCATATTTAAGACTGTAAAGAAAGTCTATCAAGCCTTGATGATCTTTAATTGCTGAGTAGCGATATAACTTCCATGCCCGATTCAATGTTGCTTTGTCGCTCTACATGATTATGGCTGTCATTGCTCTTTTAGTTGGTCGCTCCCAGTCTTTTGCTAGCCTTCGCCTGTACTAAGCTGACTGACTGCTTGTGCATCCAAAATCCTTGAAACCAGTTATGCCATATGAGTCCACCATACCTTCCTATACATGGTATTTACTTGCCATTCCTAACGAAGACTTTCTTGTACCATCTCAAAATTATTCAAAAGCATTTCTCTTTTGTGCCTCTGTTTTAGCTCATGAGGAAGTAGTAGTTAATTCATGATCTTTTTAAGTTGGACAAGTTTCACCCCGGGATTGCATGTCTAATCTGCAAACCCCTAATATGAGAAGGAACTGGCATGAGTGCGCCCGGCTCATAAAAAATACAACAAACAAACCCTCCTTCACGCTTTGTTCATGAGAAATCAGAAAACTTTTGGCAGTGATAAACAAAGGAGATTAAGGGGATGTGATCGTCCCCATGCGGGAGCTGTTCCTCGAAACTTGTCCAGCTCGAGAAGTAATTGAGTTATCTACTAGCATTCGTTGACGAAATATGCATCTCCCAAAAAAAAATCATTTTTACCTCTGTTTTTTAAAAACCAAGAGCTCTGGTACATGTTTAGTCTTTGCTTCCAACCACAGGTTTTCAACCTTGCCATCAAAATCCACGGTTCGAGAGTCTCCACCTTCTTTCTTCAAAGCACCAACTATTGAGAGCATGATTGTCATTCTGAGTGTAATGTGCATTGTCCCAAAGTACCATTGTCTTCTGCATGATTATGATATCGCTTATTCTGAAATCATTGTATCTAGTCGTCACTTAAATTTCGGAGGTGCTCCTGCATTTAAGTTTTGCTTCACTAAAGGGGGCAAGCGAGGTATCACTTTGTCATGTTTGCACACCATGCTCACTACAAATCTATTGGGTGTTTCAGTATCATATTGTAAAACTTTCAGTTCTTTGTGATATTCTCATGAGGAAACTTAATTACTAAAGATTCATTATCTCAGTAAGCATTTGTCATGTGACTGTGAAAGATTCTTTGGTAGCATGTCACCACAGAAATTATGCTTGTTATCATTTACCTACTCGAGGACGAGCAGGAATTAAGCTTGGGGATGTTGATACGTCCAAAACGTATCTATAATTTCTGCTTGCTCCATGCCTCTTTTGTGTGATATTGCTATGATATTTATGCACTTCCATACACTTTTGATCATATTTGGACTAACCTATTAACTTAGTGCACCCCAGTGCCAGTTTCTGTTTTCTGCTGTTTTTGTATTTCAGGTTTTCCCATTACTTAAATTGCTAGAAAAATTCCGGGAAAAATATATAAAAAATCAGCGCTCCAGAAGCTTCCACGCGCCAGAAGTGGGGCCAGAGGGGAGCCAGGGGTAGCCCAGGCGGCCTGCCCGCGCGGCCCCCCTCCTGGCCGCGCCGGGGGGGGGGGGCGCCTGGGCCCCCCTTACCTCCTCTGGTGACCCCCTTTGGCATATATTTACATCGCGTCCCGAAACCCTCGAGGACGGAACCCTTTTTCGCGATCTCATCTCTGTTCCGCCGCCGCCGCGCTTCCAAGATCGGGAGCACCAGGAGAACTCTTCCCGGCACCCTGCCGGAGGGGAGAACCACCACCGGGAGCTTCTCCACCACCATGGACGCTTCCCGGATGAGTTGTGAGTAGTCCCCCTTGGACCATGGGTCCATGACCAGTAGCTATGTGATGTTCTCCTCCCCTCTTTGTTCTTCATCGATTAGACCTCGTGAGCTGCCCTACATGATCGAGGCACATATGTAATCTTTATGCTGTTGCTATGCTGAGTTTGCTGGGATCCGATGGATTATGAGATTATGTTCAGATTGTGTGTGAGTAATATATTTGATTCACCTCTTTTATATTTATGTTCTTGAGTAATTCTTGCATGTTCTCCGTTGCTGTTTATTGCTTTGGCCAAGTAGTAGGTAGTAACTCCAAGAGGGAACGTTATGCTTCTCCGTTGCTGTTTATTGCTTTGGCCAAGTAGTAGGTAGTAACTCCAAGAGGGAACGTTATGCTTGATTGTGGGTTCATGCCCCTCGATGACTAGCTTGAGTGACAGAAACATGAGTCTAGGGGATGTGCTGTTGCCACAAGGGGGAAAACAACAGTGCTTGTACTTGCGGGTGCAAGGATTGTTTACTTTACGCAAAGTTCTTTTAATGCAGTTGTCTGTTGCTTTGAGTTTACACTTTGGGTGGGACTCGCAACTTAATACCAGCGAGATGTTCTGGATAGATATCTCAAGGTGGATGATTAGTAGTAGATGCAGATGGATTTCGGTCTACTTGCCTTGGCGTACCGCCCATGCTTTTGAGCCTCTACCTTTCTTTGCAGCATAGTTAGCATTGGTTTGCGCACATAATCCTGTCAATTGCCCGGCTGTAATTCGTTTACCTCGCTTAGCTGTTTTATCGTCTTTTGGGAGAGAGACATCACTAGTGAACATCATGGGACCCCGGTCCATATTACCATCACTGATCACACCTGCTATTTACTTTATGTTCTTATTTCCTAGTTGCAGTCATACCTATCACTATTATCTCTTGTGTTTGATCCTTTGTAAACGACAAGGCCGGAGGGATTGACAACCTCTCTGTACTCGTTGGGAGCAAAGTTATTTGTATCTGTGTGCAGGTCCTGTCAAGCAAAAGTCTCTGGCGCTATTGACACCTTCTTGTCGACCCTCGGAGTCTCACGGGATTCGATCCTTGGTATCTTTGCCAAGGGAAAACTACCGCTACGCTACATCTCAAACCTTCCACTTGGGGTAACCAACGAGGGGC
>LR738715.1:806364676-806415010 GCA_902687465.1 Secale cereale | reverse complement strand
TTGGGGTGCCGCTGCCCTCTCTTCCCCCCACTATATATAGGGGGCCGGGGGGGTGCCGGCCCTAGGAGATCCAATCTCCTAGGGGGGAGGCGGCCAGGGGGGTATCTTGCCCCCCAAGGCATAGGGAGGTGCCCCCATCCCTAGGGTTTCAACCCTAGGCGCATGGGGGGTGGCCCATGTGGGGTGCGCGAGCCCACTAGGGGCTGGCCCCCTTCCCCTTACGGCCCACGGGGCCCTCCGGGATGGGTGGCCCCACCCTGTGGACCCCCGGGACCCTTCCGGTGGTCCCGGGACACTCCCGGTGACCCCCGGAACTCTCCCGATGGCCGAAACTGGACTTCCTATATATCATTCTTCACCTCCGGACCATTCCGGAACTCCTCGTGATGTGCGGGATCTCATCCGGGACTCCGAACAACATTCGGGTTTCTGTGTGCATATATCTCTACAACCCTAGCGTCACCGAACCTTAAGTGTGTAGACCCTACGGGTTCGGGAGACACGCACACATGACCGAGACGACTCTCCGGTCAATAACCAACAGCCGGATCTGGATACCCATGTTGGTTCCCACGTGTTCCTCGATGATCTCATCGGATGAACCACGATGTCAAAGATTCACTTAATCCCGTATGTTATTCCCTTTGTCTATCGGTACGGTACTTGCCCGAGATTCGACGTCGGTATGCCCGATACCTTGTTCAATCTCGTCATGGCAAGTCTCTTTACTCGTTCCGTAATCCATCATCCCGTGACTAACTCCTTAGTCACTTTGAGCTCATTATGATGATGTCTTACCGAGTGGGCCCAGAGATACCTCTCCGTCATACGGAGTGACAATATCCCAGTCTCGATTCGTACCAACTCAACAGACACTTTCGGAGATACCCGTTGCGTACCTTTATAGTCACCCAGTTACGTTGTGACGTTTGGCACACCCAAAGTATTCCTACGGTATCCGGGAGTTGCACAACCTCATGGTCTAAGGAACAAATACTTGACACTGGAAAAGCTTAAAAATTACGAACTATACGATCTTGTGCTAGGCTTAGGATTGGGTCTCGTCCATCACATCATTCTCCTAATGATGTGATCCCGTTATCAATGACATCCAATGTCCATGGTCAGGAAACCGTGATCATCTGTTGATCAACGAGCTAGTAACTAGAGGCTTACTAGGGACACATTGTGGTCTATGTATTCACACATGTATCGCTGTTTCCGTACAATACAATTTAAGCATGAATAACAGACTATTATCATGAACAAGGAAATATAATAATAATCCTTTTATTATTGCCTCTAGGGCATATTTCCAACACTAGGCACTAGCCAATACCCAATTGCATTAGAAATGAAAATTTAGTCTTTTTTGCATGCTAACACGTGACTCATTTATATTATAAATATTAAAATACAAATCACGTAAGGACTGACATGACAAAACTGAAAATGTAGCAGAACATCTCTGAGCTTGACACCAACGCTCGTCAACTGCCTTTGGCACCACCATAGCAGCCACCGAAGAAGAAAAAAATGACGGATCACCTCCTCTCCCTAGCTCGACACGGCTCCATCGCTGAGATGCAGCTTTACAGACCTCCAAGGTGGTTCACCAAAAGTGAAGCCATTGCCGTTGAAAGAATCAGACCGGGGCAACACCCCGGACACGCCATCGAACTCTAGATCTGACACGCCACCACGACTAAGACGCCGAAGGAGGAAACCATATTTGCCATCCACAAACCACGAACCCAGCACACGTTCTGTCTTCGAGATGTCGTCGATGGTAATCTAGTCTAAGATTGAATAAATGAAATAGTAAAATTCTTATATACGTACATGTTTACCATCCCACATGGGAAAAAAACAGTGCTAGAAGTGTTTAGAGCGGGCGTTCACAGGCCATCCGGACGCAATCCCCAGAGAGCGGTGCTTGGTAGAAAGCGACACACGTTCCTTTAATCTATTTTGCATCTATGCAGCGGTAACATTCAACCCTTTCCCCATTCTCACTCTCCTCCCATTCCTTATCCGATCGAAGGATTGATCCACAATTCGTTGCTCCTGCCAAGAAAAGACGACGGTGGGAGAAGTGGGATTTGCGGCGGAGTGCGGTGGCTGCAGGTTCCCGGCGGCGGCAAGTCACCCAGCTCAACCACACGTGTCTACTGCTCGCCGCAGGATCCAGACTTCAGTTTGCTTCTCCCCTGCTCAGCTTTTGCAGCGACGAGTGCGGCGGCACCGCGGCCGACGGCACAACCAGGGCTGCAGGGCACCTGCCACAAGCAAGCAAGTCTTCAGCCCTCCGTCGGTCCCAGCCTCCCAGGTCTGTGCCCTCTGCTGCTCCGCAGCTCTCGCCTCTCGACTACTTGCGCTCGGCTTTTGCCCCGGCGCTCTCCATTGTAGACAGTTCCACGAGATTCATCGGCCGGCCCAGGTAATTTTTTCTCTGATTTTTAACGAATCCCAATCTTGTTCGTGAAATTAACAACAAATCAGTATATTGCTTGATGAAATTTAGGACGAAAAGTACATGGTCTGCAATTCGATCCAAATCAGACATGGATCGGTCTCGCGCGCGAGCACGGCGCCGCCCACGGCCCGCGGCCCCTAAGCAACATGTGGACACTCACACTTCGTAGGAACCAGGAGCCCCACGACCGCTTCCTTTTCTTCAGCTCGCTGCCGAGCGTCTCCGGCTAAGCCGTGTCATCGGTGAGCCCTCCCCTTCTTCTTCCATCTCTCTTCTCTCTCAGGTGCGTCTTTTCTCTAAGAGCTCTCTCTGTCTTTTATTTCTCTACAGAGAGACCGCCATGGCCGCCCGATGCCCGAGCGTCGCCGGCATCCAAACCCCCTCAACGCCATCCCCATATTGCCGGAGACCTGCACCAACTCCCATCCAGCGCCCGCGCCACCCTACGCCCCGTCCCGCAGCTCTGTAGCCCGAGCGCTTCAGCCGCCTCGCTCCTAAAGCAGGGGAGAGGAGCTCCCTGCCACGAGCCTCTCCAGCGCCGGCAAACCAGCAGGCCAACCCCGCCTCCTTCTCGCTTCCCTCCATCTTCCTTTTGGCTCCTGCGGACGCCGGCGGCAAGCGCCGCCCCGTGCCCGACGGTGGATAACCCAAATGGATAAGGTAGTTTGAAGTGGTGTTTTTTTTAAACGAAATGTTCTCTCATATTCCCACTTAATATATGACTGCGGGTTGAATTCGAAGAAAGACAGGGGCTTTTTTGCGAAAACACCGACGACGAACGGGCTGAAACCCAACTTTCTTTAGTATTAGGTAAAGATTATTAGATGGGCCACTGACCACTGGGCCTGCGTGGTTACATTAGCCTTACTGGCGGTATTTAGTACTATATGTTTTTTGGGGAAAAAAATAGTATGTTCATTAAAAACGCGAGAAATTTTACTATGACTGACATACATGCCCACATGTTGTAACGGTCAATCTAACGGACTTGACTACCTTTTGCCACGTCGACGCCTACGTGTGGGCCAACCCTGTCATAATCATGTTTAATTTCCGCCGAAGCAGTCACTAGTGTTTTTGGTCAAAGATTAGTCGTAAAGTGGTAGTTTTCGGCACGAATTTGTAAAGTGATAGTTTGTAGATACGGTTGCACGAAATGTGGTAGTTTTTGGTTAAATACTAATACCGTTTTGATGCTGGATATGGTTCTATATTAGTATGATGTGCTAAGCATCCACGGATGGTAAGTGTTGAGGTTTCTAATGTGTCCATTAGACGTCGATGAATGTACACCCAAGCAACACAAGACAATGGTTTCTAATGTCATTCTTTGAGATATTTCAGTCGTTTGCGACATCACAGTCCGGCATCGTTTTTGCCGAGGTGCAGATCCATTAAAGGCCGACGAGGACGTTCAAGTGTTCTTAATCCTTAACGGGTTCGGTGCATACTGACCACAAACTGTAGTTAGATTTATTCTTAGGTCTCTGGATCTAGATTAAATCTATAGATTTTCTTCACTGCATAGCAATGCTAGACAAAATAATAACATCAGACTGATATGTTTTTTTATGTGTGGTTGAGACATTGTTATTTTAAACCAATCAAGTTACAGGCAAGTCTATGCAACTGCTCAAATGCCATTAGATAAAGGATCAATGCTTACTTGATGATCGATTTATAGAAAGAAGTTTCCTGGCCTACATAGAAATATACCATGATCTATATTTGCCAAGCCACTAAAAGAAGTGGAATAACTCTGGGCACCTAATATTTTACATGATCTCTTCATGGCATCAAATCCATCACCTTTATTACAGAAATTTTCAAGTTCAACTACCACCTACGTATTTATAAGCCTCCATTCCCGTCCTGGGGTCTATTTGAGATACTAGTTTCCTGGCATTGAAATACCTAGCGATGATAGTTTTATTGTTCTTCTCTTTCACTGTTTTGCTCCATGCCTCAATAGCTTAGCCGTTCAGTAGGAGTGGGAGGTATCAGGAGAGAGGTACCAACATGAAGGATGTGTCTTTGCTCGCTATCTCAAAGGTCGTGTACACGAGGAGTTGGAATCGGCGATGCTGGTGCTTCGAGGCCACGACACTGCACACCCAGCTCCGGATCTACTTCCTCCATTTGACATAGGCCCGACCTTGACGACACAGCTTCTGAGTACCTTCCAGCAATGCACACGTATAAGTTCGGTGCTTTCTAGCCAGTCGAGCAGTGACGCAGACATGTACGATGAGATGCACTAGTACGGCTAGCAACCTGATGGATTCAGTCGGTGGCATAACGTACGAAACTGGAAAATCGCTGGATATATAGCAATTTAGAGCTAATCTAACCCAATACTACTCGGTGATTATACATTCCAAGCCAGACAAGACAATCATGCTTTATTTCAACAATCAACCCCAATAAACATGATGTCCTCACTTTACAGATTGGACTTCGCCGCATTTCACGAATTTCCATCGTCCCATGGATATTTAGGATATCTGTAAACTGATCACGGATGCAAACATAGTTAATGTCAATCTTACTTTTTTCCACACACATTCCCTTAGATTGTGCGCACAGACCCGTACGCTTGATAATAAGGCACAAACCCGTACGCCAAGTACTTTCTGACGTATTTTGTACGATGCAATTCCGGCGACCTGTGCTTTCGGCCCGTCTTTCGGCCCATCGAGATACACACGTACGTATACAAAGAGCAAGCTGGCAGACAACCTGGTGGGTCGATTCTTTCGTGGACGCTGGCTTCACACACAGACACACGAGACGCCGAGATGATGGCCATGGGAGCGTGTCAATATCTTTCTTTCTATTGATCTGGGTTACAAAATCTAACAGGGGTACAAGTATATATATAAGAAGTAAGCTAGCCTAAACTAATCCTATACCTATATGGTGTGGTGATTGCACCAGCCCGTACCGGACCGAGTCATCAAATCATGATTAAGTCCAACAATCACCCTCTTAACCACGATGTCCTCACTTCACAGCTTGAACGCAGATCTTTCGCCGCATCTTCACGAATTTCTGTCGTCCCAAAGATCTGGTTAGGATATCTGTAAGATGGTCGTCGGTGCAAACATAGTTTAAGTTAATCTTGGTTTCTTCCACGCACTCTCGTAGGTACCGATACCTCGTATCGATGGGTTTGCATCTATCATGATGCACTGGATTCTTCCACAAAGAGATTGTAGATTGTCGTCAACATTGAGCACCACTTGTTCCAGTTCCTTACCCGTGAGGTCACCGAGTAGCCTTCTTAGACAAACACCTTGACATGCCGCGGTTGCAGCTGCAATATACTCCGCTTCACGATATGATAATGTGACAACCTTCTGCTTTTGTGATAGCCAACTCACTATGCTTCCTACCAAGAAATATGCCACGCCCGAGGTACTTTAACGGTCGTTCACATCTCCTGTCAGGTCGCTATCTCTATAGCCAAGTCGCTCCTCCATCTCCTTCTTCTTCTCTCTCAAATAGACACAACCAAAATATGTTGTCCCTTTGATGTACCTGAGTATATTTTCCACAGGTGCCCAATGTTTTGTCGTGGGTGCTTCCATGAAGCAACTCACTATGCCAACAGAATAGGCCATGTCCGGTCTTGTCTTCGTGAGATACCTCAATTTTCGAACCACACTTCTATACTCCGTTGCATCAACCGCCGGTGTTTCACTTTTCTTGCTTAGTATAAGATGAGGCTTCATCGGAATATGACTTGGATTGCAATCTTTCATGCCACAACTTTCAAGTACCTTTTTTGCATATGCCTCCTGGCTTTCTGTGATCTCCTTCGGTTTTTGCTGTACCTCGATCCCAAGGTACTAACTCAAGAGCCCTAGATCAGTCATCTTGAATAGCTCTTTTATTTGTAGTTTGAAGTTTGCAATCATCTCTTCGTCTGCCTCAGTTATCAATAGATCATTCACATAGATGCCCACAAAGAGACGATCCTTGCCTTTACCTCTCTTATACATTGCATGCTCTAGTGGGGCTATCTCAAGTCCAAGAGAAATCAATGTACGGTCAAGCTTGATGTTCCATGCCTGAGGAGCTAGCCATAGCCCGTACAATGCATTGCGTAGCTTCAATACCTCTTGGTCATCTCCTTCTTGGATGTACCCTGGTGGTTGCTTCACATACAACTCTTCTTCTAACTCCTCAGTCAAAAACGCGAAGTTCACATCCATATGATGTATCCTCCAAGATTCTTGAGCTGTGAGAGCTATAAGTAATCTCACCGATTCCATCTTTGTACCTGGAGCGAACACTTCTTCGAAGTCCACACTTTGGTCTTGCACGTTTGCATTAGCCACGAGCCTTGCTTTATGCTTCACCAAGTTTCCTTCGGCATCATACTTGACTTATGTAAACCCACTTGAGCTCCATGGCATTATGTCCATTGGGCAGATCCGCGTGCTCCCATGTATCGTTGTCTCGGATCCAACCCAACATCTTCGCGTCTTCAAAATTTTCCGGTTTCTCGATGTGCAAACGTCGTTGCCCTTTACTCCTCATCTTCATCAAATTTATTCGAAGCGCTTCCTCTGAAGAGATGTCCAACAGGCGTCGTTCTCGTGCCACCGAAGAGAACACACTTGTCTCTGAACTTGCCAAAGTTTCTATATCTGGCGATCCAGGTGCTCCAAAATTAGCTCCATGTCCACGAGAAGAACCAGCCCAAGAAATTGGAGATGTTTCACGTGCATGACCTTCTAGTGGAGAGCCTAGTGCTGGGCTGCTCCCAGCCTTTGTGCTAGGCTGTGGGCTCCCACGCCCAGCTCCCTGGATGCTCACGCAGCCACCAGGTCGAGCGCTTCCAGCGCTGCCTGGTGACTGGTGTGTCCTGCTGCACGCATCCAACAACCTCGGCCACTGCATCCGGCCAAGCGCTACTTGACGCGCTGCTGCTGCCGCCATCAGGCGTGCTCGCTTTGACTGCGTGCACTCGTGTACTGGCTGAACCTGGCGCATCACCACTCGTGCCTTAGGCACGTGCCCGCCGCTTGCGACGTCCGTGTATTACGTTCCACCACTTGACACTGTGTTTGCGTCATGCTCGTCTGGCCCCGAGTGCAGCTTGCCGCGTATTGTAGTCATCTGGCGCAACGCCTTGGCTCGCTTCTAGCTCAGACCACATTGTCACGCATGGTGTCATGGTATTCTGGCGTCACGACTTCGCCTAGTTTTAGCGTGATCACACTATCAAGCCTTGTGTCATGGTCTTCTGACGTCATAATAACTTCGTTTAGTTCTAGCACGACCACACCGTCACGTTTTGTGTCATGGTCTTCTGACGCCACGACTTCGCCTGGGTCTACCGACGCGGATGCACTAAGCGGACTTCTGTCCAGCTGACCGTGATCATCTGGATTTTCTTCGTCCACTAGCTCGCACATCAGCATCATATCCCCGTCGTCTCCCTCCTCAGCCATGTGTGCCCGTTGCTTCGGTGCTTCCTCATAGTCAACCTTGAAGTGACTGAGGAGACCACACTTATGATACCTCACTTTTCTGATGTCAAACTTCCTCCTCGGTGGTGCAGGCGGATCCTCGTCGTCCGAGTCGGCGAAGTTCTTTCTCGTCGAGCGCTGCTTCCCCTTCCCCTTCTTCTTGCCGCTACTCGTGGATCCGCCTTGCTTTTCTTTCGACAGGGCGGTCCATTGCACCTTTGTCAGCATAAGATGCTCAGTCTCCTCCGAATCGCCGAAGCTGAGACGAATTCTCTCACCGTGAGCCTTGAACCTTCCGACGAGATCTTCGATCGTGAGAGTCTTTAGGTCGAGACATTGCTCGATCGACGTGACGATCTGGATGTAGCGTGCCTGCGCGGCGCGCAAAAATCGTCGGACGGTCGCAACTTCTTCTAGGATTTAACCATAGCTGTGTATGCCATTGACGAGAGTCTTGAGACGGGCGGCAAACCGATCAACCGTCTCACTTGCATCCATCTTCAGGCACTCGTAGCTTCTCATCAGGGACTGGAGGTGTGCTTTCTTGACAGGGTCATGACCCTGGTGCAGGATCTTGATGGTCTCCCATGCCTCCTTTGCCGATTTCTTTCCGACGAGGTGCTGCAACACATCCTTCGGATGGCGGAGTAGATCGCCGTTAACGCCCGACGATCTGTCTGATACTTCACCGCGCCCTTCGCATACTCGGCACCAACGTCCTCGACAACTTCCCAGAGCTCAGCGCCCTCCATCGCGACCTCCATGTTCATCACTCATAGTGCATAGTCCTTTCGATTTAGATGGGGGAATTGCGACAACCCCACCGTCGACATCGGTGCTGCTGCTGCTGCCGCTGTCACGATCTTCTTGACCATGTTCGACATGATCCTTCGACTACTTTACGAAAATCATGTCAATACACCAAAACTCTGATACCAATTGTTGGCACAGTCCCTGTACGTCGTTGCTACCCATCGAAGTACTTTCTCAACGAGGTTCTCGGACAGTCCTTTGGCCACGGCAACGCGTGTACGTAGACTATAGATGCCTTAGTATACAGTGGAACATACACGTACACAAGTGGTCTAAGCAGGCAGGCAGGGAGGTGGATTGATTGTTGACGTACTAGTACATGCACATGCACGTACAAAACAATCAGCCGCTGGGTCGATCTATCGAGGCGCTAACTCTTGTTGGCACAGATATCAATTGTTGACATAGACCCGTACTAATTGCTGGATTAGCCGCCCCTCCTCCTCCCAACCCTAGCTGCCCCTCCTCCTCACCCCCCCTCCTCCCTACCTTGCCGCCGCCTGATGCAGCCTCCCGGCAAGCCCAGGGCGCCAAGGATGATGGCGGCGGGGCCTCGGTTGCCCTGCTTCTGCGTGGGGAACCCCGGATCTAGAGCTGCGACTCCATTGGCAAGGCACGACCGGCAAGCAGCCGTGCGGGCAGTGTATCCTGTGTCCCAGCCGCGCGGGCGATGGGATTCGGTGGTCTTTGGCGACCGGCGGCGGCTTTTGCGGCGGTCGGTGTGCGCGATCTGGCGCCTCCCCTCCTCCCCTGTTTGGCGTGCAGTCCAGCCTGGTCGGGCTGCACTTTCTCTTGGTCGCCGGTTATGTACAGAAGGCGCTGCTGGTAGCGGAGATCTAGTTCGGGCGAAATCCCTGGCAGGCCATGACCAGCCGCACCGGCGGCGACGCGTGAGGGCGCCGTTCCCCTCCTTGGAGGCGTTGGTATGGACTGATCTCCTCACCTCACCTTTCCCTAGATCTCTCAGGCGAAAGCCCTAACTTTGTTGGGCAGCGGCGGCGCTCACGGCGCCGTTCCCTTCTTGAAGGCGCCGCTTTGGAAACCTTGGGGTTGGGTGGCGCTTGTGGGTGGTGGGCGACGGTGGTGGTGCGGCCTATCCTAGCATAGATTTTCATCCGTTGCATGGAGATGGACTCGCGTAGGTGGATGTCATCGGCTGGCGTTGTGGTGGCGTCTATGGCGGAGGACCTGCCAAGGCTCGCATAGGTGGAGGTCGTCGTTTGGCGTCGTGGCGGCGTCGATGGCGGAGGACCTGCCAAGGTTGTCACCTCAATCTGTTCTGAAGATGGACCAGTGAAAGATGGCGGTGACCACACATGTGAGTGTGTCGGACCGATTTGAGCCCCATACCCGGCATATGGCTCGGTCGGGGCCTCCGGCTTTATATGTTAGGTTTAGGTGAGAGGTCTGGGTACGTGGCCCAGCTTGCACCCGTTCATCACTTGGATAGGAGTAGCGGCAGATGTTGCCAAGATGGCGGAATCAGGCATATTGTTGTTCTACTTTGTAAGGTCCTTAAAAATAATCATTAAAATGGCCGCATGCATCTCCCAGATGTAGAGGCCGGGGTTCATCCTCCTTTTCTAAAAAAATAAAGATACTCCCTTAGATTGCAATAGCTCGTATCGATGTGCTTGCTAATATCATGACACACTTCATTCTTTCATGGAGAGATTGTAGACTAGTTGTCAACTTTTAGCATCACTCGTTCTGCTTCCTTAGCCGTGAGGTCACCGAGAGGACTTCCTAGGCACACGCCTTGACACTTCTTAGATGTAGATGCAGTATACTGTGCTTCACTGGAGGATATTAAAATAGTGCTCTAAATGTTCTTATATTTGTTTACGGTGGGAGTACCTTGATTCCAAGGTAGTAACTTAGGAGGCCTAGAGCACCCAGCTTGAATAGCTCCTTTATTTTTAGGTTTAATGTAACAATCTCCTCCTCAACTACTCCAGTTATCAATAGATCATTAGCATAGATGCTCACCAATATACAATCATTTCTTTCAAGAAGGGAAACGACGCCAAAATCATCGCCGTCATCGTTGCCGACAAGGTCGGCACAAGGTTTTTGCCTGAAGTATCCCTATCCCGGCCATCTCCACGAATGTCGAACCTTGACTCAGGCAGCACGAGAGCTCCCTACCATCCTTCCATTCACGGAGAGTGTCCCTCCAGGCCTAGTAGGAAGCTCGGAAGACACGGTCGTCGAGTACCCGCATAAATGGAGTTAGGGCATGTTTGGATTGTGACTATGTTTGCCTTATATTGCCACATTATTTTTTCCACATTTGCCACACTTGACTAAGTTGAGTTGCTCAAATTGTTAGCCACACTTTGGCTTGCCTAAGGGAATCTTTCCACACTTTTTGTGTCTATGACATGTGAGGTTCACTGCTCATAAAAAATTGTTGCCTAAGGTGTGGCTAGAACTAAAAACCCACCTAACTAGGTCAAACTTGCCTAAGGTAAGGTGTGATAAAGTGTGGCAGAGTGTGGCTAGAAACCAAACAGCCCTTTAGATTTTCTTCGGCTGCCACTAGCACCCAACCCCCCACTGTCGGCCGCACATCTCTGCCACTACCTCATCCTACCCCGCCACCAGCATCCAATGCTGACCACCAGAACGTGGCCACGGAAACTGCCACCCGACCGAGCTGCTGCGACAGAGGAAAGCCGGACATGAGCGCAGCTGCTCCACCTTGTTGTCCGTGCAACCACGTCGAGCCACGCAACATCTCCACCGCCACCACCCTTCAGACGAGGCCACAGGGAGCACCTGCAATGCGAGTGATCTGCCGCTGAAATGAAGGAAATATGCCCTAGAGGCAATAATAAAGTTATTATTTATTTCCTTCTATCATGATAAATGTTTATTATTCATGCTAGAATTGTATTAACCGGAAACTTAGTACATGTGTGAATACATAGACAATACAGAGTGTCCCTGATGGCTTCTCGCCCCTCGTTGGTTACCCCAAGTGGAAGGTTTGAGATGCAGTGTAGCGGTAGTTTTCCCTTGGCAAAGATACCAAGGATCGATTTCCCCTGAGACTCCCAGTTTCAACAAGAAGGTGTCAACTGCTAACAGCGCCAGATATTAGCAATCAACGTGGACCTGCACACAGATACAAATAACTTTGCTCCCAACGAGTACAGAGAGGTTGTCAATCCCTCTGGCCTTGTCGTTTACAAGGGATCAAACGCAAGTGATAATGGTGATAGGTATTGCTGCAAATAGTAAATAAAAGCGGAAAGTAAATAGCGGATGTGATCAATGATGGTAATATGGACCGGGGTCCCATGATGTTCACTAGTGATGTCTCTCTCCCAAAAGACGATAAAACAGCTATGTGAGGTAAACGAATTACAGCTGGGCAATTGACATAATTATGTGCGCAAACCAATGCTAACTATGTTACAAGAAAGGTAGAGGTTCAAAGCATGGGCGGTACGCCAAGGCAAGTAGACCGAAATCCATCTGCATCTACTACTAATCATCCACCTTGAGATATCTATCCAGAACATCTCGCTGGTATTAAGTTGCGAGTCCCACCCATAGTGTAAACTCAAAGCAACAGACAACTGCATTAAAAGAACTTTGCGTAAAGTAAACAACCCTTGCACCCGCGGGCACAAGCACCGTTGTTTTCCCCCTTGTGGCAACAACACATCCCCTAGACTCATGTTTCTGTCACTCAAGCTAGTCATCGAGGGGCATGAACCCACAATCAAGCATAACGTTCCCTCTTGGAGTCACTACCTACTACTTGGCCAAAGCAATAAATAGCAACGGAGAACATGCAAGAATTACTTACGAACATAAATATAAAAGAGGTAGATCATATATATTACTCAAACACAATCTGAACATAATCTCACAATCCATCGGATCCCAGCAAACTCAACATAGCAACAGCATAAGGATTACATATGTGCCTCGATCATGTAGGGCAGCTCACGAGGTCTAATTAGTGAAGCACAAGAACGGGAGGAGAACATCACATAGCTACTGGTCATGGACCCATGGTCCAAAGGAGACTACTCACAACTCATCCGGATGGGTCTTGTCTGGCTTGGAATGGGTCATTCTCCTAATGATATGATTCCGTAGATCATTCTCCTAATGATATGATTCCGTAGATGAAATGATAACTCATGTCTATGGCTAGGAAACATAACCATCTTTGATCAATGAGCTAGTCTAGTAGAGGCATACTAGGGACGATCGGTACTATGAGCTTATGAGTTTTGATGTACCGAAGGTAGTTCGGGGTCCCGGATGAGATCGGGGACATGACGAGGAGTCTCGAAATGGTCGAGACGTAAAGATCGACATTTGGATGACTATATTCGGACATCGGAAAGGTTTCGAGTGATTCGGGTATTTTTCGGAGTACCGGAGAGTTACGGGAATTCGCCGGGGAGTATTGGGCCTTATTGGGCTTTAGGGGAAAGAGAGAGAGGAGGCTGCGCCCCCCAAGGCTTAGTCCGAATTGGACTAGGGGGAGGGGCTGCGCCCCTCCTTCCTTCTCTTCTCTTTTCCCTTTCCTTCTCTCCTACTCCTACTACTTGGAAGGGCTCCTAGTTCTACTAGGAAAAGGGGAATCCTACTCCCGGTGGGAGTAGGACTACCCTAGGGCGCGCCAAAGAGAGGGCCGGCCCTCCCCCTCCTCCACTCCTTTATATACGGGGGTGGGGGCACCCCATGGACACACAAGTTGATCAGTTGATCTCTCCCAACCGTGTGCGGTGCCCTCTCCACAGAAACACACCTCGATCATACCGTTGCAGTGCTTAGGCGAAGCCCTGCGCCGGTTGCTTCATCATCTCCGTCACCACGCCATCGTGCTGACGAAACTCTCCCAAGAGGCTCTACTGGATCAAGAGCTCGTGGGACGTCATCAAGCTGAACGTGTGCTGATCGGTTGGATCGCGAAGAAGTACGACTACGTCAACCGCGTCACTAGACGCTTCCGCTCTCGGTCTACGAGGGTACGTGGACACACTCTTCCCTCTCGTTGCTATGCATCTATTAGATAGATCTTGCGTGATCGTAGGTTTTTTTGAAAGACTACGTTCCCCAACAGTGGCATCATGAGCCAGGTCTATGCTTAGATGATATGCATGAGTAGAACACAAGTGAGTTGTGGACGATACTAATCATACTGCTTACCAGCATGTCGTACTTTGATTCGGCTGTATTGTTGGATGAAGCGGCCCGGATCGACATTACGCGTACGCTTACGCGAGACTGGTTCTACCGACGTGCTTCGCACACAGGTGGCTGGCGGGTGTCAATTTCTCCAACTTTAGTTGAATCAAGTGTGGCTACGCCCGGTCCTTGTGAAGGTTAAAAGAGTACATACTTGACGAAATATCGTTGTGGTTTTGTATGCGTAGGTAAGAACGGTTCTTGCTAAGCCCGTAGCAGCCACGTAAAACTTGCAACGACAAAGTAGAGGACGTCTAACTTGTTTTTGCAGGGCATGTTGTGATGTGATATGGTCAAGACGTGATAATTTATACCTTATTGTATGAGATGATCATGTTTTGTAAAGTTATCGGCAACTAGCAGGAGCCATATGGTTGTCGCTTTATTGTATGAAATGCAATCACCATGTAATTGCTTTACTTTATCACTAAGCGGTAGCGATAGTCGTGGAAGCAATAGTTGGCAAGACGACAATGATGCTACGATGGAGATCAAGGTGTCATACCGGTGACGATGGTGATCATGACGGTGCCTTGGAGATGGAGATCAAAGGCACAAGATGATGATGGCCATATCATATCACTTATATTGATTGCATGTGATGTTTATCTTTTATGCATCTTATTTTGCTTAGATCGACGGTAGCATTATAAGATGATCTCTCACTAAATTTCAAGGTATAAGTGTTCTCCATGAGTATGCACCGTTGCGAAAGTTCGTCGTGCCGAGACACCACGTGATGATCTGGTGTGATAAGCTCTACGTTCACATACAACTGGTGTAAGCCAGTTTTGCACATGCAGAATACTCGGGTTAAACTTGACGAGCCTAGCATATGCAGATATGGCCTCGGAACACTGGAGACCGAAAGGTCGAGCGTGAATCATATAGTAGATATGATCAACATAAGATGTTCACCATTGAAAACTACTCCATCTCACGTGATGATCGGACATGGTTTAGTTGATACAGATCACGTGATCACTTAGATGATTAGAGAGATATCTGTCTAAGTGGGAGTTCTTAAGTAATTTGATTAATTGAACTTTAATTTATCATGAAATTAGTCCAGGTAGTATTAGCATATCTATGTTGTAGATCAATAGCTCGCGATGTAGCTCCCCGTTTCTTTTTTTATGTTCCTAGAGAAAACTAAGTTGAAAGATGTTAGTACAAATGATTCGGACTTGTTCCGTGATCTGAGAATTTACCTCATTGCTGCACAGAAGAATTATGTCCTTGATGCACCGCTAGGTGACATATCTATTGCAGGAACATATGTAGACGTTATGAACGTTTGACAAGCTTGGTATGATGACTACTTGATAGTTTAGTGCGCCATGCTTTACAGCTTATAACCGGGACTTCAAAAACGTTTTGAACGCCACGGAGCATATGAGATGTTCCAAGAGTTGAAATTAGTATTTCATACTCATGCCCGTGTCGAGAGGTGTAAGACCTCTGACAGTACTTTGCCTACAAGATGGAGGAGAATAGCTCAACCAGTGAGCATGTGCTCAGATTGTCTGGGTACTACAATTACTTGAATCAAGTGGGAGTTAATCTTCGAGATAAGATAGTAATTGACAAAGTTCTCCAGTCACTATCACCAAGTTAGTAGAACTTTGTGATGAACTATAATATGCAAGGGATGACGAAAGTAATCCCGAGCTCTTCGCGATGCTGAATCGGCGAAGGTAGAAATCAAGAAAGAGCATCAAGTGTTGATGGTTAACAAGACCACTTGTTTCAAGTAAAGGGCAAAGGGATAGAAAGGGAACTTCAAGAAGAATGACAAGCAAGTTGTCACTCCTGTGAAGAAACCCAAAGCTAAACTCAAGCCTGAAACTAAGTGCTTCTACTACAAAGGAAATGGTCACTGGAAGTGGAACTGCCCTAGATACTTGGACAATAAGAAGGATGACAAAGTGAACAAAGGTATATTTGATATACAGATTATTGATGTGTATTTTAATAGTGTTCATAGCAACCCCTGGGTATTTGATACCAGTTCAGTTGCTAAAATTAGTAACTCGAAACGAGAGTTGCAGAATGAACAGAGACTAGTTAAAGGTGAAGTGACGATGTGTGTTGGAAGTGGTTTCAAGATTGATATGATCATCATCGCACACTCCCTATACTTTCGGGATTAGTGCAGAACCTAAATAAATGTTATTTGGCATTTGCATTGAGCATGAATATGATTTGATCATGTTTGTTGCAATACGGTTATTCATTTAAAGTCATAGAATAATTGTTATTCTGTTTACATGAATAAAGCCTTCGATGGTCATACACCCAATGAAAATAGTTTGTTGGATCTCGATCGTAGTGATACACATATTCATAATATTGAAGCCAAAATATGCAAGGTTAATAATGATAGTGCAACTTATTTGTGGCACTGCCGTTTAGGTCATATTGGTGTAAAGCGCATGAGGAAACTCCAGAGTGATGGACTTTTGGAATCACTTGATTATGAATCACTTGGTGCTAGCGAACCATGCCTCATGGGAAAGATGACAAAAACTCCATTCTCCGGAACTATGGAGCGAGCAACAGATTTGTTGGAAATCATACATATTGATGTGTGTGGACTGATGAGTGTTGAAGCTCGCGGCGGGTATCGTTATTTTCTGACCTTCACTAATGATTTGAGCAGATATGGGTATATCTACTTGATGAAGCACAAGTCTGAAACATTTGAAAAGTTCAAAGAATTTCAGAGTGAAGTAGAGAATCATCGTAATAAGAAAATAAAGTTTCTACGATCTGGTCATGGAGGTGAATATTTGAGTTACGAGTTTGGTCTTCATTTGAAACAATGTGGGTTTCACAACTCACGCCACCCGGAACACCACATCATAATGGTGTGTCCGAACGTCGTAACCATACTTTATTAGATATGGTGCAATCTATGATGTCTCTTACCGATTTACCACTATCGTTTTGGGTTATGCATTAAAGACAGCCGCATTCACGTTAAATAGGGCACCATCTAAATCCGTTGAGACGACGCCTTATGAACTTTGGTTTGGCAAGAAACCAAAGTTGTCGTTTCTTAAAGTTTGGGGCTGCGATGCTTATGTGAAAAAGCTTCAACCTGATAAGCTCGAACCCAAGTCGGAGAAATGTGTCTTCATAGGATACCCAAAGGAGACTGTTGGGTACACCTTCTACCACAGATCCGAAGGCAAGATATTCGTTGCTAAGAATGGATCCTTTCTAGAGAAGGACTTTCTCTCGAAAGACGTGAGTGGGAGGAAAGTGGAACTTGATGAGGTAATTGTACGTTCTCCCGAATTGGAAAGTAGTACATCACAGATACTGGTTCTCGTGATTCCTACACCAATTAGTGAGGAAGCTAATGATGATGATCATGAAACTTTGGATCAAGTTTCTGCTGAACTTCGTAGATCAACCAGAGTACGTTCCGCACCAGAGTGGTACGGCAACCCAGTTCTGGAAGTCATGTTACTTGACCATGATGAACCTACGAACTATGAGGAAGCGATGATGAGCCTAGATTCCGCAAAATGGCTTGAGGCCATGAAATCTGAGATGGGATCCATGTATGAGAACAAAGTGTGGACTTTGGTTGACTTGCCCGATGATCGGCAAGCCATCGAAAATAAATGGATCTTCAAGAGGAAGACCGACGCTGACGGTAATGTTACTGTTTACAAAGCTCGACTTGTTGCAAAAGGGTTTCGACAAGTTCAAGGAATTGACTAATATGAGACTTTCTCACCCATAGCGATGCTTAAGTCTGTCCGAATCATGTTAGCAATTGCCGCATTTTATGATTACGAAATCAGGCAAATGGATGTCAAAACTGCATTCCTGAATGGATATCTTAAAGAAGAGTTGTATATGATGCAACCAGAAGGTTTTGTCGATCCTAAAGGTGCTAACAAAGTGTGCAAGCTCCAGCGATCCATCTATGGACTGGTGCAAGCATCTCGGAGTTGGAATATACGCTTTGATGAGGTGATCAAAGCATATGGTTTATACAGACTTTTGGAGAAGTCTGTATTTACAAGAAAGTGAGTGGGAGCACTACAGCCTTTCTGATAAGTATATGTGAATGACATATTGTCGATCAGAAATGATGTAGAATTTTCTGGAAAGCATAAAGGAGTGTTTGAAATGAGTTTTTTCAAAGAAAAACATCAGTAAAGCTACTGACATATTGAGCATCAAGATCTATAGAGATAGATCAAGACGCTTGATAAGTTTTTTCAATGAGTACATACCTTGACAAGATTTTGAAGTAGTTCAAAATGGAACAGTCAAAGAAAGAGTTCTTGCCTGTGTTGCAAGGTGTGAAGTTTAGTAAGACTCAATGCCCGACCACTACAGAAGATAGAATGAAAGTCATTCCCTACGCCTCAGCCATAGGTTCTATAAAGTATGCCATGCTGTATGCCAGACCTATTGTATGCCCTGCGCTGATTTTGGCAAGGGAGTACAATTTTGATCTAGGAGTAGAGCACTGGATAGCGGTCAAAATTGTCCTTAGTTACTGGATGACTAAGGAAATGTTGTTCGATTATGGAGGTGATAAAGAGTTCGTCGTAAAGAGTTTCGCCGATGCAAGCTTTGACACTAATCCAGATGACTCTAAGTATCAATCTGGGGGCGTATTAAAAGTGGGAGCAATTAGCTAGAGTAGCTCCATGCAGAGCATTGTAGACATAGAAATTTGCAAAATACATACGGATCTGAATGTAACAGACCCACTGACTAAACTTCTCTCACGAAGCAAAACATGATCACACCTTATTACTCTTTGGGTGTTAATCACATGACGATGTGAACTAGATTATTGACTCTAGTAAACCCTCTGGGTAGTGGTCACATGGCGATGAGAACTATGGGTGTTAGTCACATGGTGATGTGAACTATTGGTGTTAATCACATGGTGATGTGATCTAGATTATTGACTCTAGTGCAAGTGGGAGACCGAAGGAAATATGCCCTAGAGGCAATAATAAATTTATTATTTATTTCATTATATCATGATAAATGTTTATTATTCATGCTAGAATTGTATTAACCGGAAACATAGTACATGCGCGAATACATAGACAAAACAGAGTGTCCCTAGTATGCCTCTACTAGACTAGCTCATTGATCAAAGATGGCTATGTTTCCTAGCCATGGACATGAGTTATCATTTCATCAACAAAATCACATCATTAGGAGAATGATCTGATGGACAAGACCCATCCGTTAGCTTAGCACTATGATCGTTTAGTTTTACTACTATTGCTTTCTTCATGACTTATACATGTTCCTATGACTATGAGATTATGCAACTCCCGTACACCGGAGAAACACCTTGTGTGCTATCAAACATCACAACGTAACTGGGTGATTATAAAGATGCTCTACAGGTGTCTCCGAAGGTGTTCGTGGTGTTGGCATAGATCAAGAATAGGATTTGTCATTCCGAGTGTCGGAAAGGTATCTCTGGGCCCTCTCGGTAATGCACATCATAATAAGACTTGCAAGCAAATGACTACTGAGTTAGTCATGAGATGATGTATTATGGAACGAGTAAAGAGACTTGCCGGTAACGAGATTAACTAGGTATGGTGATACCGACGATCGAATCTCGGGAAAGTAACATACCGATGACAAAGGGAACAACGTATGTTGTTATGCGGTTTGACCGATAAAGATCTTCGTAGAATATGTAGGAACCAATATGAGCATCCAGGTTCCGCTATTGGTTTTTGACCGGAGATGTGTCTCGGTCATGTCTACATAGTTCTCGAACCCGTAGGGTCCGCACGCTTAACGTTTGATGACGATCGGTATTATGAGTTTATGAGTTTTGATGTACCGAAGGTAGTTCGGGGTCCCGGATGGGATCGGGGATATGACGAGGAGTCTCAAAATGGCCGAGATGTAAAGATCGACATTTGGACGACTATATTCGGACATCGGAAAGATTTCGAGTGATTCGGGTATTTTTCGGAGTACCGGAGAGTTACGGGAATTCGCCGGGGAGTATATGGGCCTTATTGGGCTTTAGGGGAAAGAGAGAGAGGAGGCTGCGCGCCCTCCCAAGGCTTAGTCCGAATTGGACTAGGGGGAGGGGCTGCGCCCCCTCCTTCCTTATCTTCTCTTTTCCCTTTCCTTCTCTCCGACTCCTACTACTTGGAAGGGCTCCTAGTTCTACTAGGAAAAGGGGAATCCTACTCCCGGTGGGAGTAGGACTCCCCTAGGGCGCGCCATAGAGAGGGCCGGCCCTCCCCCTCCTCCACTCCTTTATATACGGGGGTGGGGGGCACCCCATGGACACACAAATTGATCAGTTGATCTCTCCCAACCGTGTGCGGTGCCCCTCTCCACAGAAACACACCTCGGTCATACCGTTGCAGTGCTTAGGCGAAGCCCTGCGCCGGTAGCTTCATCATCTCCGTCACCACGCCGTCATGTTGACAAAACTCTCCCACGAGGCTCTACTGGATGAAGAGCTCGTGGGACGTCATCAAGCTGAACGTGTGCTGAACGCGGAGGCTCCGTACGTTCGGTGCTTGGTCGGTTGGATCGCGAAGAAGTACGGCTACATCAAACGCGTCACTAGACTCTTCCGCTCCCGGTCTACGAGGGTACGTGGACACACTCTCCCCTCTCGTTGCGATGCATCTAGTAGATAGATCTTGCGTGATCGTAGGATTTTTTTTAAATACTACGTTCCCCAACAGTGGCATCATGAGCCAGGTCTATGCGTAGATGATATGCATGAGTAGAACACAAGTGAGTTGTGGACGATACTAATCATAATGATTATCAGCATGTCATACTTTGATTTGGCGGTATTGTTGGATGAAGCGGCCCGGACCGACATTACGCGTACGCTTACGCGAGACTGGTTCTACCGACGTGCTTCGCACACAGGTGGCTGGTGGGTGTCAGTTTCTCCAACTTTAGTTGAATCAAGTGTGGCTACGTCCGGTCCTTGTGAAGGTTAAAAGAGCACATAGTTGACAAAATATCGTTGTGGTTTTGTATGCGTAGGTAAGAACGGTTCTTGCTAAGCCCGTAGCAGCCACGTAAAACTTGCAACAACAAAGTAGAGGGCGTCTAACTTGTTTTTGCAGGGCATGTTGTGATGTGATATGGTCAAGACGTGATAAGTTATACGTTATTGTATGAGATGATCATGTTTTGTAAAGTTATCGGCAACTGGCAGGAGCCATATGGTTGTCGCTTTATTGTATGAAATGCAATCACCATGTAATTGCTTTACTTTATCACTAAGCGGTAGCAATAGTCATGGAAGCAATAGTTGGCAAGACGACAACGATGCTACGATGGAGATCAAGGTGTCATGCCTGTGACGATGGTGATCATGACGGTGCCTTGGAGATGGAGATCAAAGGCACAAGATGATGATGGCCATATCATATCACTTATATTGATTGCATGTGATATTTATCTTTTATGCATCTTATTTTGCTTAGATCGATGGTAGCATTATAAGATGATCTCTCACTAAATTTCAAGGTATAAGTGTTCTCCATGAGTATGCACCGTTGCGAAAGTTCGTCGTGCCGAGACACCACGTGATGATCGGGTGTGATAAGCTCTACGTTCACATACAACTGGTGTAAGCCAGTTTTGCACATGCAGAATACTCGGGTTAAACTTGACGAGCCTAGCATATGCAGATATGGCCTCAGAATACTGGAGACCGAAAGGTCGAGCGTGAATCATATAGTAGATATGATCAACATAAGATGTTCAACATTGAAAACTACTCCATCTCACGTGATGATCGGACATGGTTTAGTTGATACGGATCACGTGATCACTTAGATGATTAGAGAGATATCTGTCTAAGTGGGAGTTCTTAAGTAATTTGATTAATTGAACTGTAATTTATCATGAACATAGTCCAGGTAGTATTAGCATATCTATGTTGTAGATCAATAGCGCGCGATGTAGCTCCCCGTTTGTTTTTTTATGTTCCTAGAGAAAACTAAGTTGAAAGATGTTAGTAGCAATGATGCGGACTTTTTCCGTGATCTAGGGATTTACCTCATTGCTGCACAGAAGAATTATGTCCTTGATGCACCGCTAGGTGACATTTCTATTGCAGGAGCATATGTAGACATTATGAATGTTTGACAAGCTCGGTATGATGACTACTTGATAGTTTAGTGGGCCATGCTTTACTGCTTATAACCGGGACTTCAAAAACATTTTGATCGCCACGGAGCATATGAGATGTTCCAAGAATTGAAATTAGTATTTCATACTCATGCCCGTGTCGAGAGGTGTAAGACCTCTGACAGTACTTTGCCTACAAGATGGAGGAGAATAGCTCAACCAGTGAGCATGTGCTCAGATTGTCTAGGTACTACAATTACTTGAATCAAGTGGGAGTTAATCTTCGAGATAAGATAGTAATTGACAAAGTTCTCCAGTCACTATCACCAAGTTAGTAGAACTTCGTGATGAACTATAATATGCAAGGGATGACGAAAGTAATTCCCGAGCTCTTCGCGATGCTGAACCGGCGAAGGTAGAAATCAAGAAAGAGCATCAAGTGTTGATGGTTAACAAGACCACTTGTTTCAAGTAAAGGGCAAAGGGATAGAAAGGGAACTTCAAGAAGAATGACAAGCAAGTTGTCACTCCCATGAAGAAACCCAAAGCTAAACTCAAGCCTGAAACTAAGTGCTTCTAATGCAAAGGAAATGGTCACTGGAAGTGGAACTGCCCTAGATACTTGGCGAATAAGAAGGATGACAAAGTGAACAAAGGTATATTTGATATACAGATTATTGATGTGTATTTTACTAGTGTTCATAGCAACCCCTGGGTATTTGATACCAGTTCAGTTGCTAAAATTAGTAACTCGAAACAGGAGTTGCAGAATGAACAGAGACTAGTTAAATGTGAAGTGACGATGTGTGTTGGAAGTGGTTTCAAGATTGATATGATCATCATCGCACACTCCCTATACTTTCGGGATTAGTGTAGAACCTAAATAAATGTTATTTGGCATTTGCGTTGAGCATGAATATGATTTGATCATGTTTGTTGCAATACGGTTATTCATTTAAAGTCATAGAATAATTGTTATTCTGTTTACATTAATAAAGCCTTCGATGGTCATACACCCAATGAAAATAGTTTGTTGGATCTCGATCGTAGTGATACACATATTCATAATATTGAAGCCAAAATATGCAAGGTTAATAATGATAGTGCAACTTATTTGTGGCACTGCCGTTTAGGTCATATTGGTGTAAAGCGCATGAAGAAACTCCAGAGTGATGGACTTTTGGAATCACTTGATTATGAATCACTTGGTGCTTGCGAACCATGCCTCATGGGAAAGATGACAAAAACTCCATTCTCCGGAACTATGGAGCGAGCAACAGATTTACTGGAAAACATACATATTGATGTATGTGGACCGATGAGTGTTGAAGCTCGCGGCGAGTATCGTTATTTTCTGACCTTCACTAATGATTTGAGCAGATATGGGTATATCTACTTGATGAAGCACATGTCTGAAACATTTGAAAAGTTCAAAGAATTTCAGAGTGAAGTAGAGAATCATCGTAATAAGAAAATAAAGTTTCTATGATCTGATCATGGAGGTGAATATTTGAGTTACGAGTTTGGTCTTCATTTGAAACAATGTGAGTTTCACAACTCACGCCACCCAGAACACCACATCATAATGGTGTGTCCGAACGTCGTAACCGTACTTTATTAGATATGGTGCGATCTATGATGTCTCTTACCGATTTACCACTAACGTTTTGGGTTATGCATTAAATACAACCGCATTCACGTTAAATAGGGCACCATCTAAATCCGTTGAGACGACGCCTTATGAACTGTGGTTTGGCAAGAAACCAAAGTTGTCGTTTCTTAAAGTTTGGGGCTGCGATGCTTATGTGAAAAAGCTTCAACCTGCTAAGCTCGAACCCAAGTCGGAGAAATGTGTCTTCATAGGATACCCAAAGGAGACTTTTGGGTACACCTTCTACCACAGATCCGAATGCAAGATATTTGTTGCTAAGAATGGATCCTTTCTAGAGAAGGAGTTTCTCTCGAAAGACGTGAGTGGGAGGAAAATGGAACTTTATGAGGTAATTGTACGTTCTCCCGAATTGGAAAGTAATACATCACAGAAACTGGTTCCCGTGATTCCTACACCAATTAGTTTTACTGCTAATAGAGATAGATCAAGACGCTTGATAAGTTTTTTCAATGAGTACTTACCTTGACAAGATTTTGAAGTAGTTCAAAATGGAACAGTCAAAGAAAGAGTTCTTGCCTGTGTTGCAAGGTGTGAAGTTGAGTAAGACTCAATGCCCGACCACTACAGAAGATAGAATGAAAGTCATTCCCTACGCCTCAGCCATAGGTTCTATAAAGTATGCCATGCTGTATACCAGACCTATTGTATGCCCTGCCCTGAGTTTGGCAAGGGATTAAAATTTTGATCTAGGAGTAGATCACTGGACATCGGTCAAAATTGTCCTTAGTTACTGGATGACTAAGGAAATGTTTTTCGATTATGGAGGTGATAAAGAGTTCGTCGTAAAGAGTTACGCCGATGCAAGCTTTGACACTAATCCAGATGACTCTAAGTATCAATCTGGATGCTTATTAAAAGTGGGAGCAATTAGCTAGAGTAGCTCCATGCAGAGCATTGTAGACATAGAAATTTGTAAAATACATACGGATCTGAATGTAATAGACCCGCTGACTAAACTTCTCTCACGAAGCAAAACATGATCACACCTTATTACTCTTTGGGTGTTAATCACATGATGATGTAACTAGATTATTGACTCTAGTAAACCCTCTGGGTAGTGGTCACATGGCGATGAGAACTATGGGTGTTAGTCACATGGTGATGTGAACTATTGTTGTTAATCACATGGTAATGTGATCTAGATTATTGACTCTAGTGCAAGTGGGAGACTGAAGGAAATATGCCCTAAAGGCAATAATAAAGTTATTATTTTTTCCTTATATCATGATAAATTTTTATTATTCATGCTAGAATTGTATTAACCGGAAACTTAGTACATGTGTGAATACATCGACAAAACAGAGTGTCCCTAGTATGCCTCTACTAGACTAGCTCATTGATCAAAGATGGTTATGTTTCCTAGCCATAGACATGAGTTATCATTTCATCTACGGAATCATATCATTAGGAGAATGATCTGATGGACAAGACCCGTCCGTTAGCTTAGCACTATGATCGTTTAGTTTTACTGCTATTGCTTTCTTCATGACTTATACATGTTCCTATGACTATGAGACTATGGAACTCCCGAATACCGGAGGAACACCTTGTGTGCTATCAAATATCACAACGTAACTGGGTGATTATAAAGATGCTCTACAGGTGTCTCCGAAGGTGTTCGTGGTGTTGGCATAGATCAACAATAGGATTTGTCACTCCGAGTGTCGGAAAGGTATCTCTGGGCCCTCTCGGTAATGCACATCATAATAAGCCTTGCAAGCAAATGACTAATGAGTTAGTCACGAGATGGTGTATTATGGAACGAGTAAAGAGACTTGCCGGTAACGAGATTAACTAGGTATGGTGATACCAACGATCGAATCTCGGGCAAGTAACATACCGATGACAAAGGGAACAACGTATGTTGTTATGCGGTTTGACCGATAAAGATCTTCGTAGAATATGTAGGAACCGATATGAGCATCTAGGTTCCGCTATTGGTTATTGACCGGAGATGTGTCTAGGTCATGTCTACATAGTTCTCGAACCCGTAGGGTCCGCACGCTTAACATTTGATGACGATCGGTATTATGAGTTTATGAGTTTTGATGTACCGAAGGTAGTTCGGGGTCCCGGATGGGATCGGGGATATGACGAGGAGTCTCGAAATGGTCGAGATGTAAAGATCGACATTTGGACGACTATATTCGGACATCGGAAAGATTTCGAGTGATTCGGGTATTTTTCGGAGTACCGGAGAGTTACGGGAATTCGCCGGGGAGTATATGGGCCTTATTGGGCTTTAGGGGAAAGAGAGAGAGGAGGCTGCGCGCCCCCCCCAAGGCTTAGTCCGAATTGGACTAGGGGGAGGGGCTGCGCCCCCTCCTTCCTTATCTTCTCTTTTCCCTTTCCTTCTCTCCGACTCCTACTACTTGGAAGGGCTCCTAGTTCTACTAGGAAAAGGGGAATCCTACTCCTGGTGGGAGTAGGACTCCCCTAGGGCGCGCCATAGAGAGGGCCGGCCCTCCCCCTCCTCCACTCCTTTATATACGGGGGTGGGGGGCACCCCATGGACACACAAATTGATCAGTTGATCTCTCCCAACCGTGTGCGGTGCCTCTCTCCACAGAAACACACCTCGGTCATACCGTTGCAGTGCTTAGGCGAAGCCCTACGCCGGTAGCTTCATCATCTCCGTCACCATGCCGTCATGCTGACAAAACTCTCCCACGAGGCTCTACTGGATGAAGAGCTCGTGGGACGTCATCAAGCTGAACGTGTGCTGAACGCGGAGGCTCCGTACGTTCGGTGCTTGATCGGTTGGATCGCGAAGAAGTACGGCTACATCAAACGCGTCACTAGACGCTTCCGCTCCCGGTCTACGAGGGTACGTGGACACACTCTCCCCTCTCGTTGCTATGCATCTAGTAGATAGATCTTGCGTGATCGTAGGATTTTTTTTTGAAATACTACGTTCCCCAACAGTGGCATCATGAGCCAGGTCTATGCGTAGATGATATGCATGAGTAGAACACAAGTGAGTTGTGGACGATACTAATCATAATGCTTACCAGCATGTCATACTTTGATTTGGCGGTATTGTTGGATGAAGCGGCCCGGACCGACATTACGCGTACGCTTACGCGAAACTGGTTCTACCGACGTGCTTCGCACACAGGTGGCTGGTGGGTGTCAGTTTCTCCATCTTTAGTTGAATCAAGTGTGGCTACGTCCGGTCCTTGTGAAGGTTAAAAGAGCACATAGTTGACAAAATATCGTTGTGGTTTTGTATGCGTAGGTAAGAACGGTTCTTGCTAAGCCCGTAGCAGCCACGTAAAACTTGCAACAACAAAGTAGAGGGTGTCTAACTTATTTTTGCAGGGCATGTTGTGATGTGATATGGTCAAGACGTGATAAGTTATACGTTATTGTATGAGATGATCATGTTTTGTAAAGTTATCGGCAACTGGCAGGAGCCATATGGTTGTCGCTTTATTGTATGAAATGCAATCACCATGTAATTGCTTTACTTTATCACTAAGCGGTAGCGATAGTCGTGGAAGCAATAGTTGGCAAGACGACAACGATGCTACGATGGAGATCAAGGTGTCATGCCTGTGACGATGGTGATCATGACTGTGCCTTGGAGATGGAGATCAAAGGCACAAGATGATGATGGCCATATCATATCACTTATATTGATTGCATGTGATGTTTATCTTTTATGCATCTTATTTTGCTTAGATTGACGGTAGCATTATAAGATGATCTCTCACTAAATTTCAAGGTATAAGTGTTCTCCATGAGTATGCACCGTTGCGAAAGTTCGTCGTGCCGAGACACCACGTGATGATCGGGTGTGATAAGCTCTACGTTCACATGCAACTGGTGTAAGCCAGTTTTGCACATGCAGAATACTCGGGTTAAACTTGACGATCCTAGCATATGCAGATATGGCCTCAGAATACTGGAGACCGAAAGGTCGAGCGTGAATCATATAGTAGATATGATCAACATAAGATGTTCACCATTGAAAACTACTCCATCTCACGTGATGATCGGACATGGTTTAGTTGATACGGATCACGTGATCACTTAGATGATTAGAGAGATATCTGTCTAAGTGGGAGTTCTTAAGTAATTTGATTAATTGAACTGTAATTTATCATGAACATAGTCCAGGTAGTATTAGCATATCTATGTTGTAGATCAATAGCGCGCGATGTAGCTCCCTGTTTGTTTTTTTATGTTCCTAGAGAAAACTAAGTTGAAAGATGTTAGTAGCAATGATCCGGACTTTTTCCGTGATCTAGGGATTTACCTCATTGCTGCACAGAAGAATTATGTCCTTGATGCACCGCTAGGTGACATTTCTATTGCAGGAGCATATGTAGACGTTATGAATGTTTGACAAGCTCGGTATGATGACTACTTGATAGTTTAGTGGGCCATGCTTTACGGCTTATAACCGGGACTTCAAAAAGTTTTGATCGCCACGGAGCATATGAGATGTTCCAAGAGTTGAAATTAGTATTTCATACTCATGCCCGTGTCGAGAGGTGTAAGACCTCTGACAGTACTTTGCCTACAAGATGGAGGAGAATAGCTCAACCAGTGAGCATGTGCTCAGATTGTCTAGGTACTACAATTACTTGAATCAAGTGGGAGTTAATCTTCGAGATAAGATAGTAATTGACAAAGTTCTCCAGTCACTATCACCAAGTTAGTAGAACTTCGTGATGAACTATAATATGCAAGGGATGACGAAAGTAATTCCCGAGCTCTTCGCGATGCTGAACCAGCGAAGGTAGAAATCAAGAAAGAGCATCAAGTGTTGATGGTTAACAAGACCACTTGTTTCAAGTAAAGGGCAAAGGGATAGAAAGGGAACTTCAAGAAGAATGACAAGCAAGTTGTCACTCCCATGAAGAAACCCAAAGCTAAACTCAAGCCTGAAACTAAGTGCTTCTAATGCAAAGGAAATGGTCACTGGAAGTGGAACTGCCCTAGATACTTGGCGAATAAGAAGGATGACAAAGTGAACAAAGGTATATTTGATATACAGATTATTGATGTGTATTTTACTAGTGTTCATAGCAACCCCTGGGTATTTGATACCAGTTCAGTTGCTAAAATTAGTAACTCGAAACAAGAGTTGCAGAATGAACAGAGACTAGTTAAAGGTGAAGTGACGATGTGTGTTGGAAGTGGTTTCAAGATTGATATGATCATCATCGCACACTCCCTATACTTTCGGGATTAGTGTAGAACCTAAATAAATGTTATTTGGCATTTGCGTTGAGCATGAATATGATTTGATCATGTTTGTTGCAATACGGTTATTCATTTAAAGTCATAGAATAATTGTTATTCTGTTTACATTAATAAAGCCTTCGATGGTCATACACCCAATGAAAATAGTTTGTTGGATCTCGATCGTAGTGATACACATATTCATAATATTGAAGCCAAAATATGCAAGGTTAATAATGATAGTGCAACTTATTTGTGGCACTGCCGTTTAGGTCATATTGGTGTAAAGCGCATGAAGAAACTCCAGAGTGATGGACTTTTGGAATCACTTGATTATGAATCACTTGGTGCTTGCGAACCATGCCTCATGGGAAAGATGACAAAAACTCCATTCTCCGGAACTATGGAGCGAGCAACAGATTTGCTGGAAATCATACATATTGATGTATGTGGACCGATGAGTGTTGAAGCTCGCGGCGAGTATCGTTATTTTCTGACCTTCACTAATGATTTGAGCAGATATGGGTATATCTACTTGATGAAGCACAAGTCTGAAACATTTGAAAAGTTCAAAGAATTTCAGAGTGAAGTAGAGAATCATCGTAATAAGAAAATAAAGTTTCTATGATCTGATCATGGAGGTGAATATTTGAGTTACGAGTTTGGTCTTCATTTGAAACAATGTGAGTTTCACAACTCACGCCACCCGGAACACCACATCATAATGGTGTGTCCGAACGTTGTAACCGTACTTTATTAGATATGGTGCGATCTATGATGTCTCTTACCGATTTACCACTAACGTTTTGGGTTATGCATTAAAGACAACCGCATTCACGTTAAATAGGGCACCATCTAAATCCGTTGAGACGACGCCTTATGAACTGTGGTTTGGCAAGAAACCAAAGTTGTCATTTCTTAAAGTTTGGGGCTGCGATGCTTATGTGAAAAAGCTTCAACCTGATAAGCTCGAACCCAAGTCGAAGAAATGTGTCTTCATAGGATACCCAAAGGAGACTGTTGCGTACACCTTCTACCACAGATCCGAATGCAAGATATTCGTTTCTAAGAATGGATCCTTTCTAGAGAAGGAGTTTCTCTCGAAAGACGTGAGTGGGAGGAAAATGGAACTTTATGAGGTAATTGTACGTTCTCCCGAATTGGAAAGTAATACATCACAGAAACTGGTTTCCGTGATTCCTACACCAATTAGTTTTACTGCTAATAGAGATAGATCAAGACGCTTGATAAGTTTTTTCAATGAGTACTTACCTTGACAAGATTTTGAAGTAGTTCAAAATGGAACAGTCAAAGAAAGAGTTCTTGCCTGTGTTGCAAGGTGTGAAGTTGAGTAAGACTCAATGCCCGACCACTACAGAAGATAGAATGAAAGTCATTCCCTACGCCTCAGCCATAGGTTCTATAAAGTATGCCATGCTGTATACCAGACCTATTGTATGCCCTGCCCTGAGTTTGGCAAGGGAGTACAATTTTGATCTAGGAGTAGATCACTAGACATCGGTCAAAATTGTCCTTAGTTACTGGATGACTAAGGAAATGTTTTTCGATTATGGCGGTGATAAAGAGTTCGTCGTAAAGAGTTACGCCGATGCAAGCTTTGACACTAATCCAGATGACTCTAAGTATAAATCTGGATGCTTATTAAAAGTGGGAGCAATTAGCTAGAGTAGCTCCATGCAGAGCATTGTAGACATAGAAATTTGTAAAATACATACGGATCTGAATGTAATAGACCCGCTGACTAAACTTCTCTCACGAAGCAAAACATGATCACACCTTATTACTCTTTGGGTGTTAATCACATGATGATGTAACTAGATTATTGACTCTAGTCAACCCTCTGGGTAGTGGTCACATGGCGATGAGAACTATGGGTGTTAGTCACATGGTGATGTGAACTATTGGTGTTAATCACATGGTGATGTGATCAAGATTATTGACTCTAGTGCAAGTGGGAGACTGAAGGAAATATGCCCTAGAGGCAATAATAAAGTTATTATTTATTTCCTTATATCATGATAAATGTTTATTATTCATGCTAGAATTGTATTAACCGGAAACTTAGTACATGTGTGAATACATCGACAAAACAGAGTGTCCCTAGTATGCCTCTACTAGACTAGCTCATTGATCAAAGATGGTTATGTTTCCTAGCCATAGACATGAGTTATCATTTCATCAACGGAATCATATCATTAGGAGAATGATTTGATGGACAAGACCCGTCCGTTAGCTTAGCACTATGATCGTTTAGTTTTACTGCTATTGCTTTCTTCATGACTTATACATGTTCCTATGACTATGAGACTATGCAACTCCCGAATACCGGAGGAACACCTTGTGTGCTATCAAACGTCACAACGTAACTGGGTGATTATAAAGATGCTCTACAGGTGTCTCCGAAGGTGTTCGTGGTGTTGGCATAGATCAAGAATAGGATTTATCACTCCGAGTGTCGGAAAGGTATCTCTGGGCCCTCTCGGTAATGCACATCATAATAAGCCTTGCAAGCAAATGACTAATGAGTTAGTCACGAGATGATGTATTACGGAACGAGTAAAGAGACTTGCCGATAACGATATTAACTAGGTATGGTGATACCGACGATCGAATCTCGGGCAAGTAACATACCGATGACAAAGGGAACAACGTATGTTGTTATGCGGTTTGACCGATAAAGATCTTCGTAGAATATGTAGGAACCAATATGAGCATCCAGGTTCCGCTATTGGTTATTGACCGGAGATGTGTCTAGGTCATGTCTACATAGTTCTCGAACCCGTAGGGTCCGCACGCTTAACGTTTGATGACGATCGGTATTATGAGTTTATGAGTTTTGATGTACCGAAGGTAGTTCGGGGTCCCGGATGAGATCGGGGATATGACGAGGAGTCTTGAAATGGTCAAGACGTAAAGATCGACATTTGGACGACTATATTCGGACATCGGAAAGGTTTCGAGTGATTCGGGTATTTTTCGGAGTACCGGAGAGTTACGGGAATTCGCCGGGGAGTATATGGGCCTTATTGGGCTTTAGGGGAAAGAGAGAGAGGAGGCTGCGCGCCCCCCAAGGCTTAGTCCGAATTGGACTAGGGGGAGGGGCTGCGCCCCCTCCTTCCTTCTCTTCTCTTTTCCCTTTCCTTCTCTCCGACTCCTACTACTTGGAAGGGCTCCTAGTTCTACTAGGAAAAAGGGAATCCTACTCCCGGTGGGAGTAGGACTCCCCTAGGGCGCGCCATAGAGAGGGTCGGCCCTCCCCCTCCTCCACTCCTTTATATACGGGGGTGGGGGGCACCCCATGGACACACAAGTTGATCAGTTGATCTCTCCCAATCGTGTGCGGTGCCCCTCTCCACAGAAACACACCTCGGTCATACCGTTGCAGTGCTTAGGCGAAGCCCTGCGCCGGTAACTTCATCATCTCCGTCACCACGCCGTCGTGCTAACGAAACTCTCCCATGAGGCTCTACTGGATCAAGAGCTCGTGGGACGTCATCAAGCTGAACGTGTGCTGAACGCGGAGGCTCCGTACGTTCGGTGCTTGATCGGTTGGATCACGAAGAAGTACGACTACATCAACCGCGTCACTAGAAGCTTCCGCTCCCGGTCTACGAGGGTACGTGGACACACTCTCCCCTCTCGTTGCTATGCATCTAGTAGATAGATCTTGCGTGATCGTAGGATATTTTTTTGAAATACTACGTTCCCCAATATGAAAAGTGCGCCAGATCTGGGCAAGGACCTCCCCGAGTTCGATGCGGCTGACCCGGACCACCGCCACGCACGCTACCTTGTCACTGGCGCCGACTCCTAGCGCCACCGCCGCCAGCATGCGCCCCAGGCTGCTCACAACCCCTCACCGCCAGTGGTGGTCCCTGGGCCGCGCCACCTGAGCGAGAGGAGGAGAGTCGTCTCAGCCGACGCCGGTGCCGCGCGTGCTTTGCCTAGCGACATCCTCCGACAATGGCGGGAGCAGGAGCAGGAAGCGAGGGTGGTGCTTCGGTGGCGTCTAGGGTTCCTCCGTGGTCAGGGGAACACAGCCGATCTACCCGCCCTTGAGTGTTTGTTGTAGTCCCCGACGCAATAGCTGAACTACAAGTCAACTCAGTCCTTGCCCCTGCCGACGGCCTAGTGCAGATGGGGAAAGGGGCCTTCAGCATCCTCGCCATCTAAGAGGGGGTGAGGTCCACCTTCGTGACAGAGGCAACCCATTGGTTGTGACTGCTGCTGCTGGTGGGGCAAAGAGTCAGGCGGCGGGGTTGTGTAGCATCGGTGGCCATCGGTGCTAACAAAGGAGGGGCGAGAGAGGTGTGTGAATGGGGGTTTTGGGCGGTGAGGGGAGAGAGTGGGGAGTAAGAGCATCTCCAACAGGCGCGGCAAAAGGCGCGCGCGCGCTAAAGTTTGGTTTTAGCGCGCGCCAGCTGCTTTCGCGCGCTCTAGCGGTGGAGGGAAATTACCGCGCGCGGGAAGCGTCTGCGCGCGCACGGGAGAAAGCGGCACGCGGCGCGGTAGATTTGGCGCGCCGCTTCGCGCGCGCCTATAAAATCCCGCGCTCGCAAAGCGCACAGCACACATCCACGCGCCCTCTCCTCGCTTCACTGCTTCGTCACCTCACCACCTCGCCGCTTCGCTGTTTTCTGCGCCACCATGCCGCCGAGCTACCGCGGCGTCCGCGAGTGCCCCAACGGCTGGTACTCTGCCGAGATCCGGTCCGGCGACGTCCGGCTCGCCCTCGGGTCGTTCCGGAGCGCGCACGAGGCGGCCCGCGCGTACGACGTGGCGGCGTGGCGCTTGGAGAGGCCCCGGTCGCAGCTGAACTTTCGAGACGTCTCCACGCGCGAGCAGGCGCAGCGCCTCGCCTCTCCGCTGTGTCTCATCACCGACATGGACCGTGCCGAGCACATTCGGCGGCAGCGCCGCCTCCTCATCGCCGAGGAGGACGAGCGAGCCTTGGCGGAGTGGCGCCGTCGCTACCCGGAGGACGTCACCGACGAGCGTGCCTACTGGGCGGAGAGGACGGCAAGACGTCGCGCGGAGCAGGCGGACCGGCGTCGGCGGAAGGCATTGGCGAATGCGCAGTGCGATATCGTTGCAGCGGGTGGGAGGTCGATCTTCACGCCAGACGATGAACGTTGGGACGACATGTGGCTCGATACCTCGGACAACACCGACGAGGAAGATGATGATGATGATGATGATAGCGACTTGGAGTAGTTTCTATCTATGTATGCCGTAGTAGTTTCTATCTAGTTGCACCGTAGTTCTATCTATCTATGCTTTCGAACTATCTATGTAGTTGCACCGATGTAAAATACCTTTGTATCATTTTCTAATTATATCTATGCAATTTAAAAAAAAAGTTGTGGAATTGCAGCGCGCTGCATTTTGGGGCGCTGCTGGAGCTGCGCGCGCGCTGCATTTTAGCGCGGCAGCTGGAGCCAGCGCTGCGCGCCACGCCAAACCGGACGATGCGCGCGCGGCATACCTGTTTTTTACGCGCGGCGTGACCGGCGCCTGTTGGAGATGCTCTAATGGTCGCCTTGTCTCATCTCCCGCTCTCCCGAAGGCATGCAGGCAAGGGCCACATGCGGCTCGCTGGATCTGGATGAGTGGAAACGGTTGATTCGAGCGTTTCGTACTCAAATGAATCCAAATCAAATTAGAGTGGCTTTGTCCTAAACTGCCTAGTATTAACGTTCAATGTTCAGAATTTGCCACGGATAAACTTAAAGCAAGAACATAGTGTTAGTGCTCAACTGAAGCTCTAGTACAGGCAAACTGTGGTAGTATTTCGCTGCAGCAAAAGAGAGGCGGGGAGAACCATTTCTTCTACTATAGCTATTGCTCTAGTGACATTCCTTGAGAGATTTCAGTCGGTTATGACCTCGCCGCGTCCGATATTGCTTTCGTAGAGGCATGTATCTATTAAAGGCCAACGGGGAAGTACAAGTGTTCTCCAGTCTCTGAGTCTAGATTCCAACGAACGAATTTCGTTCACTTCATAGCAATGCTAGCCAAAATAATAAAATTGCACTGACACGTTTTTTTACATAGGGTTCAGTCATTGATATTTTAAACCAATGAAGTTGCACATAATTCTATGCAACTGATCAAGTGCCATTAGACAAAAAATTAATGGTCACATGTTGATCTATTCTATGAAAAGAAGTTTCTTTGCCTATGTAGAAATGAACCATGAATGAGTAGCTCTATATTTGCCAAGCCACTGGCAAAACATGTGCAATAACCCTCCGCATCTAATATCGTACATGATCTGTGCTCTTCTAAGCATCAAAACCATCACCTTTATTACAGAAATTTTCAAGTTCGACTACAACCTACGCATTTATAAGCCATTCTTTCGCGTCCTAATATCTATTTGATATAATTTCCTAGCGTTAGAAGAACAAGCGATGATATGTTGTCGTTCTCTTTGAATTTTTGGCTCATTATCTCAACGGTCTACCTATTGGGTGGCACTGGGAGTGATAGGTATCGGGAGAGACGTAGCAACATGAATTGTGGCTGTATGCTGCCAGAGTCAACAATGGTGTACGTCGGGAGCTGGAATCTGGGACGTCCGAGCTGCAACAGGCGACGTTGGTGCGGCGATAGCAAATGCAGCGAGCTAGCGTGCTGAGATGGTGAACAACCATGGCCCTGAGACTAACATGATTGAACAGTGACAGAAGACTTCAGTTAAATGTGGTGTCCTTTTCTCACAATATTTCTACTACAATTTTCCTGAGAGCAGGTACTCGATAGAAATTGAATATTACGCAACAAGCTTGCTTAGCGAGTTTCACTTTAGCCAAGATCAAACTAAGTTCAACATAATCAGAAGTTCAGAACACAACTGGCACGATAAACCAACAAGGAGAAAACTAAGAAGCAAAGCACGGGTGATAGCACTAATTACCGTAGCTCCCCTTCACTAGAAGAAAACAGGGCAATGGTCCAGGCCGGGTCAGCCCATTAGTCCCGGTTCAGTCCAGAACCGAGACCAATGGGGGCATTGGACCCGGTTCGTGAGCCCAGGGGACCGGCCGGGCCACGTGGGTCATTGATCCCGGTTCGTCTGGACCTTTTGGTCCCGGTTGGTGCGACGAACCGGGACCAATGGGTCTTGCTCCTGGCCCATCACCATTGGTCCCGGTTGGTGACTTGAACCGGGACCAAAGGCTCCCCTTTAGTCCCGGTTCATGTCATCAACCGGGACCAATGAGGTGCCTATATATACCCCTTCGCGTAAGAGCAGAGCACACTGCTATGTTTTTTCTGGCCGAGGAGGAGAGGGTTTGGTGGTGCTCTAGCTCACCTCCTATGCACACAACGTGTTCGATGGAATGCCCGAGCCACACTAGTTAAGCTTTTCTCCTCTCGGAGCTCGAACTCCAAGCTCCATTTTCTCCGAGATTTGTCTAGGTTTAGCGGTCTGTCATGTCCCGTCCCCGTCTTCGCCACCGTCGATCGCCCCCGCCGATCTCGTCACCGGCACCACCGTGGTGAGCCTCTTGTTATATCCATGCTTTTCTTACTTTTATTATTGCTTGTTATTATTGCTTTAGATAGATATTTGTCTAATTTTCTTATATTTATTATTGCTTGTTATTATATAGTGCCATGGTTTTGATATCCGCCCATGTGGGCCCTCGTCCTGTCTACGATTCGGATGTGGTATATTATCTTTAATTTATAACTATTTGTTTTAGTGTTTATGACAATTATGCCGACCAACCTGACATGCATAGATGTTTTATATGCCTAGGAGGTAGTTGAACCGGAAATTCCAACTGACCCTCTTGTGGAGAGGTTAAATTTAGTTGAAGAGGAAAACATTTCCTTGAAGAAAAAATTGGAAAAACGGAGGAGGAGAAGATGGAATTGGAGTTGCATGTTGCCGAAGTCGTCGATGATCACAAGATCAAGATGGACCCTATTGTCGAGAGGTTAAATTTAGTTGAAGAAGAAAAAATTTCTTGAAGGAAACAATAAAAAAAATTGAGGACGAGAAGATGATATTGGAGTTGCATGTTGCGGATGTCGTCGATGATCACAAGATCAAGATGGATGCAATGCGGTTGAAGATTAGAAAGATTAGAAAATATGCCATTCATACCGAGGCTTGGTATCATTATGCTGTTGGATCAATTGTTACCTTGGTTGCGATTATGATCGCATTTGTTTTCGCATTGAAATGTTTTACATAGTTTCAATGTATGGTGAAAATTAATTAGATGCTCTGGAGAGCTATATGTTGTTAGATGAGAACTATGTATGTACTTTGGTTTTAATGTGATGATGAACTTCTATTAATTTGGTCACTTAATTATCTATTTATGATGTTCTGTAATGGTTTTTGACACACTTAATTATATATAATGCACGCAGATGAACCGGCAATGGATGTACGGTGACAGACACACCTCCGAGTACATTAAGGGCGTGCATGAGTACATTAAGCAGAATGGTTTTATGTGTTGTCCATGCACTAAATGTGGAAGTACGATGTCTTACTCTAACCGGAAAATCCTTCACTCCCACCTGCTTTACAAGGGTTTCATGCCACACTATAATGTTTGGACGAGCACAAAGAAATAGGGGTTATGATGGAAGATGGCGAAGAAGAAGAGTACGATGACAACTATGTGCCCCCTGAATACGGTGATGCTGCAATCGGGGGAGCTGGTGAAGATCAAGAGGAACCAGACGATGTGCCCAGTGATGCTGCAATGGGTGAAGCTGCTGAAGATTAAGAGGAACCAGACGATGTGCCTGATGATGATGATCTCCTCCGGGTCATTGTCGATGCAAGGACGCAATGCGAAAGTCAAAAGGAGAAGCTAAAGTTCGATCGCATGTTAGAGGATCACAAAAAAGGGTTGTACCCCAATTGCGAAGATGGCAACACAAAACTCGGTACCATACAGGAATTGCTGTAGTGGAAGGCAGAGAATGCTGTGGCTGACAAAGGATTTGAGAAGCTACTGAAAATATTGAAGAAGAAGCTTCCAAAGGATAACGAATTGCCCGACAGTACATACGCAGCAAAGAAGGTCATATGCCCTCTAGGATTGGAGGTGCAGAAGATACATGCATGCCCTAATGACTGCATCCTCTACCGCGGTGCATACAAGGATCTGAACGCATGCCCGGTTGCGGTGCATTGCGGTATAAGATGAGACGAGATGACCCTGGTGATGTTGACGGCAAGCTCGCCAGGAAGAGGGTTCCTGCGAAGGTGATGTGGTATGCTCCTATAATACCACGGTTGAAATGTCTGTTCAGAAACGGAGAGCATGCCAAGTTGATGCGATGGCACAGTGAGGACCGTAAGAAAGACGGGAAGTTGAGAGCACCCGCTGACGGGTTGCAGTGGAGAAAAATCGAGAGAAAGTACTGGGAGGAGTTTGCAAAGGACCCAAGGAACGTATGGTTTGCTTTAAGTGCGGATGGCATTAATCCTTTCAGGGAGCAGAGCAGCAATCACAGCACCTGGTTCATGACTCCATGTATGTATAACCTTCCTCCTTGGATGTGCATGAAGCGGAAGTTCATTATGATGCCAGTTCTCATCCAAGGCCCTAAGCAACCCGGCAACGACATTGATGTGTACCTAAGGCCATTAGTTGAAGAACTTTTACAGCTGTGGAATGGAAACGGTGTACGTGCGTGGGATGAGCACAGATAGGAGGAATTTAACCTAAAGGTGTTGCTGTTCGTGACCATCAACGATTGGCCCGCTCTCAGTAACCTTTCAGGACAGACAAACAAAGGATACCACGCATGCACGCACTGTTTAGATGACACTGAAAGTATATACCCGGACAAATGCAGGAAGAATGTGTACCTGGGCCATCGTCGATTTCTTCCGACCAACCATCAATGTCGAAAGAAAGGCAAGCATTTCAAAGGCGAGGCAGATCACTAGAAGAAGCCTGCCATGCGTACCGGTGATCACGTACTTGCTATGGTCAATGATTTACAGATAATCTTTGGAAAGGGTCCCGGCGCACTAGCTGTTCCGAATGACGCTGAGGGACACTCACCCATGTGGAAGAAGAAATCTATATTTTGGGACCTACCCTACTGGAAAGACCTAGAGGTCCGCTCTTCAATCGACTTGATGCACGTGACGAAGAACCTTTGCGTGAACCTGCTAGGCTTCTTGGGAGTGTATGGAAAGACAAAAGATACACCTGAGGCACGAGAGGACCTGCAACGTTTGCACGAAAAAGACGGCATGCCTCTGAAGCAGTATGAAGGTCCTGCCAGCTACGCTCTTACGAAAGAAGAGAAAGAAATCTTCTTTGAATGCCTGCTCGGTATGAAGGTCCCGACTAGCTTCTCGTCGAATATAAAGGGAATAATAAATATGCCAGAGAAAAAGTTCCAGAACCTAAAGTCTCATGACTGCCACGTGATTTTGACGCAACTGCTTCCGGTTGCATTGAGGGGGCTTCTATCGGAAAACGTCCGATTAGCCATTGTGAAGCTATGTGCATTCCTCAATGCAATCTCTCAGAAGGTGATCGATCCAGAAATCGTACCAAGGCTAAGGAGTGATGTGGCGCAATGTCTTGTCAGTTTCGAGCTGGTGTTCCCACCATCCTTCTTCAATATCATGACACACGTCCTAGTTCATCTAGTCGACGAGATTGTCATTCTGGGGCCCGTATTTCTACACAATATGTTCCCCATTGAGAGGTTCATGGGAGTCCTAAAGAAATATGTCCATAACCGCGCTAGGCCAGAAGGAAGCATCTCAATGGGCCATCAAACAGAGGATGTCATCAGGTTTTGTGTTGACTTCATTCCTGGCCTTAATAAGATAGGTCTCCCTAAATCGCGGTATGAGGGGAGACTGACTGGAAAAGGCACGCTTGAAAGGGACTCAATAATATGCAGGGACGGATATTCTTGGTCTCGAGCACACTACACAGTTCTATAGAACTCTACCTTGGTGACCCCGTATGTCGATGAACACAAGAACAGTTGATGTCTACACACGCTTCTATTCTTGTAGACTATGTTGGGCCTCCAAGCGCAGAGGTTTGTAGGACAGCAGCAATTTCCCTCAAGTGGATGACCTAAGGTTTATCGAACTCAGGGAAGTAGAGGTTGAAGATGGTCTCTCTCAAGTAACCCTGCAACTAAGATACAAGAAGTCTCTTGTGTCCCCAACACACCTAATACAACTAGGATTTGTATAGGTGCACTAGTTCGGCGAAGAGATGGTAAAATATGGATGATAGGAGTGGCAAAGCAAAGTAATATAAATATGTAATAAAAAGTGCAGCAAGCAAACAAGTGGTAAACGTGAGCACAAATGGTATTGCAATGGTGGAAACAAGGCCTAGGCTTCATACTTTCACTAGTGGCAACTCCCAACAACATTAACATAGTCTAATCACATGATATTTCCCATAAAACATGCAATGGAGACGCACCCAAAGGTCATTCCTTTGTGGTCAAGAGAGGACGAGAATTATGTAGGGCTACAAAAGCACACCTCAAAGTTTGTAGTTCTCAATCTATGGATTTCCCAATGTCACCGCGGCCATCCAAAGAGAGTACCACAATCACCACAACATATCTCAAGGATAGTCAAAGACAAGCACCAAGAGACTCTCAATCTTCAATCAACACACAAAAGAGGAAATCACCCATGAAAATATTCTTCTAATCCATGTCCAATAGACCGCTGTCACCTTGGTCTCGGGGATTATACTAGATAAAGACAAGTATATTACTTTGCTTAGATCATGGGATCATGGGATCATGGGATCAAGGATGGTCACCTAGATCAATCCAATACATAGAGGAAGGGGAAATATCATGGGATCACCCTAGATTAACATAGCCTATGATCACAACGAAAATCACATCATGGGAGAGAGAATTGACCACATAGCTACTGGTAGAAACCTCAGCCCCGAGGAGGAACTACTCCCGCATCATGGAGGGAGGAAGAACGTCGATGGAGATGAATCCGGGGCACTTCCCCGTCCCGGCAGGATGCCGGCACAGGAATTCTGGTCCCCCGAAACTTGGTGGCGATGGCGGCGGAGATCGGAATTGCTTCTGGAGAAAAGGGTTCTGGGATCAGGGTTTTGGCGATGGGAGAATAAATAGGAGGCCAAGTGGGGCACCAGAGGAGGTGGGAGCCCCCCAGGCGCCCCCCCGGTACGGCCAGGGATGGAGCCGTGCCATCAGGGCGCCTGGGGCCCCTCTGGCCCCCCTCTGGCCCCACTTCTGGTGCATGGAAGCTTCTGGAGCGCTGATTTTTTATATATTTTTCCCGGAATTTTTCTGGCAATTTAAGTAATGGGAAAACCTGAAATACAAAAACAGCAGAAAACAGAAACTGGCACTGGGGTGCACTGAGTTAATAGGTTAGTCCAAATATGATCAAAAGTGTATGAAAGTGTATCAAAAGCATAGCAATATCACCCAAAACATGCATGGAGCAAGCAAAAATTATAGATACGTTTGGGACGTATCAACATCCCCAAGCTTAATTCCTGCTCGTCCTCGAGTAGGTAAATGATAACAAGCACAATTTCTGTGGTGACATGCTACCAAAGAGTCTTTCACAATCACATGACAAATGCTTATTGAGATAATGAATCTTTAGTAATTAAGTTGCCTCATGAGAATATCACAAAGAACTGAAAGTTTACAATATGATACTGAAACACCCAATAGATTTGTAGTGAGCATGGTGTGCAAACATGACAAAGTGACACCTCGCTTGCCCCCTTTAGTGAAGCAAAACATAAATGCAGGAGTACCTCCGAAGTTTAAGTAATGACTAGATATAATGATTTCAGAATAAGCGATATCACAATCATGCAGAAGACAATGGTACTTTGGGACAATGCACATTACACTCAGAATGACAATCATGCTCTCAATAGTTGGTGCTTTGAAGAAAGAAGGTGGAGACTCTCGAACCGTGGATTTTGATGGCAAGGTTGAAAACCCGTGGCTGGAAGCAAAGACTAAACAAGTATCAGAGCTCGTGGTTTTAAAAATAGAGATAAAAAAGCTTTTGGAAAGTGCATAATTCGTCAACGAATGCTAGTAGAAAACCCAATTACTTCTTATGCTGGACAAGTTTCGAGGAACGGCTCCCACGCGGGGACGATCACATCCCCTTAATCTCCTTTGTTTATCACTACCAGAGTTTTCTGATTTCTCATGAACAAAGCGTGAAGGAGGGTTTGTTTGTTGCTATTATCTTTTGTGAGCTGGGCGCACTCATGCCAGTCCCTCCTCGTATTAGGGGTTTGCAGATTAGACATGCAATCCCGGGGTAAAATTTGTCCAACATAAGAAGATCATGAATTACCTACTACTTCCTCATGAGCTAAAACAGAGGCACAAAAGAGAAATGCTTTTGAATAATTTTGAGATGGTACAAGAAAGTCTTCGTTAGGAATGGCAAGTAAATACCATATATAGGAAGGTATGGTGGACTCATATGGCATAACTGGTTTCAAGGATTTTGGATGCACAAGCAGTCAGTCCGCTTAGTACAGGTGAAGGCTAGCAAAAGACTAGGAGCGACCAACTAAGAGAGAAATGACGGCCATAATCATGCAGAGCGAGAAAGCAACATTGAATCGGGCATGGAAGTTATATCACTACTCAGAAATTAAAGATCATCAAGGCTTGATAGACTTTCTTTACAGTCTTAAATATGCGTGAGCATATGCCAAGTCAATCAAAATAAATTCTTGGAGAAAGATATCACTAAACCATACCACATCATAGGCAAACAAATCATGTTGGTACTTCAATAACACATTAAGAACCCCCAGCTATTTGAGACTAACCATAAGAAAACATGAACTACTAAGCACCATTATGCACATAGCTTTTTTATCATAGACATATCAACCAGTGCCACAAAAGCCAACTCTCTTAACAAGATAAGCATGATAACTCAAGAGAGTTCCAGAAGCAACAACCTAAACAAAAGCTCTTAAAAAGATAAGCATGAAAACTAAGAGCTAAGCATGACAGCAGCTATGAAAAGATAAAGAACACACACAAGAAGATACGCATGCAAGCCTATGTTGTGTTCTACAGTGGAGTGGAGCGTGTTTCTCTCCCAAACAATGAAGGCTAGGATCCAACTTGTTAAGAACAACAAGTAAAACTAAATAAACTAAAAAAAGGAAAGAGCAAGACGCTCCAAGCATAGCACATAACGCATGAAGTGATAAAAATATAGTGGAACGAAGGACGAACTGATAATTGTTGATGGAGAAGGGGATGCACGGGGGCATCCCCAAGCTTAGATGCTTGAGTCTCCTTGGATATTTCTTGGGGGTGCATGGGGGCATCCCCAAGCTTGAGCGTTTGACACTCCTGAATCTTCTTTTATCATCTTCCCTCGCACACTTGAAAACTCCCTTCATACATAACTCATCATAATCTGATTAGAGAGGTTAGTACCCACAATAAAATAATTTTTCTCTACTGGAAACAAAGATATTCTTGAAGGTCTACTGTTTCTCAAGATCGCCAAAAAGTTTTTGCAAATAAAAAGCAAGCTTAAGGTATGCAAAACGAAGAAAAGGCAAAACAGGGCAGAATCTGTGAAAAACAGACCAGCAGGTAGTAAATAATTTTTTTGGGGTACTTCTGCAACTCAAATCAAAAAACTCAGAACGGACGCTCGAAAGCCAATTGTATAGAGCATGCTGTCAAAAAATTCAGATCAAAAAGATGATCTGGTGATTTTATTCGAATTTTTCTTTCCAAGGACAGAATCTGTTTTCTGGACAGCATGTCACAACTTTGGAACTTTCTTGCAATCAGAGGCTAAAATTGGCACAAAGCTGAAAAATAAAGATACAATGATGTTGCTACAGTAGTAACAAACATCAAGACCACTAAAAACTGAAAGAACAAACTGAAAGCAAAGATAACAAGGGTTGTCTCCCTAGAGCTCTTTCTTTATAGCCATAAAGATAGGCTTAAGACTTTAATGATGCTCTCGTAGGAATAAGAGTTGAAGAACAAAAGAGAGCATCAAGAAGCAAATACCAAACACATTTAAGCCTAACATGCTTCCTATGCATAGGAATATTGCAATAGAATAATTCATTGAAGCACAAAGCAATAAGCATAGGAAGACAAAACAAGTGCAGCTTCAAAACCTTCAACATAAAGAGAGGGAACTTGATATTATTGAAATATCTATAAGCATATGTTCCCTTCTCATAATAATTTTCAGTGGGATCACGAATAAACTCAACAATATAAGCATCACATAAAGCATTGTTACCATGATCCACATGCAAAAAGGTACTCTTACTCTCCACATAAGCATAATCTTTCTCATTGGTAATAGCGGGAGTAGGACTATCATAAACAACTTGAACACTATAGATTAATTGTGTATTAGGAAGATGGTGTTCAACAAGGGAGTAATTCCCTCCATGATTATGACAAGTTTCATAAGGATAATTTCTCCTTATGTCATAGGTACCTTTATAATCACTATAGATTGGAATTATAACATCATCATAGTAGAGAAGAGCATTATCATTGCTAGCAACTATATTTGTAAACACGTTGTCTTTATTCTTACTAGCAAAAGAATTATCAATTATCACATCACTAGTGGGTAAAGGATTTGCAATCCTATCATCCCCAAGCTTAGAGCTTTCCATATCATCACTTTCAGAGTTGGTACCAAAAAGATTTTCAAGATCATAAGTAGCATTATCATCATTTTCCCAATCACAATAAGTAACATGCATATCATAATCAAAATCATCTTCAATAGTACCTACGGACGTATCATCAAGATGATAATTAAGGCAATAAACTTCACCTTCTTCTTTAAACTTACAACAGTTAGGATAAAAGTTGATGGGAGGAATATGCTCAGGCCAGGTTGATACCCATTCTTCTTCCTTCTTGCTCCTCTTCCTCCTCCTCTTCTTTTTCTTCTTCTTCACCTTAGGAGGGAGTGGTTGGAGATGAAGCTTCTCCACATATCCTGGTTTATAATTAGAAACAATAGGGGAAACTTGGGAGAAACTCTCCTTTTTATGAGCAGAAATATAAGAGACATTTTTATACTTTGGTAAAGTTCCCTCCTTTCTAATCTTACTTATGTAATCATTTTTATGGCAATTAACAACACAATAGAGATGGCAATTTTGCAAAGTGTTTTTTATTCCTATGGCATTAACATCTAGCCAAGAAGTCTTTTCTGATAACTCTTCACACATCAAAAATAACATAAGCTCATCATAAAGATCAGGGGTGATCATGTTATCACACAACTGGTTAACAGTTATGTTTTGAAAGTGCATGCATTGAAAATTAAAGTGACGCTCTATACAGCAAAGTTCACAAGTAAAAGGATAAAGGTCGCACAATTCTCTAGCAATTTCATTTAAATCTTTGACCCAAGTGATTGTTCTTTCATGCTTATGTTGCTTACAATACTTCTCTTCTTCAATCATAGGCCTTTCACAAGGTCTATCCACTCCACAAAAATAAACATGCTTATATGAAACTTCATTTTTAGGAATTGGATCATGCATGTTGCAATCATCATGAACAATTTCATTTTCTTTGAAAATCTCTTTAAAAGGTTCATGATGCTTGATCCAATCCTCCTTAGGCATATTAAGATGTGAAGCAAAAGATTTGAGGAAATCAACAAGGAGTTGAGAATCAAGCCCAAACTTAGCACTAAACTTATTAAAACTTGTAGTTTCAACAAAGGACTTAATGCAATCATACTCATAAATTATACCTGACTCTTTACCTTTGTCGATCTCCCAATCTTCAGTGTTGCGTTGAATTCTTTCAAGGAGTTCCCATTTAGCATCAATCTGTTCGTTTGTGAAAGAACCCATAGAGGAAGCATCGAGCAAATCTTTATCCTGTCGAGAGAGCCTCACATAGAAATTAGTAATAATCATATCTTTGGGGAGCCCATGGTTAGGACATTTTAGCATTAACGTTTTCAGTCTCCCCCAAGCTTGAGCTATGCTCTCTCCGTCATGAGGATAGAAATTATAAACATAATTCCTATTCTCATGGACTTCATGAAGAGGATAAAACTTGGAGTAAAAGAGAGACTGGATCTCTTCCCAATCCAGCAAGTGAGAGTCATCTAGTAGCCTATACCATTCCAATGCTTTTCCTTTCAGTGACAAGGCAAATAATTTCCTCATGACTCCATCTCTTGTCAAACCTGAAATCTTAAACAACTCACAAAGTTCTGTAAGTTTCAACAAATGAATACTAGGATTGACTGCCCGTCATAACAATCATTCCTAATTATTTCAATTATCCCAAGTGGTATTTGGAATGGGATACATTCAGTAGGTGGAGGAGACTTCTCTACCACGGGTGTGGTAAAGCGGCCTTCCCCAAGCAGCGAACTAAGAGTGCGGTTTTCCATAAACATAACTAGTGAAACTAAAAACAAGAAACGAAAAGATTTAATTGCAAGATCTAAAGATATACCTTCAAACACTTACTTCCCCGGCAACGGTGCCAGACATAGCTTGATGTCTACACACGCTTCTATTCTTGTAGACTATGTTGGGCCTCCAAGCGCAGAGATTTGTAGGACAGCAACAATTTCCCTCAAGTGGATGACCTAAGGTTTATCGAACTCAGGGAAGTAGAGGTTGAAGATGGTCTCTCTCAAGCAACCCTGCAACTAAGATACAAGAAGTCTCTTGTGTCCCCAACACACCTAATACAACTAGGTGTTGTATAGGTGCACTAGTTCGGCGAAGAGATGGTAAAATATGGATGATAGGAGTGGCAAAGCAAAGTAATATAAATCTGTAATAAAAAGTGCAGCAAGCAAACAAGTGGTAAACGTGAGCACAAATAGTATTGCAATGGTGGAAACAAGACCTAGGCTTCATACTTTCACTAGTGGCAACTCCCAACAACATTAACATAGTCTAATCACATGATATTTCCCATAAAACATGCAATGGAGACGCACCCGGAGGTCATTCCTTTGTGGTCAAGAGAGGACGAGAATTATGTAGGGCTACAAAAGCACACCTCAAAGTTCGTAGTTCTCAATCTATGGATTTCCCAATGTCACCGCGGCCATCCAAAGAGAGTACCACAATCACCACAACATATCTCAAGGATAGTCAAAGACAAGCACCAAGAGACTCTCAATCTTCAATCAACACACAAAAGAGGAAATCACCCATGAAAATATTCTTCTAATCCATGTCCAATAGACCGCTGTCAACTTGGTCTCGGGGATTATACTAGATAAAGACAAGTGAGTACATCAATCCAATACATAGAGGAAGGGGAAATATCATGGGATCACCCTAGATTAACATAGCCTATGATCACAATGAAGATCACATCATGGGAGAGAGAATTGACCACATAGCTACTGGTAGAAACCTCAGCCTCGAGGAGGAACTACTCCCGCATCATGGAGGGAGGAAGCAACGTCGATGGAGATGAATCCGGGGGCACTTCCCCGTCCCGGCAGGATGCCGGCACAGGAATTCTGGTCCCCCGAAACTTGGTGGCGATGGCGGCAGAGATCGGAATTGCTTCTGGAGAAAAGGGTTCTAGGATCATGGTTTTCGCGACGGGAGAATAAATAGGAGGCCAAGTGGGGCACCAGAGGAGGTGGGAGCCCCCCAGGCGGCCCCCCGGCGCGGCCAGGGGTGGGGCCGCGTCATCAGGGCGCCTGGGGCCCCTCTGGCCCCCCTCTGGCCCCACTTCTGGCGCATGGAAGCTTCTGGAGCGCTGATTTTTTATATATTTTTCCCGGAATTTTTCTGGCAATTTAAGTAATGGGAAAACCTGAAATACAAAAACAGCAGAAAACAAAAACTGGCACTGGGGTGCACTGAGTTAATAGGTTAGTCCAAATATGATCAAAAGTGTATGAAAGTGTATCAAAAGTATAGCAATATCACCCAAAACATGCATGGAGCAAGCAGAAATTATAGATACGTTTGGGACGTATCAACATCCCCAAACTTAATTCCTGCTCATCCTCGAGTAGGTAAATGATAACAAGCACAATTTCTGTGGTGACATGCTACCAAAGAGTCTTTCACAATCACATGACAAATGCTTATTGAGATAATGAATCTTTAGTAATTAAGTTGCCTCATGAGAATATCACAAAGAACTGAAAGTTTACAATATGATACTGAAACACCCAATAGATTTGTAGTGAGCATGGTGTGCAAACATGACAAAGTGACACCTCGCTTGCCCCCTTTAGTGAAGCAAAACATAAATGCAGGAGCACCTCCGAAGTTTAAGTGACGACTAGATACAATGATTTCAGAATAAGCGATATCACAATCATGCAGAAGACAATGGTACTTTGGGACAATGCACATTACACTCAGAATGACAATCATGCTCTCAATAATTGGTGCTTTGAAGAAAGAAGGTGGATACTCTCGAACCGTGGATTTTGATGGCAAGATTGAAAACCCGTGGCTGGAAGCAAAGACTAAACAAGTACCAGAGCTCGTGGTTTTAAAAACAGAGATAAAAAAAAAGCTTTTGGAAAGTGCATAATTCGTCAACGAATGCTAGTAGATAACCCAATTACTTCTTATGCTGGACAAGTTTCGAGGAACGGCTCCCACGCGGGGACGATCACATCCCCTTAATCTCCTTTGTTTATCACTTCTAGCGCATGGAAGCTTCTGGAGCGCTGATTTTTTATATATTTTTCCCCAAATTTTTCTGGCAATTTAAGTAATGGGAAAACCTGAAATACAAAAACAGCAGAAAACAGAAACTGGCACTGGGGTGCACTGAGTTAATAGGTTAGTCCAAATATGATCAAAAGTGTATGAAAGTGTATCAAAAGCATAGCAATATCACCCAAAACATGCATGGAGCAAGCAGAAATTATAGATACGTTTGTGACGTATCAACAGTCTGCGCTCCAAACACCCCGAGCAGTGCGACGACTGGATTACATGTGAACACATCAGGACTTTCAGCAGTTGGTTGGAAACACGTCTCAGAGGTAACAACACTGTTTGTGATGAGCTGTACTTGTTGTCCAGGGGACCATCTTTGACTGTATTGATTTACAAAGGATACGAGATAAATGGGAACACATTTTACACGATTATCCAAGATCAAAAGAGCACCAACCAAAACAGCGGTGTCCGCTTTGATGCAACAACCGAGAGGGGAAAGGGCACATATTACGGTTACATAGTGGACATATGGGAACTTGACTACGAACATGATTTTAAGGTCCCTTTGTTTAAGTGCAAATGGGTCAATCTGTCAGGAGGCGGGTACAGGTAGACCCATAGTACGGAATGACAACAGTGGATCTGAAAAATCTTGGGTACACTGACGAACCGTTTGTCCTAGCCAATGATGTGGCACATGTTATCTATGTGAAGGACATGTCTACCAGACCGAGAAAAAGAAAAGATAAGGAAGCGAATACATCATACGATGAGCCCAAGCGCCACATAGTTCTTTCAGGAAAAAGGGACATCCTGGGAGTGGAGGGCAAGACAGACATATCTGAAGATTATGAAAATTTTCATTAAATTCCTCCCTTCAAAGTCAAGGCTAACACAAGCATCCTGAGAAACGATGAAGATTATCCATGGTTACGGCGCAATAAGCAAATGACACAAGCGAAGAAAAAGTGAAGACTTTCTTCCACAACTATTATGATGATACCATACCAACTTTGTAACAGACGAGTATGATACCATTGTCCGTTTTGTACATGCACATGCTATGCCAACTTTTTCAGAGTTCATTTGAAAACTATGAAGTTAGGTCGAATTTTCTCTATAGGTGCATCTATTTTCATTTGAAAACTAAAGGGTTGGTCCTGTTGCGCTCAGAGTTTAGTCCCACCTCGCCAACTGAAGGGCGCCCACAACGGTTTATAAGCCCGTCCCTCTCTGCCTTGTTGAGCTCCTCTCAAAGTGAAAATAGATGCCCCTAGCTATACAGGGAATTTGACCTAAATTCATAATGAATTTCTCTGAAATTCATAGAAATTGATTATGAATTTAGGTTGAATTCTCTCTATAGGCGCATCTATGTTCATTTTTTTAGTAAAGTTAATCACAAACTTGTGATTCGTACAAATTTTAAAAAATTCAAATTTTAACTATTCAAATTTGAAAACTAATGGCACTAACAGAAAGTTTATAATTTTTCTAAAACTAATGGCACTAACAGAAAGTTTATAATTTTGCTGACCTAAAAGCAAAAAGAATTAAAAAATAAAGCAAAAAAACAAAAGAAAATAAATAATGCAGAAAAAAAAACTGAAAAATAAAATAAAA
>LR738715.1:806347843-806362416 GCA_902687465.1 Secale cereale | reverse complement strand
CATCGATATACCCCCTCCCCGATAACATTATTTTCTCGTGTATGTATCTCGTCGTTGTCGATATTACCCCCTCCTTGAAGCATTGTCGAGGCCACCCCTAACCCTTGAAGCGTTGTCGAGGCCACCCGAAACCCTAGAGAAGCGGCCTCGAGGCCACAAATTAATATATATGATTCCTTACTGTGATTAGCTAGCTAGTTCTACGTTTGCCATTAATATATCCATCTGTCATGTTTGAATAATAATTGCCATGTTGTAAATATTTGTAGAAACTATGGACGACACCCCCCGAGACGAAGCACAAGAAGCGATGTTGCTGGACATAATCGCAAACAGATGTGATGCCGTCTTGTCGTTTCTCAACGAGACCGATGATCTGCTGGAAAGAGAGGATGAAGAAGCAGGTTGTGATTATGATGGCTCCAGTGACCCAATGCAGGTGCAAGAAGTAGACCTCGAGGACGGCTCCGGTGACCCAATGCCGGTGCAAGAAGGAGACCGTGATGACGACTCGGGTGATCGAACCGAGTCCGGCCCGTAGGTATATATATTAGTTAAGCCTATGATGACTAGTTAATTGATGCATTCATTGTTTTGGTATGTACACATATTAATTAAATCTCATCTTTGTTCTTTTTTCTTGCCCTCCGGATCGAGCACAACTTCGGTAAGGAGACGAGGCCTGAAGAAAAAGTTGAGCTCGGATGAAAAGTTTGAGCTCACAGAAATCGCGCGCACCGGCCAACCGATTGAACCCATCCGGACAAAGAACGCATTTGTTAATCAGTGTGGGGTTCTGGTTAGGGACAAGATCCCGATCAGCATCCAGCAATGGTTAAAGTCGGCTGTAGAAGACCCTGAGGTGTATTATGTCACTGATATGCAGAAAGAAGATCTTTGGACTGAGCTGAAGTCAAATTTCACCCTACCGCCAGAGGATGGTCCGGCGAAGCTAGTTAAAGAGGAATTAATCAAGTCTTTTGCTCTTACGAAGATGGCAGACCTATTCAGGAGGTGGAAGAAAGACCTGAATAAGTTTGTCCTCAAAAAAGAGACACCAGAATTCAAGGGCATATATGAGAAGATCAGAGATGACTGGCCCATATTTTTGGCCTATAAGACATCGGAAAAGAGTAAGAAGATGTCGGCGACAGACAAGCAAAATGCTGCGAAGAAGATGCGTCACCATCGCACGGGGTCAGGTGGCTACCTCAGAGCCCGGCCTAAGTGGGCCAAGGCTGTGAATGATCAACTTCATAAAGGGATCGAACCAAAGACAATGAACTGGCCAGACCGTTGCCGGACTTGGTTCTTCGGGGCTGACGGAACCTTGGACCCTGTATCAGGGAGGTGCATTTGGACGGACAAGCAATTGCAAATACCACTCAAGAAGCTTCGGCACTATATCAAAGCAGCGCAACAAGGGATGTTCGTTCCCGACAGAGAGAACGACGAGCTCACAATGGCCCTCGGGAATCCTGAGCACCCTGGACGGACACGAGGCACGCCAGGCTCCGTTCCGTGTAGTGCTGGGTTTCCGGACGCACGCGGTTACAAATGCCACGAGAGGAGGAAGAAAGTGCAGCAGACCGAATTGCAGGCGCTGCACGCTAGGGTACAAGCGATAGAGGAACGAGAAGCAAATCGCAGCAAAAAAACTGCCAAAGCTTCTCCCGAAGCTACCCCGCCATGTCAGCGGAGAAGCAACGTGGCTTCCACCGAGCTGCTTCAGCCGGAGAATGTCTTGACGGCTCCTGCCAGCTATCCCGTGGATGCTATCACGGATTCTCAAAATTGCCACCTTATGACGCAATGGATTAATATGAAGGTCAAGGCGGCTGCTGGCTCTGTTTATCGTACTGGACCCGGCGCAAATTTTCACTGCCGGCTGATTCTAGAAGGATATGCTAGGGCGATGGTGGATGAAATAACGGAGGGATTTGAGGACCTCCAGCTTGACCACCCTACCGGTGGAGGGGAGACTCCGCTGGGTTCTTCTCTGAAGACTCCATGCCTATGGCGGAAGGACCTCATCAACCTTCTGAACTGGACGCCTCCGCCTCCTCCTCCTTCTCCGACGAGTCAGGGCACTCCGCCTCCTCCACCGCCTCCTCCTCCGGCGAGTGACGATCAGGGCACTCCGGCTCCTTCTCCGGCGCATGGCGGCACTCCTCCTCCTTCTCTGCCTGCGCCGGCGCGCCCGAGTAGCCAGCCTCCTCCTTCTCCGCCTCGTCAGCAAGGGTGGAAGAGACCCGCCGCCGCTCCGGCTGCTCCGGCGCGTCGTAGTCCTCCTCCTCCGCCGCGTAAGCAAGGAAAGAAGACAGCCGCTCCGTCTGGTCTGCCGGCGTCTAGCAGTATAGCCAGAGGCGGGAGGCAATACAGATTCGGTCCTTCTCTCACGCCTCTAGAGAAGTTACCATACGAGAGGTCCGACGAGGAAAACGCGAAGATCACTAAAGCCGAAGTGAAGGACTAGCTTGAAGGGTTGAAAGCATAGAGAGAGCCACCTCCGGAGGAGAAGATATATCCAGTGAAAGCAAAGCGCACTCTGGCTGCCCTGAAGAAAACAACGAAGTGTCCGCCGAAAGACAACTATGACCGCATTATTGAAAAGTCATTACACGAAGCGAAGTGGTCGGGAAGTACTAGAAGTGATCAAAGGTTAGCAGAAGGACGAGCTGGGAAACAAATCGCCCAGCTCGACGAACAAGCGTACCAATCGTGCCCCGCGCTCAAGGTGTCTACCGACATCGTCGCTAATGATCCGAGGATGGTGCCCGGTTATAGCAATCTTGGAGATTACCTGCCCGACGATGTACATTATGATTTCTTGGAGGTGCAGATACAAAGATACGAGTACGGGAAGCCTCTTGTCAAATATGAAAGATCTCTATCAACGATGATGCGGAGATTGCATGATTGATACTTGAAAATCTGCAGAGAGTCTGGGGGGAGGGATAGTTTGTATGTGAGAGTTAAACCGGAGCATGACCTCGTTGGAATTGAACTGTTGCCTATTTCATTTGAGGAGTTCTATCAGTTTTTCAATCAATTGGCCCTCGATAAAGCAACGGTCACCCGCTACTGTCTGTAAGTAGTACTACTTCTGTTATTAAGTCTCTCTATATAGCTCAGCTCTTTCATTGCATGTATTTATAATTATGTTCACTATATTATGCAGATTGAAGATCGTCCAATTGAAGAAAAGACAAGTCGGTGATATTGGGTTCATTAACACATATCTCATAGATGCAACTGAGGTTAATTGCGTGCCACAGATACCGAGGCCAACTTGCTACAATCGTTGGTAGTAAATGAAAACAAAGATATAATATTTTTTTCCTTACAACTTCAAGTGAGTGTTACTGTCTTGTGCATATTCGGTTTCCCTTATATATTAGTCAAGGTTATAGTAATGTAATTGATGAGTTCATGCATGCGTGTGCAGCTTCCACTATATTCTCCTAGAGATTAAGCTTGAGTAGGGAGTATTAACTGTCTTGGACTCTAAACGAAAAGATCCCAAGGAGTATGCGGACATGACTCAAATGCTTGAGAAGTAAGTTAAATCGATCATTATCCATCATGCATATCAGCAACTTTGTTCATTTCTGATATCAAGTAATTGTTTTCTTTGTCTGGCAGGGTTTGGAGAAAATTCACCAAAAAAGCTCCGGGACTGCCGAAGAAGCTGGAATTTAGACACCCTGAAAGTAAGTAATATATAGTAGCATGTTCCGCGCATCTCCTATTGATTCAAGCGCTAGTTTCATCAATACCATTTGGCATTCTTGCCTATGAGTTTAATTGACCTCTATTTCTTGTAAGTGGTTGTGGCAGGAACAAGGGAACGATTTCTGTGGATACTACATTTGCGAATCCATCCGCCACACGACTTGTGAGCGGGGCTACTCTGACGCACAATTTGAAGTGCGTAAGCAATAATATTCACAATTTTATTTCATCACCATCATTTGTTTTGAGTTTCATTTATTCTTATAACATTATGACAATAATATTCTCATAACACTTCCGAACTGCTTTGTTTACTGCATTGGAAAGCTATGCGCACTGTACAGATACTGCAACAGAACCTCATTTTTAAAAAAACTGTACGTGTTGTTTTTTCGGTATCTTTTTTGCTCTAGTTTTTTAACCATTTATCGGAATTATGCGTGTAATATACCGTTGAAAATCTATGGAGTAGACGCAACTTCGCCATGTTGAACACTTTTCAAAATTCATCATAGTTTAAGAGCAGTTTCCAAAATCGTGCGGCTCACAACGAATGACAGCGAGCGTTTTTTGTATTTTTTTTTCTAAACCGCTCGTCGGAATGAAACGTATGATACACCGTTGGAAAGGTATCGTCGGCGCGCATCTTTTTCATATCTATTATTTCTTCTAATTCGCTACGGTTTAAGTGCAGTTTTGAATTTACTAAATCGCGGAATTGTGTTTTTCGATATTTTTCAAATTTTCGGTACTGTTTTTGTTGGGGAACGTAGTATTTTTAAAATTTTCCTACGATCACGCAAGATCTATCTACCAGATGCATAGCAACGAGAGGGAAGAGTGTGTCTACGTACCCTCGTAGACCGGAAGCGGAAGCGTCAAATGAAGTGGTTGATGTAGTCGAACTTCTTCGTGATTCAACCAATCAAGTACCGAACGTACGGCACCTCCGCGTTCAGCACACGTTCAGCTTGATGACGTCCCACGAGCTCTTGATCCAGTTGAGCTTCACGGGAGAGTTTCGTCAGCACGACGGCGTGGTGACGGATATGATGTATCTACCGGCGCAGGGCTTCGCCTAAGCACTGCAACGGTATGACCGAGGTGTGTTTTTGTGGAGGGGGGCACCGCACACGGCTGGAACAATTCAACTTGTGTGTCTTTGGGTGCCCCCCTGCCCCCGTATATAAAGGAGCAAGGGAGGAGGGCCGGCCGCCTCCTATGGTGCGGCTAGGGCAATCCTACTAGGAATAGGATTGCAATCCTATTCCTAGTAGGAGTCCACCAAGAAGGAAGAGAGGGAAAGGAAAAAAGGGAGAGGTGGCGCCCCCCCAATCCTAGTCCAACTAGGATCCCTAGGTGGGGCGCCGGCCAGCCTCTATGGGCTGCCTCTCTTCTTTCCTCAAGGCCCACTATGGACCATCCCCCCTCGTAGGGGGTTCCGGTAACCCCCTTCGGCAATCCAGTTAAATCCGAAACTTTTCCGGAACACTTCAGGTGTCCGAATATAGTCGTCCAATATATCAATCTTTATGTCTCGGACATTCTGAGACTCCTCGTCATGTCCGCGATCTCATCCGGGACTCCGAACTACCTTCGGTACATCAAAACTCATAAACTCATAATACCGATCGTCATCAAACGTTAAGCGTGCGGACCCTACGGGTTCGAGAACTATGTAGACATGACCGAGACTCATCTCCGGTCAATAACAAATAGTGGAACCTGGATGCTCATATTGGTTCCTACATATTCTACGAAGATCTTTATCGGTCAAACCGCATAACAACATACGTTGTTCCTTTTGTCATCGGTATGTTACTTGCCCGAGATTCGATCGTCGATATCTCTATACCTAGTTCAATCTCGTTACCGGCAAGTCTCTTTACTCATTCCGTAACACATCATCTCGTGACTAACTTATTAGTCTTTTGCTTGCAAGGCTTATTATGATGTGTGCTACCGAGAGGGCCCAGAGATACCTCCCCGACACTCGGAGTGACAAATCCTAATCTTGATCTATGCCAACACCACGAATACTTTCGGAGACACCTGTAGAGCATCTTTATGATCACCCAGTTACGTTGTGACGTTTGATAGCACACAAGGTGTTCCTACGGTATTCGGGAGTTGCATAATCTCATAGTCATAGGAACATGTATAAGTCATGAAGAAAGCAATAGCAGAAAAAATTAAACGATCATAGTGCTATGCTAACGGATGGGTCTTGTCCATCACATCATTCTCCTAATGATGTGGTCCCGTTGATCAAATGACAACTCATGTCTATGGTTAGGAAACATAACCATCTTTGATCAATGAGCTAGTCTAGTAGAGGCATACTAGGGACACTCTGTTTTGTCTATGTATTCACACATGTACTAAGTTTCCGGTTAATACAATTCTAGCATGAATAATAAACATTTATCATGATATAAGGAAATATAAATAACAACTTTATTATTGCCTCTAGGGCATATTTCCTTCAGTCTCCCACTTGCACTAGAGTCAATAATCTAGCTCACATCGCCATGTGATTTAATACCGATAGTTCACATCGTTATGTGAATAACACCCATAGTTCACATCACCATGTGACCAACACCCAAAGGTTTACTAGAGTCAATAATCTAGTTCACATCGCTATGTGATTAATACCCAAGAGTAATAAGGTGTGATCATGTTTTGCTTGTGAGAGAAGTTTAGTCAACGGGTCTGTCACATTCAGATCCGTATGTATTTCGCAAATTTCTATGTCTACAATGCTCTGCATGGAGCTACTCTAGCTAATTGCTCCCACTTTCAATACGCATCCAGATTGATACTTAGAGTCATCTGGATTTAGTGTCAAAGTTTGCATCGGCGTAACCCTTTACGACGAACTCTTTATCACCTCCATAATCGAGAAATATTTCCTTTAGTCATCCAATTACTAAGGATAATTTTGACCGCTGTACAGTGATCTACTCCTGGATCACTATTGTACCTCCCTGTCAAACTCATGGCAAGGTACACAACGTGTTTTGTACACAGCATGGCATACTTTATAGAACCTATGGCTGAGGCATAGGGAATGACTTTCATTCTCTCTATATTTTTCTGCCGTGGTCTGGCTTTGAGTCTTACTCAACTTCACACCTTACAAGTCAGGCAAGAACTCCTTCTTTGACTGATCCATTTTGAACTACTTCAAAATCCTATCAAGGTATGTACTCATCGAAAGTCTTATCAAGCGTCTTGATCTATCTCTATAGATCTTGATGCCCAATATGTAAGCAGCTTCACCAAGGTCTTTCTTTGAAAAACTCGTTTCAAACACTCCTTTATGCTTTCCAGAAAATTCTACATCATTTTCGATCGACAATATGTCATTCACATATACTTATCGGAAAGGTTGTACTGCTTCCACTCACTTCTTGTAAATACAGGCTTCACCGCAAGTCTGTATAAATCTATATGCTTTGATCAACTTATCAAAGCGTATATTCCAACTCCGAGATGCTTGCACCAGTCCATAGATGGATCGCTGGAGCTTGCACATTTTGTTAGCACCTTTAGGATTGACAAAACCTTATGGTTGCATCATATACAAGTCTTCTTTAATAAATCCATTAAAGAATGCAGTTTTGTTATCCATTTGCCAGATTTCATAAAATGCGGCAATTGCTAACATGATTCGGACAGACTTAAGCATCGCTACAGGTGAGAAAGTCTCATCGTGGTCAACTCCTTGAACTTGTCGAAACCCTTTCGCAACAAGTCGAGCTTTGTAAACAGTAACATTACCATCTGCGTCGGTCTTCCTTTTAAAGATCCATTTATTTTCGATGGCCTGCCGATCATCGGGCAAGTCAACCAAAGTCCACCCTTTGTTCTCATACATGGATCCCATCTCAGATTTCATGGCCTCATGCCATTTTGCGGAATCTGGGCTCATCATCGCTTCCTCATAGTTCGTAGGTTCATCATGGTCTAGTAACATGATTTCCAGAACTGGGTTGCCGTACCACTCTGGTGCGGAACGAACTCTGGTTGATCTACGAAGTTCAGCAGAAACTTGATCTGAAGTTTCATGATCATCATCATTAGCTTCCTCACTAATTGGTGTAGGAATCACTGGAACGAGTTTCTGTGATGTACTACCTTCCAATTCGGGAGAAGGTACAATTACCTCATCAAGTTCTACTTTCCTCCCACTCACTTCTTTCGAGAGAAACTCCTTCTCTAGAAAGGATCCACTCTTAGCAACAAAGACCTTGCCTTAGGATCTGTGATAGAAGGTGTACCCAACAGTTTCTTTTTGGGTATCCTATGAAGATTTACTTCTCCGATTTGGGTTCGAGCTTATCATATTGAAACTTTTTCACATAAGCATCGCAGTCCCAAACTTAAAGAAATGACAGCTTAGGTTTCTCGTCAAACCACAGTTCATACGGTGTCATCTCCATGGATTTTGATGGTGCCCTATTTAATGTGAATGTAGCTATCTCTAATGCATAACCCCAAAAGCGATAGTGGTAGATCGGTAAGAGACATCATCGATCGCACTATATCTAATAAAGTACGGTTATGACGTTCGGACACACCATTACACTGTGGTGTTCCAGGTGGCGTGAGTAGTGAAACTATTTCACATTGGTTTTATTGAAGGCCAAACTCGCTAACTCAAATATTTTACCTCTACGATCATATCGTAGAAACTCTTATTTTCTTGTTACGATGATTCTCCACTTCACTCTGAAATTCTTTGAACTTTTCAAATGTTTCAGACTTGTGCTTCATTAAGTAGATATACCCATATCTGCTCAAATCATCAGTGAAGGTCAGAAAATAACGATACCTGCCGCGAGCTTCAACACTCATTGGTCCACATACATCAGTATGTATGATTTCCAACAACTCTGTTGCTCGCTCCACGGTTCCGGAGAACGGAGTTTTAGTCATCTTGCCCATGAGGCATGGTTCGCAAGCACCAAGTGATTCATAATCAAGTGATTCCAAAAGTCCATCACTATGGAGTTTCTTCATGCGCTTTACACCAATATGACCTAAACGGCAGCGCCACAAATAAGTTGCACTATCATTATTAACCTTGCATCTTTTGGCTTAAATATTATGAATATGTGTATCACACGATCGAGATCCAACAAACCATTTTCATTGGGTGTATGACCATAGAAGGTTTTATTCATGTAAACAGAACAACAATTATTCTCTAACTTACATGAATAACCGTATTGCAATAAACATGATCAAATCATATTCATGCTCAACACAAACACCAAATAACACTTATTTAGGTTCAACACTAATCCCGAAAGTATAGGGAGTGTGCGATGATGATCATATCAATCTTGGAACTACTTCCAATACACATCGTCACTTCATCCTTTAACTAGTTTCTGTTCATTATGCAACTCCCATTTCGAGTTACTACTCTTTAGCAACTGAACCAATATCAAATACCGAGGGGTTGCTATGAACACTAGTAAAATACACATCAATAATCTGTATATAAAATATACCTTTGTTCACTTTGCCATCCTTCTTATCCGCCAAATATCTAGGGCAGTTCCACTTCTAGTGACCATTTCCTTTGCAGTAGAAGCACTTAGTTTCAGGCTTGAGTTTAGCTTTGGGTTTCTTCACGGGAGTGACAACTTGCTTGTCATTCTTCTTGAAGTTCCCCTTCTATCCCTTTGCTCTTTACTTGAAACAAGTGGTCTGGTTAACCATCAACACTTGATGCTCTTTCTTGATTTCTACCTTCGCCGATTTCAGCATCGTGAAGAGCTCGGGAATTACTTTCGTCATCCCTTGCATATTATAGTTCATCACGAAGTTCTACTAACTTGGTGATAGTGTCTAGAGAACTTTGTCAATTACTATCTTATCTGGAAGTTTAACTCCCACTTGATTCAAGCAATTGTACTACCCAGACAATCTGAGCACATGCTCACTGGTTGAGCTATTCTCCTCCATCTTGTAGGCAAAGTACTGTCAGAGGTCTTATACCTCTCGACACGGGCATGAGTATGAAATACTAATTTCAACTCTTGGAACATCTCATATGCTCCGTGGCGTTTCAAAACGTTTTTGAAGTCCTGGTTATAAGCCGTAAAGCATGGTGCACTAAACTATCAAGTAGTCATCATATCGAGGTTTTGTCAAAACGTTCATAACGTCTGCATCTGCTCCTGCAATAGGTGTGTCACCTAGCGGTGCATCAAGGACATAATTCTTCTGTGCAGCAATGAGGATAATCCTCAGATCACGGAACAATTCCGCATCATTGCTACTAACATCTTTCAACTTGGTTTTCTCTAGGAACATATAAAAAATAAACGTGGAGCAACATCGCGAGCTATTGATCTACAACATAGATATGCTAATACTACTAGGACTAAGTTCATGATAAATTAAAGTTCAATTAATCATATTACTTAAGAACTCCCACTTAGATAGACATCCCTCCGGTCATCTAAATGATCACGTGATCCAAATCAACTAAACCATGTCCGATCATCACGTGAGATGGAGTAGTTTCAATGGTGAACATCTTATGTTGATCATATCTACTATATGATTCACGCTCGACCTTTCGGTCTCCAGTGTTCCGAGGCCATATCTGTATATGCTAGGCTCGTCAAGTTTAACCCGAGTATTCTGCGTGTGCAAAACTGGCTTACACCCGTTGTATTTGAACCTAGAGCTTATCACACCCGATCATCACGTGGTGTCTCGGCACGACGAACTTTCGCAACGGTGCATACTCAGGGAGAACACTTATACCTTGAAATTTAGTAAGGGATCATCTTATAATGCTACCGTCGTTCTAAGCAAAATAAGAAGCACAATAAGATAAACATCACATGTAATCAAAATATGTGACATGATATGGCCATCATCATCTTGTGCTTTTGATCTCCATCTCCAAAGCACCGTCATGATCACCTTCGTCACCGGCGCGACACCTTGATCTCCATCGTAGCATCGTTGTCGTCTCGCCAACTATTGCTTCTACGACTATCGCTACCGCTTAGTGATAAAGTAAAGCAATTACATGGCGATTGCATTTTATACAATAAAGCGACAACCATATGGCTCCTGCCAGTTGCCGATAACATTACAAAACATGATCATCTCATACAAAACCGTATAACTCATCATGTCTTGACCATATCACATCACAACATGCCCTGCAAAAACAAGTTAGACGTCCTCTACTTTGTTGTTGCAAGTTTTACGTGGCTGCTACGGGCTTAGCAAGAACTGTTCTTACCTACGCATACAAAACCACAACGATGTTTCGTCAAGTATGTGCTGTTTTAACCTTCACAAGGACCGGGCGTAGCCACACTTGATTCAGCTAAAGTGAGAGAGACAGACACCCGCCAGTCACCTTTAAGCAACGAGTGCTCTTAACGGTGAAACCAGTCTCGCGTAAGCGTACATGTAATGTCGGTCCGGGCCACTTCATCTCACAATACCGCCGAAGCAAAGTATGACATGCTGGTAAGCAGTATGACTAGTATCGCCCACAACTCATTGTGTTCTACTCGTGCATATCATCTACGCATAGACCTGGCTCATGATGCCACTGTTGGGGAACGTAGTATTTTTAAAATTTTCCTACGATCACGCAAGATCTATCTACCAGATGCATAGCAACGAGAGGGAAGAGTGTGTCTACGTACCCTCGTAGACCGAAAGCGGAAGCGTCAAATGACGTGGTTGATGTAGTCGAACTTCTTCGCGATTCAACCGATCAAGTACCGAACGTACGGCACCTCCGCGTTCAGCACACGTTCAGCTTGATGACGTCCCACGAGCTCTTGATCCAGTTGAGCTTCACGGGAGAGTTTCGTCAGCACGACGACGTGGTGACGGATATGATGTATCTACCGGCGCAGGGCTTCGCCTAAGCACTGCAACGGTATGACCGAGGTGTGTTTCTGTGGAGGGGGGCACCGCACACGGCTGGAACAATTCAACTTGTGTGTCTTTGGGTGCCCCCCTGCCCCCGTATATAAAGGAGCAAGGGAGGAGGGCCGGCCGGCCTTCTATGGTGCGGCTAGGGCAATCCTACTAGGAATAGGATTGCAATCCTATTCCTAGTAGGAGTCCACCAAGAAGGAAGAGAGGGAAAGGAAAAAAGGGAGAGGTGGCGCCCCCCCAATCCTAGTCCAACTAGGATCCCTAGGTGGGGCGCCGGCCAGCCTCTATGGGCTGCCTCTCTTCTTTCCTCAAGGCCCACTATGGACCATCCCCCCTCGTAGGGGGTTCCGGTAACCCCCTTCGGCAATCCAGTTAAATCCGAAACTTTTCCGGAACACTTCAGGTGTCCGAATATAGTCGTCCAATATATCAATCTTTATGTCTCGGACATTCCGAGACTCCTCGTCATGTCCATCATCTCATCCGGGACTCCGAACTACCTTCGGTACATCAAAACTCATAAACTCATAATACCGGTCGTCATCAAACGTTAAGCGTGCGGATCCTACGGGTTCGAGAACTATGTAGACATGACCGAGACTCATCTCCGGTCAATAACCAATAGCGGAACCTGGATGCTCATATTGGTTCCTACATATTCTACGAAGATCTTTATCGGTCAAACCGCATAACAACATACGTTGTTCCTTTTGTCATCGGTATGTTACTTGCCCGAGATTCGATCGTCGGTATCTCTATACCTAGTTCAATCTCGTTACCGGCAAGTCTCTTTACTCGTTCCATAACACATCATCTCGTGACTAACTCATTAGTCTTTTGCTTGCAAGGCTTATTATGATGTGTGTTACCGAGAGGGCCCAGAGATACCTCCCCGACACTCGGAGTGACAAATCCTAATCTTGATCTATGCCAACACCACGAATACTTTCGGAGACACCTGTAGAGCATCTTTATGATCACTCAGTTACGTTGTGACGTTTGATAGCACACAAGGTGTTCCTACGGTATTCGGCAGTTGCATAATCTCATAGCCATAGGAACATGTATAAGTCATGAAGAAAGCAATAGCAGAAAAAACTAAACGATCATAGTGCTATGCTAACGGATGGGTCTTGTCCATCACATCATTCTCCTAATGATGTGATCCCGTTGATCAAATGACAACTCATGTCTATGGTTAGGAAACATAACCATCTTTGATCAATGAGCTAGTCTAGTAGAGGCATACTAGGGACACTCTGTTTTGTCTATGTATTCACACATGTACTAAGTTTCCGGTTAATACAATTCTAGCATGAATAATAAACATTTATCATGATATAAGGAAATATAAATAACAACTTTATTATTGCCTCTAGGGCATATTTCCTTTAGTTTTCACTCCAGTTTTCTAACTGTTTGTCAAAACAAAGCGTGTAATATACCGTTGGAAAGCTACGAACGAGGAGCAACTTTCATATGTTGAAATGTTTTTGGAATTTCTTACGGTTTTTAATTAAATTTTAAAATCGTGCGGCAGACTACGAAGGGCAGTGGCCGTTTTTCATGAAATTTTGACAAAACGTTGATCGAAATGATCCAAATGATACACCGTTGAAAAGATATCGTCGACACGCTACTTTTTCATGTAGAACACCCCCTCTAATTCATTACGGTTTAAGAGCAGTTTTGAAATTATAAAAACGCGAAAACTCTGTTTTTCGCGACATCCAAATTGACGCGTTTTTTTGCGCTTCCGAACTGCATGTTACTGCAACACAGAGACCAGTGAACTGCATGTTTGAAAAAACTGTACGTGTTGTTTTTTCGGTACCTTTTTTGCTCTAGTTTTTTAACCGTTTATCAGAATTATGCGTGTAATATATCGTTGAAAAGTTATGGAGTAGACGCAACTTCGCCATGTTGAACACTTTTCGAGATTCCGCACGGTTTAAGAGCAGTTTTGAAAAGGTGAACTGCATGTTTGAAAAAACTGTACGTGTTGTTGTTTCGGTACCTTTTTTGCTCTAGTTTTTTAACCGTTTATCGGAATTATGCGTGTAATATACTGTTGAAAAACTATGGAGTAGACACAACTTCGCCATGTTGAACACTTTTTGAGATTCCACACGGTTTAAGAGTAGTTTTGAAAACGATGCGACCGACGAATAATGGCAGCGACCGTTTTTTTGCGCTTCCAAACTACACAAGAAAACCGCACTGCATCAGGGTAGGAGCCGGCGCGACGGTGCTGGGGGAAAGAGGCGGGGCGGCAGCGCGGGGGTAGGAGGCGGGGCAGTGGTTGCTGTCCTCGGGGCGCTCCGCGCTAGAAACCTATTTAAGTGGGGGTGTTATGAGAATAAGATTTTTGTTATGAGAATAAGGTCTTAAGAGGTGTTATGAGAATAGACCCACCCTATATATATATATATATATATTGACCCCTTCTTCAAATTTGATCTTTCGGATGCGGAATGAACTCCTACCACCAGATCGTCTGCGAGCAATTCAAGAGGAATTGGCGGCATTCTTCCTTGACCACGTGATCGCTGAAGACGGAGAATACTATGTGGACCATGCGTCCGTATGATAGGAGATTATATTTGTAAAAGATAATTATTGTATATATGTACCCGGTAGTGTCGGATAGATATACGAGAACTTGTTGTTCGATCAATCTCTCAGAGAAGGAGAGGTGGTCGATATCACTTCTTTCTGTATGCATATATATGTTGATGACGATCTTCTGTTTCATTTGTTTGCTTACTAGCTAGCTAGCGTGTCTAGTCCTCTCTATACGTATGTATAGTACGTAGCGTCGACCAGACATAAGAAAGTACACTTCTCTCTATTAATTAGCTAGCTAACACAATATATGAAACACCTAAATTAACCCCCCC
>LR738715.1:806336037-806347806 GCA_902687465.1 Secale cereale | reverse complement strand
CCCCCCCCCCCTTAAAAAAACAAAAACCCCAGCCACATAAATGCTGACGCGTGGATGCCTATTGATCCCGGATGATGCCACCAACAGGAACCAAAGGCCCTCCTGCCTGGGCTCCGCGCACAGGCCACGTGGAGGCCCATCTGTCCCGGTTCTAGTTTGAACCGGGACTAAAGGGCTAGGGCAGTAGTACCGACCCTTTAGTCCCGGTTCAAGAACCGGGACAGAAAGCCTTTACGAACCGGGACAATAGGCCCGTTCTCTACTAGTGCTTCACTTAATTGTATGCTAGGTAAATATGTCATATATTATCCGGAAAGTACTACTTCAGTGCTCAAGAAAAAAAAAATCAAAAGAAGCTTCGTATATACAGAGTACATGCTAGAAACCGTTGATGAAAGGGTAAGAAGTCAAACACACGGGCAGTATCTGTCTCTCTTCAATTCGCAAGAGAACACGTACATCTAGTTTTCTTGCAAAGAAAATGGAGATTAACCAAGTGATCTAAATGCTTTTATATTTCTTTACAGAGGAAGGTTCACTTGAGTGCTTGGTTGTTCGTGAAGAGACTGATTACACAGAGCAACATGGAGACAAAGGGATCTACTTGTTGCTAGCTATTCAGTGAATTGGTCGACTTCAGAAAAATTGTTAGAAGATGCAAGGGGCAAACAGTTTTTTTTTTTTTTTTGCGAGTGAAGGGACAAATAGTCAGTTGCCTTGCCTATTCAATACATGAGTTTGTTATTAGAGTTGTAGCATAAGTTCATCTCTGAAGTCTGAAGGCTGTAGGTTATTTATTGAAGTGATAGCAAACCATGCGGCGGCACTACAGCAGTGACCACACTAAATCTTTTGCTATTTTAGTCACTACATTTATTTACATTTCACTGAAATCTGATTCAGTAACCATGCATAGTTAAGATAACATCGGTTCAGAATGGCATGTTTATACATAAGTTAAGTTTCAGCACTGAGAGCATCTCCAGCCGTTGGCCCCCCCAGTGGGCGCCTAAAATCGCCGCCTGGGGGTGAGCCGGCGCAAAAATTGGGCCTGGGGCGAGTTGGTCCCCAGCCGCCGGCCCCAGGGCCGCCCCCAGGCGCGTTTTAAAATAAAAGAAGTATAGCACAGTTCGGCGAAGTTCGGCTAAAAACACGATAAATTTCGGCCAAACACGATAAATTTCAGCATAGTTCGGCGAAGTTCGCGGATTTTCATTACCTAGCACATATATATAAACTAAACTAAAAATAAACTGGGTGAAGTCGCCGCCATCGTCGTCGTCGGCCTTCTCCTCCTTTACGCGGGCGCCTCTGCTGGACCCCTGCCCGGCGTCGCCATGGCGGACTGGTGGCGGCGCGTCGTCGTCGTCGCTGTCGTAGATGACGACGACTCCGCCTTCGTCGCGGCCGCGTCGGCTCTCCGCGAAGCGGCGCAGGGCGGCGCACTGGCGCTCCTACGCCTTCTCCAGCCGCTCCTTCTCCATCGCTATGGAGTCCCTACGCGCCCATTCCAGGGCCGCGTCGTCATCGTCGAGCTCCGTTGTCTTCACCGACGCGGCGCTCGGGAGAGGTAGAGAGGGAGAGGGAGGGGCTAGGCGGCGGCGCTCGGGAGAGGTAGACGGAGAGGGAGGGGCTGGGCGGCGGCGAGGGGCGAGGCTCGTGTGGGCACAGGCGAGTGAGGCCACCGGCTATATAGCCGCGCCGCGCCCGTGTGTACGCGTGCTAGGGAGGGAGGCGTCGGCGCGCCGCCCGTGAGGAATCACTGGCAAGGCTGACCGGCGGCAGCCTTGCCGTGGGGGAAGACGAGGTGCCGTGTTGCTGATGCGGCTGGCCCGCGGCTTTTTCGCGCCAAAACAGCTCGCCCCGGCGCCCCCCAGCGCGTCGGGTTCGGCCTGGGTCCGCCGGCGCTGTTTTCGGCCCGGGCCAGCGTAAATCGGACTCTTGAGGCGCGACTGGGCCGTTTTTTCGGCGCCGGCGCGAAAAAATCGCCTGGGGAGGCCTTCCTGGGGCGCGGCTGGAGATGCTCCGACTTTGCAACACAACAACTACATATATCAGGTCCATCTATAGATGTTCATGCATAATAACATGGGTATTAAACTAGCTGAGAGCTCGAGAGAGGCGTTTTGGAGGCCGAGCTACCTGTAGGCCGTTATCTATACCATACGTTGTAGTGTTGCGATGTGTGCTGCTTAGGCGCCTCGTCGTCGACGGGAACGTCTCCTCCCACTGAAAGCGCATCGTCGGAAATTCTGAAATAAATCCAGGAATAATGCAAACACGAGGATTTGAACCCTGATGGGTTGGGGATATCACTGTCCACCTAACCATCTCAACCAGGTTGGTTCGCAGGGCTGGTGGGTCATTAAATGGGATTGATGGACCTATGTGATGTTACAGATTTTCCTAAAAAAAAGGAAAACGTTTCCTGAATGCAATGTACAGGCTTGTTTCACTTTAGAAGTCATCCCCTTCCTTCCGCGGTGGCGGTGCGCCGTGGATGGGATGGAGTTCTTCTTGGAGGAGGGCGATTCAGGGTAATATATCAGTCAGATCTGACACTCCTCCACATTCACTTTTTGTTCTGCTTTTGATGTTTGGAATGAATAGAGCCTAGAGGGTGTTTGTGATTGGTAGCATTTTCGGTATGATTCCTCTAGCACAAAATGGATCTAACACGGTGTTTGTGATTGTGTTTGCAGTCTGATTCCTCTAGCACAAAATGGATCTAACACGGTGTTTGTGATTGTGTTTGCAGTCTCGTTCCTCAACTGGATGCGGGGTGGATCGGTCGTGGCTTCCATTCACGGGGCTGATGCAGGCCCTGAAGATTGGATTTCTCCCGATTCAAAAGACGCGTGTAGGGGTACCGGACCCGAGGGAGGAGGACGGCAACCTGAGGAGACAGTCGTGAAAGATGAGATTAACAACTCATTCAACGGTGCAAGCGAGGTGGTGGCCGATTCAGACGAGATGTCTCCTGAAAATATGAGCGGTGCAGCAGCCAAAGAAGTTGGCGCAGAAGGCAGTTGGCAGAAGGGGTGGGCTTCTCGAAATCACCAGGCTCCTGCTGAAAGAGAAGGTGGTTAAATTTGCGATCTTTGCTGTGATTTTTTATCTCTGTATAAAATTGTAGTTCGAAGCTTAGGGGCTAGTTAGGACATCTATAGCAATGCATGCTTCTGTTTTCTGATTCAGCATCAAACAAAATGCGTGATTCAACAAAAAAAAGGTTTCCATGTTAAACTCTGCAGAATTAGGATTGGTAAGGTTGGCGATGAGTGGGAGAACAATCCCAGCAGAGTGTCAAGCTTCAGTTCGTGCTTATGCTGAAAAGAAGGCAGATAATGTTGTTAGTTCGGTGGTGGGGACTAGCTTCAATTCTGTAGAAGAAAGATATGTGTTTTACAACCTATACTCTTGAGAGACCGGATTTGATGTCTCGTATGCAAAGATCCGACTCAATGTCCATCAGATAAAGTGCATGCAGGAGATCATGTGTGCTTGCGCGGTGAGCTGAACTGAAACTGGCTAATGAGTCTTTTCTTAAGTGATGACCTCCACTACACATGATTTTTTTAATGGCTGTGTTAAAAACTAAAAATGTGATAATACTGACTGATTCAAACATCATTTGCAGGATAAACCGCTTCAGTCGATACGTTGTGGCTGCACTGCTATGATGATGCGGCTATTGAGATCTGCCAATAATGGATGCTACGTGTGCAAACACAGGTCAGAGCATAAGCAAACCACAATCATGAATTCTATGTTAACTGTATGGAGAAGTTATATTGGAGGTCGCATCTAAACATAGATAGAAACACCCGGGACCTGGTGAAACAACTAAGGGAGAAAAAAAATATAAGCATAAGCAAAATATCTATCGACACATAGATAGATACACCTGGGCCCTAATCACCTGTTTGTCAGACAATACGAGAAGATGCCGTTCAACAGGGATTCAGAGTAGAGTTATCAGGAGAAGAGGACAAAATTGGTGAGATGAACATTCGCCTTTTACACATCCATTTGCAAAGCATGCTTGTAAATTATATCGTCTCAGCTGATAAAGTTTGAGATGTTTCCGTGTAGGGAGGAGTATTTCTAAGGCTAAATTTGCCAATCGAGATATATGCATCTAAGATTTACGCAAGAACCATTTTTTGAAAAGTCTGGTAAGATGCTATATGGAGGGTCCGACATTTTGAATGAGGGGAGAAGTGGTGCAAATCTGAATTCCTGGTACAGGTAAATGAACTTGCTGATGAGTTCAAGTGTGACTGTGGGGCGTTTGAACACCACGGGATCGTGTGCAGCCATGCACTTAAGGTATTATGCCATGCCTATTTTTCTTATACATTTTGTGAATTACTTGATGCATGCGACAAACATGGCAATATGTGGTGAACATTGTTTTTTTACAGGGATGATTCAGCTTAACTTGCAAGTGGTTCCTGCCAAACATGTGCTGAAACATTGGACCAGGGATGCGAGGGATATACTGCCACCAGAAATTTTTACTCTTCACAGCAACACAACACTCTGCACATACTATGCCTGGAAATTGTAAAACTAGGGGACAGTAAATGACTCGATGCAGAAATACAGAGGAGGAATACGTGGCTGGCGCTGATCCGGACAGAAGCGGACGCGTGTGATACCGGCCTCCAGGCAGCTCGGCCACCAAACGGCATTTCCGCTGAGAGCTCATCCTATATACCTAAGAGAGTCCATCTCCACTTACTATTTATCTTAACATGCAAGCATGCCACATCACCATACAATTATTAATGGGATAAGACCCCTATTAACATGCAATCATGAATGGGAAAAGACCCACCATCATATGCAAACTTGCATGGTAAAATATTTTCCATTCTATTATTCTACTTATATCCAATAAATATCCACAGCTATACATAATCAAATATAATAATTCATATGTATTTTAAAATTTGGTTCATGTGTTATTAATCTAAATATTTACATTTCACACAATCAAATCTAACCGAAATATATTTTAACTAATTTGTGCAGCAACGCGCGGGGTATCATCTATTAACTATAATAATTGTGGGCTTGAGGAAACATCGAAGTAGCAATGAAAGCCCTCAAAAGTCTGCACTTTATTTTGCTGACAAACAACATTTGCAAAGCAAAAAAAGAAACAAACACAAATAGAAGAGGCTGGTGCGAAGGCAGAGTTGAAGGAACTCACTGGATATAGATGTCTGTCAACTGCTCAACTTAAAAGCAACAACATGCTGCTCAACTGAAGCTCTAGTACAGACAATTGTGTAAGTATCTAGCTACAGCAAAAGAGAGGCAAGGAGAACCGTTGCTTTATTTATAAAGCAGGACGAAAGCTTTTTTCAGCATATACTGTTCTGAATACAATCGTACATGTATAAGCTACCTGGCCCGTATCTCCTGAAATGCCTCTCGGGTCGCTCCTAGGGTGACTCCGGAGGCCAACCCCGCAGCCGGCCCTAGACTACCTTACATCGCCGTCCTTCCCCTGCCGCCGCCGGAGGAGGTCGTCGATGCTTACGGCGGCGGCGGGGCTCTCCCATACGACTCTCTCCTTCCCACCTCCGGCTTGGCCGGTCTCTTCCTGCCCCCTGTACGCGATGTACGTGCATGGATCTCGTGCCCTATGTGGGCTGCGGCCGATCTGGCACGTGACCATCGGCGAGCAGCACCGGTTGTGTCCTCCGCCGAGCCGTACGGGTGCTGCTCCGGTGCGGCTGCTAGCACTGTCTAGGTCCGGATCTGGCTCAGTGCGAGGCCGTGGTGTGGGGCTGGCGCAGGCCATGGCGCTATGGCCGCTGCTGCGATGTGTGATGGAGTGGTGCGGTGCACTTCTAGATCTGGCGCTGTGCATGGCTACTAGCTTCTCCATGCCCGGCTCAGTACGAGGCCGCCCATGGGCGTGCAGGGCCTGCCAAGTTGGGCTGCTGGCTAGCTCGTCGTGGCTCTCTGCTGGAAGTGGACCACGGCGTTGAGGTGCTAGCGTTTCGCGCGTGTGGTGGCCGGGCGACGACACTGCGGCGGTCCGGTGGTGGTGATACAGATCCAATCGACTGCATGGTGGTGATTGCAGACTATACTGCAAGGATTTCCTACAGCTCCACGACGCGGGAGTGGTCATTGAAAGATCCTCGGGAAGGCTCATCTCTCTAGATCTGGTGATTAACTTCAACGGTGAGCAATCAAATTATGGACGACGATTTGATGCAGAAGAATTGTTGTGCAGTGACAGTGGTTGCATCGCATGTGCTGTTGGGATCGCGGAGAAGTGGTGACGACAATACATCATTGATTTAGTAGGTGGTGCTACTCAAGCACCCGGTCTCGAGATCCAGTGCGAAAGCATAGGTCATACCCAAGTTGGTTATACCTGGGCTTAGTGATGTTTTTTTACATCGTTACCTTGTTAAGGCATTGCTCGGATATGCTCGGACTGATTCTTCAGGGTGAAAACCTAGATTCTAGCCTTGTTGGTTGGATACAATGACGATGGCGCTTGAGTGTCGCCCCCTTCTTGAAGGCGTTGCTGTTGAAGAACCTTGTCATACATGTGGTGTCATGAGATGGTTGGTGCGAATACGATCATTGTTGTAGTTTGCCGATCAAGGATCTGATCATTTGGGGGGTTTTATTCTCGCCTACGCATAACTTTGGTCTTACATGACTTTGCTATGTGTTGGTGTGTGTGCGTTGGTGTTGGCTGTGTGCATCCTAACTATGCAGATGCCGGATGTATGCTTACTATGTTTGTATCCTCTTGATACTTCATTTTAAGCAAATAAAAATCACTCTTTGTCGAAAAAAGCTATATACCGTTCTGATGATGGATATGGTTCTCTATTAGTATGTTGTGGTAAGCATCCACGGATGGTAATTGTATCGGTTTCTAATGTGTCCATCAGACATCAATGAATGTACAGCCAAGCAAAACAAAGCTAATGACATCACCGGAGAGATTTCAGTCGGTTAGTGGGGGCGCAGATCCATTAAAAGTCGAGCGAAGACGTAAAAGTAGTATTAGTAATCCTTAACGGGTTTGGTGAATACCAACCGCAAACTGTAATTAGATTTATTCTTAGGTCTCTGGATCTAGATTACAGCTCAGAATTTCCTACACTAGTAATGCTAGACAAAATAATAACATCAGATTGATATGTTCTTTTACGTGGGGTTGAGACATGGTTATTTTAAACCAATCAAGTGGCATGCAAGTCTATGCAACTTCTTAAGTGCCATTAGATAAAGAATCAATGCTTACGTAATGATTAATTTATAAAACCCAAATGATAGGTATGTTTGCACTTCGCCCACTTGCGTTGATCCATATTGATTTTGTTTTGCACGAATCCTAAAGGAATCTGTCAGAATTTCAGTGCCACGTGGGCATCATCATGTGTGTGGGCGTTGGAGAGTTCGCCCACACGATCCGCAACACGCGGTTGCTAGCTGTGCTGTGTGGGCGAATTAGTTTCTGCCCATACAGCCACCACATAGTCCATGCGCGTGTGGACGAACTGCTTTTTGCACATACTATACTCGTACATTGTTGGATGGCAACTGCAATTGCGCGTACGTGGCAACTAGGGAAACACACATATCAACTATGATTCGTTGCTAGACGGCATCTGCAGTTGCGCGTATGTGGTAACCAGATAAACACACATGACAACTGCGATTAACCATACATGGCAACTATGGTTGGACCACACGTGGCAACCATGTAAAAACACGTGGTAACTATTGTTTGATCATATGTGACAAGTAGTTAATCACACATGGTAACTATACTTTGATTACATGCGGCAACTACCATAAATTAGACATGACAACTATATTTAACCAAAATAGAGAGAGTTGCCATGCTTTTACAACTACATTTGACATCCCGGATAACTACATTTGCCATCCCAAATGGGAACTAAATCATCATCCCGCGGGTACCTAACGTAGTTTCGTCTGGACGTGTGGGCATATTTGCTTTGTGCCACACACACGGGGTGAAGGTGAGTAGTACTTGTTGGACGTATAGCACGAAGTAGCTGCACCCACATGACTGTGGCCAATTCTAGTGCTCGCCCACACACAACTCGTGTAGGCTGCCTCCTGATTATGCCACACAGGGCGTGTGGGCGGATCTCTAATATGCCACACGTGTGGGCGTTATCAGGACCCCTACGTAGAAATAAACCATGAATGAGTAGCTCTATATATTTGCCAAGCCAATGAAAGAAAATGAAATAACTCTGCGCACCTAATATTGTACATGATCTCTCCATGGCACCAAATCCATCACCTTTATTACAGAAAATTTCAAGTTCAACTACCCCTACGTATTTATAAGCCTCGCTTCCCACCAGCCCACCCCTATGTATATTTGAGATAAGGATTCCCTAGCATTGAAATAACTAGCGATGATAGATTTTTTGCTCCCCTCTTTCACTTTTTTGCTCGCCGGCTCAACAGCCTAGCCTCTGGGTGGGAGTGAGATGCATCAGGAGAGAGGTAGCAACAAAAAGGATGTGAATTTGCTCTGTGTCTCAAAAAAAGTGCCCGCCGGGAGTTGGAATCGGCGACGCCGGTGCTGCAAGCCAGCAAGGTTTGATGCGAACACGCGGCAGACACGGCTCCCGATCCACCTCCTCCCTTGTTGACACAAGCCAGTCTTTGGTGACCAGTACTCTCTTGCGATGTACATGTACTAAGTTAACTTCAGCCGATTCCTCGAGGCTGCGTAAATGTACTAAGTTCATTTCAGCCGATTCCTTTGAGCCGGTCGAGCGGAGACCCATACGTATACGACGACATGCACTAGTACGGATAGCAACCAGCTGATGGATTCCACCGGCTGCACAGCGTAAAACTAGCGAATCCCTGGATCAATTCTCTAGGAAAACGCTGATGGAGGATCGGGAAGCAAATGTGAGCTAGGATAGGAGATAGGCTAATGGTGCCGCTCACAATCTAGCAAGAGAGGGAATTTGTGTTGATGCTAGTGTGGTTTGGGACAGTGCTCTCCGAGATTTTATTCTTCAGATTATTTCCTCGAAGATCTCTGAGAACTTTATTTAAATACAGATCTTAGTTTCTCTCAAAAATAACTTTAGAACTAGAGACATAAAACTATACTACTTAGTGATTGTACAAGTCCAAGCCAGACAAGTCTGTCATGGTTAATTCCAACATCCCTTCCCGGTTACTGCCGACACCGGCTAATCTCTTCCACACGTCTCCACGCCAAAGAGCTCGTAACATGACATGTGTTATCAAGCACCTAAGTGAGAGGTGGGAGGACTTTTTAGTCTAAATATTCTATCCCTATAATGGTCTAAATGAAAGATTAGGCGTTGCACCGGAGGCATTAACAAAAAATGCCTTCGAAACGCTACAGGCGCTTTTGCCGAACGCCTCCCAGTAGTAAGCGATGTTTAGGCGTTTGACATGTCCCGGGAAATGCAGGGAGCTTCGGATGTGTTTTCTTAAAATGCCTACATAAGCATCATCTTTTGAGGCATTGCTCATAATTGCCTTCTATACCAAAGAATTTGAGGCAATTAACCAGTATGACACCATAAAAATGCCTCTGATTGTTGACCGTGTTGTCGTGGGGAGAGAGGAAGCGTGCCCCAATGCTGCCTGGCCAGAGAAGAAGAGGCTAGACCGCCGGGAGAACGCACCACCGTAAACCCAAGCCACTGGTGCCACGAACGACCAACCAACGACCATAAGCCGACCAACATCAAAGCCAAAACTCGACCATATGCCAAGGACCATCTATCGGCGCAGAAGAACCGGCGTGGGGCAGAAGACGATGACAAAAGCATGAGGGGGAAAGATTGGACGATGGGAGGGGATGTGTCCTAGCCAAGATCAACTAAGAGTAGAAGAAGGGCTCCAGATCTGGCAGCGGGCCGCCCGGATCTAGAGGGAGATGTCCGTGATGGGGTGGAAAAACACTGGACAGGGATGCGGCGAGGTCTGCGTACCAGCCCGTGGCCGAGGATGACCGGAGGTAGTGCAGAAAGCCAAATCCGCAGGAGGGGCACATGAATTCATCCAAGAACAACTGATGTAGGATGATCTCGACCTTGGTGACGCCTCAATGAAGCTGAAGAGACGACCGAATTCCATTGAGGTACCGGTGTCTTTATAATGTAATTCTTCACTATTATAGTTGTTGATATTTTTTCTATATATCCGGTCAACATCAGAAAGAATTGGTTTCTAATTGATTTTATCCATCAACTATTTGGGGACGGAGGGAGAAGAAGAAGAGGCCGGTGGTGAGGGGAGCAGTATGCCCAGAGTGGATGGAGGGGATGAAAATATTCTGGTCCAGGAGGGAAGTTGACTCCATTGCAGCATTCACTTAGGGCAGCAGTCACTTAGAGCATCATCGATGGCCCCAATCCTCCATCGGGAAGCCGAACCACAAACGACCTAGAAAAACTTCCATGTTTAACTATTTGAGAGGATATTAGTGCAATATTAGTTGGGTTGCTTCATTTTGGATGCATTGATGTTGCTGGAGATAGGAACAATGTTGGGCTTCCGTGCGAGTTTGTAGCAAGTGGTACATTTTCCCTCGATGAGAAACCAAGGTATCAAATCGACGAGGTACTAGTTGAAATGCCCAACACCACAAATAAAACCTAACTTGTGTCCCCAATAGTGCTAATAAGGGTGTCAAGCTTACTAGTCTTTCTAGTTGCACAAGACAATTAGAAGATAGGGTGGTGGATACTGTTTAGTAAACCTTTAATAAATCCAATTCATATTCAATAATCAAAGCTTTAGAAAATAGACAAGTGGTATAAGTTAATCCCTGAGTTAGAACACAACATTTAGCCCTATACTATAGCTGACCACTTGGCTACACCAATATGCTGGTACGAAACTTCTTCCATGAAGATATGAGTAGACAAACTAATGTGTTGCTCACTGTAGCATAGTAGGTCCGCTGAAAATCCATCCAGTGATTGAGTCGGATGGATCCATATAAAAAGAAAGCAATACCTTATATTTTCCATCCTTATTTCCCTTTTTCTTGAGAAGGTATTCAATGTTCACTTCTGCTTCGGTAGACCCCCCCAAACACAAGGACGGCTAAGATTGCCTAATACCTGTTCATAACAAAGGGCATGATGGGCATTATTTGAAAAAGAGGGCTCCCGCCCGTCCGCCGGTAAAAAAAAAACGTATACGTATACGTATACATGCCCCGCCCGCTCGATGCCGCCCGCGACGGAAAAAAAAACTTTCCTGGCCTCCCGCCCGCACGCTCCTGATGACGTGCCACGCATGCAGACGTGCCCCCGATCTGTCGCTCCCACCCGCCCGCACGTTCCACCAATCGCGCCAGCCGCCTGATCGCCTGCCGCTGCCGCCTGATCGCCTGCCTGACGCCACTGCCTCGCCTGCCGGACGCAACCGCCTGCCGCCGCCTCGTCGGCTACCGCGCCAGCGCTGCCGTCTTACCTCCTGCCGGACGCAACCGCCTGCCGCCGCTGGCGCGGATGCCCTCGCCGGTCGCCGGGTCAAATCGGCGCGGATGCCCACGCCGGCCGCTCGGTCAAACGGCGCGGATGCCCACGCCGCCGCCTGCCCACCTTCCCATCATTAACCGACGCGGATGTCCACGCCGCCGCCTGCCCGCCTTCCCGTCATTAACCGACGCGGATGTCCACGCCGCCGCCTGCCCGCCTCCCCGTCATTAAACCGACGCGGATGCCCACGCCG
>LR738715.1:806229960-806318997 GCA_902687465.1 Secale cereale | reverse complement strand
AAGCCTCTTCAATGTTTACCTTTCACATCCTTAGCTCTCTGGATCTAGATTACATCTATGAATTTCCTTCACTGCATAATATAGTACATCTAACCAAAATAATAACATCACATTGATATGGTATTTTTTACATGGGGTAAGGGTTGAGACGTGGTTATTTTAACCAAATGAAGTTACATGCAAGTCCATGCAACTGCTCAAGTGCAAAAGAATCAATGCTCACATGATGATCTATAAAACGAAGTTTCTTGGCCTATATAGAAATAAATCATGAATGAGTAGCTCTATATTTGACAAGCCGCTGACAAAACATGTGGAATAGCTCTCTGGCTCTACGCACCTAATAGCCGCTGACAAAACCAGTGCTTCCACCGTCGCCGCGCCGTGCTTCCACCCTCGCCGCGCCGTGCTTCCACCCTCGCCTCCTCAGGCTCCCAGCCGCCGCGGCCCGCCAAGCCAGGGCCAGGCCCGCTCCACCTCGCGACCGGGCCCTGAGCCAGCCTCCGCGCCGCTGCGCGCCCGTCTGCCCCGCGCCTCCCGTATCTTCTCGCTTGAGCGCCAGATCGGGAGAGGAGCTCACGATCCAGAGCGCCGCCACTACCTTGGCCTCACCGGAGTGCCGTCTCCCGTCGACCTCGCGGGCACCAGGGCCCTTCGCCCCCTGCTACCTGCTCTTTCCCGCCGCCGGAGGAACCATTCCTTCGCCTCAAGGAGCTCGCCGGCCTCCTCTGCTTTCCATGGCGCAGCCGTCCCTAGGGGATCCGCCCGTCACCCCCATCGCCGAAGGTCGTCGGCCGCTGTTCTAGATGCCTCTGCATCGAGCGCCGCCGCGCACGTCTCGACATCGAGCAGGAGCTGCTCGCTCGCAGCCGGTTATGCACGGCTGGGCCACGCCTCGCCTTCGCGGGCCAGCCGGCCCACTAGCAACCTAGCTGCCAGTCAAGCCCAAGCGCAGAGCAAGGCCCACCTCGCTCTTCCCCGCGTGGGCCGCGACCCCGTGCTGGGCTGGCCCCACATCCAGCACCGGCCTCCCAGGCCCAAGCCGGCCCACCTCCTCCTCTCCAGTTCTGGGCGAAGCCCCGTGGTGAGCTCGCTATATCCCGCCCGTGCACTGAATAGTTATATTGCGCCCGAGTGTTTTTTCCTTAGTGTAATTTTTCTGCTAAGTCCCTGTTAACTGCATATAATGTTGCTACTTTGCATGATGATATCTTTTTGTGCGCTTATCCGTTTTGAGTGAATGACATGTCAAAATGATCGTGGTGATATGCTCTACACTTTGTTCCATTGTGCCATGCTCATTTGAGTTCATCTAGATGCTTAAATATCTGTTGCAAGGGTGCTACTTGTTATAAACTGCTGCTACTTGTTGTTTTGTTGCTATGTTTGAGATGTGATAACTTGGTGCATGTTTATCCAAGTGATGCAAATGATATGTCAAAATGTTCATCATGAGATGCTCTACATGTTGGTTACTATAGCATGCTATGTTTGAGTTCATATTGCCATGTTTATCTATGTTGCAAAAGTGCATGTGGCTATTATGTTTTGTAACTTGTTACGAGATGCCTAGTTGAGGCGCTTGTTGCTATTGATGTGTTTTTCCCCATGTCACATGCCTAGTTGTTTTAGAATCTCCATGATGTGGTCTTTGAGATGGTGCATTTAACTTTCCATGTTATGCCTTGTGTTGACTTAAACATGCTCACAAACATGCCATGTTGAATTGCTGTTTTAACACTTAGTGAAATTTCACCAAGTCTGAAATCTGTAATATCCTGATGCTATGTTTGCTTGTTGTTCTAGGCAAATCCATGATAGTTTTGGGGTGACTATTGATGATTCCTTGTTGTATATGTTGTTGGCTATCCATTCATGCCCTCACATGCTCTTTTGGATGGCTGTAGCATATTTAATTCTTGCTCCCAAGTTGCTATAAAATGTTGCTGTCAGGTTTTTAGTGTCATGATCAAAATGTTGTAGCTTGTTGCTATTGATCCATGCCTCCTATGGAGATGCTCCAATGGAGTTGTTTGCTGTAGGATATGTCTACTTTATGTCCATGCTTCTTGTCATGATATTTGAGTGTTGTAGCTTATATTTATCATGCTCCGAAGTTGCTATGTGGCTGTTAATTTCAGCTTGTTGTTATATCTTGTTTCATGTGTATCTTTTAGCCCGTTGCCATGAAACCTCTAACCTTTGAAACCTTCCTAGCAAAAACCATTGTTTGGCTATGTTACCCGCTTGATCAGCCCCTCTTATAGCGTTGTTAGTTGCAGGTGCAGATGAAGATCGTTCCAGGTGGGAACTTGTTGTTGGAATATCACAATATCTAATTATATTTATTAACACACCTATATACTGGCATGGGTGGAAGGCTTGGCCTTTTGCTCGGTGTTTTGTTCCACTCATGCCACCTTAGGCGCCGATAAACCGGCATTATGTTCCTTGATTTTGCGTTCCTTACACGATGGGTATATGGGGACCCCTTGACAGTTCGTCTTTGAATAAAACTCCTCCAACAAGGCCCAACATTGGTTTTAATTTGCTCATAATAACAACTTATTTAATTAATTAAATTGCATAGGGAGTTAGCGCTCCCCGAGGATTCTTTCTACATAGCAGGGGGGCCAGTGCCGATGGTGTTGGTCCCAAACGGGGGTCCTGCAGGGCCACCACAGGGAAACTCGAGGTTTGGTTTTACATGTAGCATCGCCCATCCGGTCATGGCCTGAGACGAGATACGCGCGGCTACTATCAGGGTGTCGACACACCGGGAGGTCTTGCTGGACTTGTTTTACCATTGTCGAAATGTCTTGTTCACCGGGATGCCGAGCCTGATTGGATTTCCCTAAGATAAGGGGTGATGATATTATATTTATCACTTCAGCTAATCGTGAGAGCTTGTGATGGGCTAAGTTGGGACACCCCTGCAGGGTTATGATCTTTCGAAAGCCATGCCCACGGTTATGTGGCAGATTGGAATTTGTTAATGTCCGGTTGTAGAAAACTTGTCAGAGGATCCGAAGTAAAACACACAACGGTGTGAGTAACCGTGACTGTCTCTTTTCACTTTGAGAAGAGAACACGGTGGGGTTATGTTTGACTCGTATGTAGTTCAGGATCTTTAGCGATCACTGCTAGTTGCGACCGTTTGCGTAGATGCTCATCTTATTCTTGTACTCGTAAGTTAGCCACCATACTTTTGCTTAGCCGTTGCTGCAACCTCACCACTTTACCTCTTCCTACCTATTTAGCTTTTATAGTCTTGTTACCCATGGTTATGGGATTGCCGAGTCCTCGTGGCTCACAGTTACTACAACAACAGTTGCAGGTGCAGGTTTCCGATGTCTTGACGTCAGAGCGATGTTCTTTTGTTGGAGTTCTTCTTCTTTCTTCTTCAGTCTTGGGTTAGGTTCCGGGTCGGCAGCCTGGGATAGCAGATGGATGTCTTTGAAATTTTCATGTTTGTATCCGTAGTCGGATACTTGTATTAATGTTGTTGTATTCATGTGACTTGTATGTATCGTTGTATCCCCTATGTATGTATGGAATGGTATGATGTAATGATATCCATCTTGCTAAGCGCCCGAAATGCGGTTGTGCCCCAATCACGTAAGTGTCACGTGATCGGGATAGAATCGCATCTTGGGCCTGACACCACCGGAAGGGTCCGGGGGTCCATCGGGAGTGGCCACCAGCCTCGAGGGCCTACGTGGGCCAATAGTGGGAAGGGACCAGCCCCTAGGTGGGCTGGGGCGCCTCCCACCAAGGCCCAAGGCGCCTCCAGGAGGGGAGGGGGAAAACCCTAGGGCAGATGGGCCCTAGGGCCCATCCTGGTGCGCCCCCCTCTTCCTCTCCCCTTAGGCCGCCAGCCTAGCACTACAGGAATCAGACAGTTTCCCGTCTGGCATGTACAGACGGCAAAGGTAGAAATATAGACGGCAAAGATTTTGCCGTCAGCTGATGACGGCAAAGTGTGACGGCAAAGCCAAAGTCGGCAAACAGTACTTTGCCGTCAGCTTTTTATCAGGCAGACGGCAAAGTCTTTGCCGTCAGCCAAATAGTAGCAAACGGCAAAATGTGCTATTTGCTGTCAACCGGACTAAAGTACAGACGGCAAAGAAATATTTTATTTAAAAAAAATAGCTTCACACACAACACAGACTGCAACAGTTGTGAACGGCACACTGTGCACGCATTAGTTAACAAAAAAACTAATTGCCTCCTGACATGCCTCTCGCCCAACGGATGTCGATCCAAATCAGACCAAGGCCGAGCTCGCCAGAGCAGAGCTGCTCGCCGCCGGTCGGCCGTTCCCTGCTGTTGTTTGGCGGCCATGCCGGTGGGAGGAGCCGTCGAAGATAGTTGGGGCGGAGCTTCACGCGGCGCTGGTGAGTTGGCGGATCTTCACGCGGCGACGATGCCAGAGTTGCATGCGGGCGGGGTCCACGGCGCTGGCCGGACGGACAAGGGGTGCGGAGTCCGACAGCTCGGGGACGGGCATGTGCAGCGTCGGACGGACGACGAGGGTCGCGGAGTCCGGCAGCTGGGGGATCGGGGACGGGCGTGTGTGGCGCTAGACGGACAACGAGGGGCGCGGAGTCCAGGCGCTCGAGGGCGCCGGACGAGAGAGCGGGCGAGCGGAGGCCAGCGGCGCGTGGATGCTCGAGGTCGCCGGACTGGCGAGCGCTGGCCAGCGGCGCTCGGGAGCTCGGGGTCGCCGCACGGGCGCTGACCAGCGGCGCGCGACTACGCGAGGGCACCGGACGGGCGGGCTAGCAGTGGCCGACGACGCGCGGGTGCTCGGGGTCGCCGGACGGGCGGCCGGGCAATGGCCGGCGGCAGTCAATTTCTCGGGAGAGGACATAGGAGGGTGCCATGGCAAGATCTAAACGCGGTAGGTGGAGCCGATCTGCTCAGTAGAAGGAGAGAGAGGAGGCAGTTCGGGAGAGATGGAAAGGAGACAGGCATGTGAGGGTGGGGCCGGGTCGTGGGGGCGCGTGCGTGGTGTGTTCGTGGGTGGGTGGGGGGCATGCATGGTCTGACGGGCACGGTAGGTGGGATGTGTGGTTTAGATCTTGCCATGTCTGCGATCCGCGTGATCGATCCGCGTTTTGTGTTTTATCTTTGCCGTCTGTCAAATAATATACAGACGGCAAATAGCCTATTTTGCCGTCTGTATTTTTTTTGCAGACGGCAAAGCCTATTTTACCGTCAGTATATTTTTAGCAGACGGCAAAGTGAGTAGTTTGTCGTCTGTATTTTTTCTGGCAGATGGCAAAGTTTGTTTTGCCGTCAGTATATTTTTAGCAGATGGAAAAGTTAGCTGTTTGCCGTCAGTATTTCTTTGCCGTCTGCAGTTGACGGTAAAATGACGGCAAAGACAACCACACACGGCAAATTAGCTGATTCCCGTAGTGTAGATGGCATCTAGGGCTGCCACCCCCCCCCTAGGGAGGGAACCCTAAAGGGGGCGCAGCCCCTCCCCTCCCCCTATATATATTTGAGGTATGGGGGCTGCCCAACATATGATTTGTTCTCTCTCTCTTGGCGCAGCCCTACCTCTCTCCCTCCTCTTCTCTCGTAGTGCTTGGCGAAGCCCTGCTGGAGTCCCGCGCTCCTCCACCACCACCACGCCGCTGTGTTGCTGCTGGACGGAGTCTTCCCCAACCTCTCCTTCTCCCCTTGACGGATCAAGGCGTGGGAGACATCGCCGGGCTGCACGTGTGTTGAACGCGGAGGCGTCGTTGTTCGGCGCTTAGATCGGAAACAACCGCGATCTGAATCGCTGCGAGTACGACTCCTTCATCCGCGTTCTTGTAACGCTTCCGCTTAGCGATCTACAAGGGTATGTAGATGCACTCCCCTCTCCCTCGTTGCTAGATTACTTCATAGATTGATCTTGGTGATGCGTAGAATTTTTTTGATTTCTGCTACGATCCCCAACAGTGGCATCATGAGCTAGGTGCAGTCCAAGGCGGATCTGTGACGACAAGCTGATTGCGGATTGGTTCGGATTAGAGACGGTGACGAGCGCGCGGGAACTATCTCGGCGGCTCTCGCGGTTTGGCGAGGCGGGGCGGTAGCCCTCCTCCTAGGCTCCAGTGGTGACACACTCAGGCAGTGGCCGATGCGCCAGGGCTCCTACGATGGCATTGCTGTTGCGGTTGGTCGCCGGATCTAGGCGGCTAGATCTGGGGCTTTGAAGGTGGTCGAGACGATGCACAGGTTGTCGGGTGGACTACTTGGGACGGATCCGGGTGAAAACCTGGTCTTCGGTTGATGGCCGGAGCCGGTGATGACGATGTCCTATTGTCGTTTCCTTCATGAAGGCATCATCGAGGTGAAGCTCCCAGTTCCAATCAATACCTCCGGGGGAAACCCTAGATTAGCAGATCGGATGTTGCCGGCAATCATGTGTCGTTACCCCCTTGGGGGCGGCATTCTTGGAGGTGCACTCTCGCGGGACGAGCGGACGGCTTCTTTGGTGGAGCGGTGCTTAATCCTACACATTCATGGCGACGGATCTCAACGGCATGGCGCAGTGTAGATTCGGCGTGCGATGTGCGAGGATGGACTCGCGCAGGAGGACGACGCTGTCTGGCGTCGTGGTGGCGTCAATGGCGGAGAGACCCGACACGGTAGATGCAACAGTACAACTCTGAAGATGGATTAGTGGTAGGTGGCTGCGGCGGCCTCACACCTGGCAGGCGTCCTGGTGGAGGAATACGCCGGACTGGTAGGTGCCCCATACCCGGCAGGCATCCTGGTTGAGACCTTAGGTCTTAGATGTTTAGGTTTGGCTGCGATGTCTGTTTGGTATTAGGCTCAGACTATCAGCACCCTTTCATCAACTGGATAGGATTAGCGACAGATGTTGCCTAGACGTTGGCTTTAATCTTACTATTGTATAACTTTGTAAAGTCTTGTGTGGATAATTAATAAAGTGGCCGCATGCATCGTCCAGATGCAGAGGCCGGGGGTCCTCCTCCTTTTCTAAATTTTTTAAAAAAAAATTGAAGCTCTGTTACAGGCAACTGTGGTAGTATCTAGCTGCATGAAAAGAGAGGTGAGGAGAACCGTTTCTTCTATACCGTTCTGATGCTGGATATGGTTCTATATTAGTATGATGTGCTAAGCATCCACGGATGGTAAGTGTTGAGGTTTCTAATGTGTCCATTAGACGTCGATGAATGTACACCCAAGCAAAACAAGACAATGGTTTCTAATGTCATTCTTTGAGATATTTCAGTCATTTGCGACATCACCGTCCGGCATCGCTTTTGCCGAGGTGCAGATCCATTAAAGGCCGACGAGGACGTACAAGTGTTCTTAATCCTTGACGGGTTCGGTGCATACTGACCACAAACTGTAGTTAGATTTATTCTTAGGTCTCTGGATCTAGATTAAATCTGTAGATTTTCTTCACTGCATAGCAATGCTAGACAAAATAATAACATCAGACTGATATGTTTTTTTATGTGTGGTTGAGACATTGTTATTTTAAACCAATCAAGTTACAGGCAAGTCTATGCAACTGCTCAAATGCCATTAGATAAAGGATCAATGCTTACGTGATGATCGATTTATAGAAAGAAGTTTCCTGGCCTACATAGAAATATACCATGATCTATATTTGCCAAGCCACTAAAAGAAGTGGAATAACTCTGGGCACCTAATATTTTACATGATCTCTTCATGGCATCAAATCCATCACCTTTATTACAGAAATTTTCAAGTTCAACTACCACCTACGTATTTATAAGCCTCCATTCCCGTCCTGGGGTCTATTTGAGATACTAGTTTCCTGGCATTGAAATACCTAGCGATGATAGTTTTATTGTTCTTCTCTTTCACTGTTTTGCTCCATGCCTCAATAGCCTAGCCGTTCAGTAGGAGTGGGAGGTATCAGGAGAGAGGTACCAACATGAAGGATGTGTCTTTGCTCGCTATCTCAACGGTCGTGTACACGAGGAGTTGGAATCGGCGATGCTGGTGCTTCGAGGCCACGACACTGCACACCCAGCTCCGGATCTACTTCCTCCATTTGACATAGGCCCGACCTTGACGACACAGCTTCTGAGTACCTTCCAGCGATGCACATGTATAAGTTTGGTGCCTTCTAGCCAGTCGAGCAGTCACGCAGACATGTACGATGAGATGCACTAGTATGGCTAGCAACCTGATGGATTCAGTCGGTGGCATAACGTACGAAACTGGAAAATCGCTGGATATATAGCAATTTAGAGCTAATCTAACCCAATACTACTCGGTGATTATACATTCCAAGCCAGACAAGACAATCATGCTTTATTTCAACAATCAACCCCCAATAAACATGATGTCCTCACTTTACAGATTGGACTTCGCCGCATTTCACGAATTTCTATCGTCCCACGGATATTTAGGATATCTGTAAACTGATCACGGATGCAAACATAGTTGATGTTAATCTTATTTTTTTCCACACACATTCCCTTAGATTGTGCGCACAGACCCGTACGCTTGATAATAAGGACCTGTGCTTTCGGCCGTCGAGATACACACGTACGTATACAAAGAGCAAGCGACAACCTGGTGGGTTGATTCTTTCGTGGACGCTGGCTTCACACACGGACACACGAGACGCCGAGATGATGGCCATGGGAGCGTGTCTATATCTTTCTTTCTATTGATCTGGGTTACAAAATCTTACAAGGGTACAAGTATATATATAAGAAGTAAGCTAGCCTAAACTAGTCCTATACCTATATGGTGTGGTGATTGCACCAGCCCATACCGGACCGAGTCACCAAATCATGATTAAGTCCAACAATCACCCTCTTAAGCACGATGTCCTCACTCCACAGCTTGGACGCAGATCTTTCGCCGCATCTTCACGAATTTCTGTCGTCCCAAAGATCTGGTTAGGATATCTGCACGATGGTCGTCGGTGCAAACATAGTTTATGTTAATCTTGGTTTCTTTCACGCACTCTCGTAGGTATCGATACCTCGTATCGATGGGTTTGCATCTATCATGATGCAGTGGATTCTTCCACAAAGAGATTGTAGATTGTCGTCAACATTGAGCACCACTTGTTCCGGTTCCTTACCCGTGAGGTCACCGAGTAGCCTTCTTAGACAAACACCTTGACACGCCGCGGTTGCAGCTGCAATATACTCCGCTTCACGATATGATAATGTGACAACCTTTGGTTTTTGTGATAGCCAACTCACTATGCTTCCTACCAAGAAATATGTCACGCCCGAGGTACTTTTACGGTCGTCCACATCTCCTGTCAGGTCGCTATCTCTATAGCCAAGTAGCTCCTCCATCTCCTTCTTCTTCTCTCTCAAATAGACACAACCAAAATATGTTGTCCCTTTGATGTACCTGAGTATATTTTCCACAGGTGCCCAATGTTTCATCGTGGGTGCTTCCATGAAGCAACTCACTATGCCAACAGAATAGGCCATGTGCGGTCTTGTCTTCGTGAGATACCTCAATTTTCGAACCACACTTCTATACTCCGTTGCATCAACCGCCGGTGTTTCACTTTTCTTGCTTAGTATAAGATGAGGCTTCATCGGAATATGACATGGATTGCAATCTTTCATGCCACAACTTTCAAGTACCTTCTTTGCATATGCCTCCTGGCTTTCTGTGATCTCCTTCGGTTTTTGCTGTACCTCGATTCCAAGGTAGTAACTCAAGAGCCCTAGATCAGTCTCTTGAATAGCTCTTTTTATTTGTAGTTTGAAGTTTGCAATCATCTCTTCGTCTGCTCCAGTTATCAATAGATCATTCACATAGATGCCCACAAAGAGACGATCCTTGCCTTTACCTCTCTTATACATTGCATGCTCTAGCGGGGCTTTCTCAAATCCAAGAGAAATCAATGTACGGTCAAGCTTGATGTTCCATGCCTGAGGAGCTTGCCATAGCCCGTACAATGCCTTGCGTAGCTTCAATACCTCTTGGTCCTCTCCTTCTTGGATGTACCCTGGTGGTTGCTTCACATACAACTCTTCTTCTAACTCCCCAGTAAAAAAAACGCCAAGTTCACATCCATATGATGTATCCTCCAAGATTCTTGAGCCGTGAGAGCTATAAGTAATCTCACCGATTCCATCTCTGTACCTGGAGAGAACACTTCTTCGAAGTCCACACTTTGGTCTTGCACGTTTGCTTTAGCCATGAGCTTTGCTTTATGCATCACCAAGTTTCCTTCGACATCATTTTTTTTAGAAATGGAGGAGGACCCCCGGCCTCTGCATCTCGACTATGCATGCAACCAATTTACTAATTATTCACACAAGACCTTACAAAGTCATACAAAAGTAAGACTAAAGCCACCGTCTAGGCAACATATGTCTCTACTCCTATCCAATTGATGAAGGGATGCTGATAGTCTGGGCCTAATACCAAACATTCCTCGCAGCCAAACCTAACATCTAAGACCCGAGGTCCCAACCAGAATGCCTGCCGGGTATGGGCCACCCACCAGTCCGGCGCACTCCTCAACCAGGACGCCTGCCGGGTATGAGGCCGCCGCAGCCACCTGCCACCAATCCATCTTTAGTGCTGTACTGCTGCATGTACCTTGCCCGGTCTAGCTGCCGTCAATGCCACCACGACACCAGACAAACGCCGCCATCCTGCGCTCGTCCATCATCACACGTCCACCGGCGAGACCCCGCTGCTCCATGCCGCTTAGACCCGCCGTTGTCGACGTGTCAGATACCACGCCGCTCCTCCTCTTTTCCCCACCAGCCAACACTTGCTCCAAAACGATGCCCCCAGGAGGGAGAACGACATTGAAACGTCGCCGTCGTCCGATCCAGCAGTCCCAGATCTAGGGTTTCCCCCGGAACCTTCCGATCAGGTTGACGTGACCTGCAACAATGATGCCTCGAGAAGGGAACGATGTCCGAGACGCCGCCATCGTCCGCCATGACCGCAGTCAGGCGCGATTTTCACAGGAAGCCACGTCGTCCCGATCTCGCGGTTGGCTGGAACCGAGCGGAGTCTCGCCAGAAAGACGAACGCCGCCGTCGGTAAACCGACGGAGATCCGACATCTCCACACCGGTCCCTCCAGGCGCCGTCGGTCGGCGGAACGCCACCCCGCGGCGGATCCAATCGGGGAGTTGGATCCGCAGTCGCCGCCGCCACCACTTCCGCGCAGGTCAGGTACCCCGTCGGATGGGGCGCTGCCACCGTCGCCGTGCCTCAGGGCCACCGCTCCGCCGGCTTATGGCGCTTCGGCTACCGCCGCACGGCAAGGGATTGCCGCCCCGGCCGCCGCCTTTGGATCTCACGAGAAGGGCCGCCCCTGCCGCCTCAGATGAGATCTCGCCGTATCTACCGCCCAGGTGCCTTCTGCGCCGGACTTTTGTAAACCCACTTGAGCTCCATGGCATTATGTCCGTTGAGCAGATCCGCGAGCTCCCATGTATCGTTGTCTCGGATCCAACCCAACATCTTCGCGTCTTCAAAATTTTCTGGTTTCTCGATGTGCAAACGTTATTTCCCTTTACTCTTCATCTTCATCGAATTTATTCGAAGCGCTTCCTCTTAAGAGATGTCCAACAGGCGTCGTTCTCGTGCCACCGAAGAGAACACACTTGTCTCTGAACTTGCCAAAGTTTCTATTTCTGACGATCCAGGTGCTCCAAAATTAGCTCCATGTCCACGAGAAGAACCAGCCCAAGAAATTGGAGAAGTTTCACGTGCATGACCTTCTAGCGGAGAGCCTAGTGCTGGGCTGCTCCCAGCCTTTGTGCTAGGCTGTGGGCTCCCACCCCCAGCTCCCTGGTGTGTCCTGCTTCACGCATCCGAGCACCTCGGCCACTGCATCCGGCCAAGCGCTACTTGACGCGTTGCTGCTGCCGTCATCAGGCGTGCTCGCTTTGAACCTGGCGCATCACCACTCGTGCCTTGGTCTCTTGGCACATGCCCGCCGCTTGCCACGTCGGTGTATTAGGGCATCTCCAGCCGCGCCCCAAGAAGACCTTCTCAGGCGATTTTTTTGCGCCGGCGCCGAAAAACGGCCCAGTCGCGCCCCAGGAGCCCAATTTTCGTTGGCCTGGGTCGAAAACAGCGCCGGCATACCAAGGCCGAACCCGGCGCGCTAGGGGGCGCTCGGGGGCGCCGGGGCAAACTGTTTAGGCGCGAAAAAGCCACGGGCCAGCCGCGTCAGCGACACGGCGGCTCGGCTTCCCCCAACTGCCTCAGTTCCCGTGGGGAATTAATGGCAAGGCTGCCGCCGGTCAGCCTTGCCATTGATTCCTCACGGGCGGCGCGTCACGGGACGGCGCGCCGACGCCTCCCCACCCTCGCACGCGTACACACGGGCGCGGAGCGGCTGTAAAGCCGGCGGTCTCTTAGTCGCCTGTGCCCACAACTCGCCCTCGCCGTCGCCCATCCCCTCTCTCTCCGTCTCCGTCTTCCTCTCCCGAGCGCCATCGGCAGCCACTCTCTGTCCCTCTCTACCTCCGCCGAGCCCGTCGCCATGACAGAGCGCTTCCCCGGAGACGAGGCGGCGGCCAACGGCTTTGGCCGCCGTTCGCTCCGCGAACAGGTGTCCTGGCTCCTGTTCCAGGTGAACATCCCAGCGCCGCCGGACATGCGCGCCGGGCCAACGGGGTGCGGCTCAGCGACGGGGGAGTGCCCGTTCCCTCGTTGCCCGACGCCGTGGCGAAGCCCAAGTACTTCGCCGAGGAGGTCGAGGTTGCGCGCGCCTCCCTGACCGACGCCGAGCGCGCACTCCCCAGTACGCTGCGGACAACCACGCGGCTTGGGCGGCGTACTTCCAGCGCCGCCAGCAGCAGCGCCTGGCGTCCACCAACGGCGCGTCGGTGGTCGGCGTCATGAAGAACAGCGAGGGGCGCCACCTGTGGTGGGGCGTCCCGGCCGCATGCTGGAGGGCGGGCTGACGTACCTCGATGGCGGCAACAACCCGCCGTTGACGTATCCTGCGACGGGGGCCGCCCCGTCACAACACCGACGCGCATGGGCGCCAAGGAGGTTCGCCTCCTCCTCGTTTTCCTTCTCTCACTCTTCTTCTCACTCCTCCGGCGCTTCTCGACGTCAAGGCCGAGCCCACGGCGAAGACGCCGCTCGATCGGCGCACTCGCAGCGTCGGCATCGTCATCAACGAGGGCGGCCGGCGCGCCTCCTTGTCGGCCCCTCCGCACTTCGTCAAGCCAAAGACGGAGCCGGGGCTGGCGCCGGTGAAGACGGAGCCGGGGCTGATGCCGGTGAAGGCGGAGTTCGACGACGACGACGCGGCCCTGGAATGGGCGCGCCAGGACTCCATTGCGATGGAGAAGGCGCGCCGGGAGAAGGAGAAGGAGCGCCAGCGCGCTGCCCTACGCCGCTTCGAGGAGCGCCGACGCGGCCGCGATGAAGGCGGGGTCGTCGTCTTATGCGACAGCGACGACGACGACGACGCGCGCCACCAGTCCGCCATGGCGACGCCGGGCAGGGGTCCAGCAGGGGCGCCCGCGTCAAGGAGGAGAAGGCCGACGATGACGATGGTGGCGACGGCGGCGACGACTTCAGCCCGTTTCTTTTTTAGATTAGGTTAATGTAATGAAAAATGCGCGAATTTCACCGAAATTTGTCATGTTTCACCGAAATTTAACTTCTATTTATCATAACTTCCCCGAACGATGCAACCTTTTTTTATTACGTGCCTGGGGGCGGCCCTGGGGGCCGACGGCTGGGGACCAACTCGCCTCCAGGCCCAATTTTTGCGCCGGCTCACCCCCATGCGGCGCTTTTAGACGGCCCCTGGGGGGCCAACGACTGGAGATGCTCTTACGTTCCACCACTTGACACCGTGTTTGCGTCATGCTCGTCTGGCCCGAGTGCAGCTTGCCACGTATTGTAGTCATCTGCCGCCACGTCTTTGCCCGCTTCTAGCGCGACCACATTGTCACGCATCGCGTCATGGTATTCTGGCGCCACGACTTCGCCTGGTTTTAGCGTGACCACACTATCACGTCTTGTGCCATGGTCTTCTGACACCATAACTTTGTCTGGTTCTAGCACGACCACACCGTCACGCCTTGTGTCACGGTCTTCCGGCGTCACGACTTCGCCTGGGTCTACCGACGCGGATGCACTAAGCGGACTTGTGTCCAGCTGACTGTGATCATCTGGATCTTCTTCGTCCACTAGCTCGCACATCAACATCATATCCCGTCGTCTCGTTCCTCAGCCATGAGTGCCCGTTGCTTTGGTGCTTTCTCGAAGTGAGCCTTGAAGTGACTGAGGAGGCCGCACTTATGACACCTCACTTTTCTAATGTCAAACTTCCTCCTCAGTGGTGCAGGCGCATTCTCATCGTCTGAGTCGGCGAAGTTCTTCCCGCCGAGCGCTGCTTCCCCTTCCCCTTCTTCTTGCCGGATTGATTGTTGACGTCCTAGTACATGCACATGCACATGCACATGCACGTACAGAACAATCAGCCGCTGGGTCGATCTATTATCGAGGGGCTAACTGTTGTTGGCACATATACCCATTGTTGGCACGGATCCGTACTAATTGCTGGATTAGCCACCCCTTCTCCTCCCAACCCTAACTGCCCCTCCTCCTCACCCCCTCCTCCCTTCCTCACCGCCGCCTGAGGCAGCTGCCGGGCAAGCCCGGGGCGCCAAATATGATGGTGGCGGGGCCTCGGTTGCCCTGCTTCTGCGTGGGGAGCCCCGGATCTGGAGCGGTGGCTCCATTGGCAAGGCACGACCGGCGTGCGGGCGATGTACTCGGTGTCCCGGACGCGCGGGCGACGGGATTCGGTGGTCGTTGGCGACCGGCGGCGCCTTTTGCGGCGGTCGGTGCGTGCGATCTGGCGCCTACCCTCCTCCCCTGTTTGGCGTGCGGGCCCGCCTGGTCGGGTCGCGCTTCCTCTTGGTCGCCGGTTCTGCACAGAAGGCGCTGGTGGTGGCGGAGATCTAGTTCGGACCAAATCCCTGGCCGGCCATGACCTGCAGCGCCATATGATCGCTAATGGCAAGCATAAAAAGAAAAAAATCTTTCAGCTTGAACAAGAAGAGGGGACGATTTTGGGACAGGAAAACCTAAAACTATACATAACCAATTACTACAAGCAGCTTTTTGGGCCTCCTGGGGATAATTTCGTGTCCTTGGATGAGTCTAGGATCGAGGACGTCCCCCAACTGGCTGCAGAGGAGAACGATGTATTGACCGCCCCATTTTCGGAAAAAGAGATGTTTGAAGCTATTTCACAGATGAAGAATAATAAAGCTCCGGGACCGGATGGATTTTCGGTGAAGTTTTATAAAAAATGCTGGCATATTATTAAAGGGGATTTGTTACCGACATTCCATGATTTTTTCTCTGGGCCGCTTCAGTTGTTCCATTTAGATTTTGGAACAATTACCCTGCTTTCAAAGAAAACAGAGGCTGTGAGAATTGAGCAGTTCAGGCCTATCTGTCTTCTTAACGTAAGTTTCAAAATTTTCACCAAGGTGGGGACTAATAGACTCACACAGATTGCGCACTCTGTGGTGCAGCCGTCTCAAACTGCTTTCATGCCGGACAGAAACATCCTAGAAGGGGTTGTGGTCCTTCATGAGACGCTCCATGAGATCCACACGAAAAAACTATACGGGGTTGTTTTCAAAGTGGATTTCAAAAAAGCGTACGATAAAGTCAAATGGCCATTCCTTCAACAGGCTCTGCGTATGAAAGGTTTTGATCAGGACTGGAGACACCAGGTAGAATCGTTTACGCAAAAAGGGAGTGTTGGGATTAAAGTGAATGATGATATCGGCCACTATTTTCAAACACATAAGGGCCTGAGACAAGGTGATCCGATGTCACCCATTCTGTTCAACAGAGTAGTTGACATGTTGACGATTCTAACTGGAAGGGCTAAGGATGCTAGTTAGGTAGGTGGCCTGGTATCTCATCTAGTTGATGGAGGTGTGTCTATCCTACAGTATGCCGATGATACTATTATTTTTATGGAGCATGACTTGGCAAAAGCGAGGAATATGAAGCTGGTGTTATGCTTATTCGAACAATTGACCCGGCTTAAGATTAACTTCCACAAAAGCGAATTGATTTGCTTCGGAAGAGCTAATAAGAAACAAGAGGCGTACAAACAATTATTCGGGTGTGAGTTGGGGGACTTACCTTTCACGTATTTGGGTATACCAATTCACCATTGTAAGCTAACAAACAGAGAATGGAAGTGTATTGAGAATCGATTTGAAAAGAAACTGAGCTGCTGGAAGGGCAAGTTGATGTCATACGGTGGCTGATTAATTCTCATTAATTCGGTACTCACGAGTATGCCAATGTTTCTCCTGTCTTTTTTTGAGGTACCTGTTGGAGTTCGGAAAAGATTGGACTTCTATCGATCCCGCTTCTTCTGGCAGAGTGATAACCTGAAGAAAAAGTACAGACTCGCTAAATAGGATATCATTTGTCGACCGAAAAACCAAGGGGGTCTAGGTAGAGAAAATCTTGAGGTGAAGAACATATGTCTTCTCAGCAAGTGGCTGTATAAGCTGTCTGTAGAGACGGAGGCCACTTGGGCACACATTCTGCGTAATAAGTACCTTCATTCCAAAACTCTGTCCCAAGTGACTGTGAGGCCGACGGACTCGCCTTTTTGGAAAGGACTGAATAGAGTTAAATCAGTCTTTTTCAATAGGATAAAGTTTATAGTCGGAGACGGTACTTCCACGAGATTCTGGAGGATACATGGCTAGGGGAAACACCCCTCGCGCTTCAGTATCCTTCTCTTTATAGCATTGTTCAACGAAGAAACGCTTTCGTTGCGACAATACTTCAGTCCACTCCTCTTAATATTCACTTCAGGAGAACACTAGCCGGAAGTCGTTAGGAAGCTTGGCTCCATCTTGTGAGATGACTGATGGATGTGCAATTTTCTCAACGACCTGACCAGCTGTGTTGGAAGCTTACTAGGAATGGAGAGTTTACGGTTAAATATATGTATCTAGATGTTATCAACTCTAACTCTGTTCCTAGTTCGAAACATGTTTGGAATGTCAAAGTTCCTCTGAGAGTTAAAGTGTTTATGTGGTTTGTACACAAACAAGTCATTTTAACTAAGGACAACCTGGCAAAATGAAACTGGACTGGATCTAAGAGACGTTCTTTTTGTGACCGGGATGAATCCATCAAGCACCTCTTTCTTGACTGCCCGATGGCAACAATCTTATGGCGGACTGTTCATATCGCTTTTAACATTACTCCTCCGAATACTATCAACACGTTATTTGGGACGTGGCTTGACTGGATAGATTCCAAAACAGTGAGACATATTCGTGTAGGAGTATGTGCTTTACTATGAGAAGTATGGAATTGCCGAAATGATTTGGTTTTTAACAGAACAACAAATACACATTTTTTGCAGGTTATCTTCCGAGCCACCGCGTTGATCCGTACGTGGTCGCTACTCACTCCGACGGAGGCCAGAGAGCATTTGGTTACTGGGTCTATCCGATGGGAGATGGCAGCACGGACTATTTTTAACCGGTTTGGATGGCGGTCATGTAATAGGATAGGCAATTAGTTTTCCTATCTTTCTCTTGCCAGCCGGTTGTGGCTTTACTTTTTGACTTCTGCTCTTCGTGATCCTTTTTGGTTTGTTTGTTTGAGACCTATAGACCTATGTTGAACTTATTTGCTTATTAATAAATGTGGCCGTATGCTATCACTCTGATGCAGAGGCCGGGAATTTTCCCCTTTTCAAAAAAAATAGTCAACAACAACGAAAAAAATAGCGCGCTATCTAAAATAGCGTGGCCCTTCTTCAAATGCTATACAAGTTATTGCGTGCTATTTGCGTGCTATATTCAAAATAGCGTTTCGAAAAAATACCAAATATATCACAAAAATTAATGGTTTGAACGTCTAAAATTTTGCCCAGGAGTTATACATGCATACCGCTGGTGTACACATTATAACATTAGATGCACTTAAGAGAATTATTCTTGTTTTCGTCCAGACAAATGCAATATTTCCATCCTAGATGGGCCTATTGTTGTGTTGCATTGGGCCGATGCCCGATGCGCTGCTATGTGTTGAGCACCTGCCGTGTTTCTACCGCTCCACGCTAAAAACGCTAAAACATTTTTGCGTTTAGCGCCGTTATAGCATGCTATAACGTGAATAGCGGCATAACGTGTAAAATGGATAAAACGTAACGTGACACCCCCAAATACGCTATAGCGAAGTTTAAACGTCGAAATAGCGCGCTATTTGTTTCGTTGGTCAACAATGGTGTACGCCAGGAGCTGGAATCTGCGACGTGCGAGCTGCAACAGGCGACGTTGGTCCGGCGACAGCAAATGCAGCGAGCTAGCGTGCTGAGATGGTGAACAACCATGGCCCTGAGACTAACATGATTGAACTGTGACCGAAGACTTCAGTTAAATGTGGTGTCTTTTTCTCACAATATTTCTACTACAATTTTCCTGAGAGTAGGTACTCGCTAGAAATTGAGTATTACGCAACAAGCTTGTTTACTGGCACGATAAGCCAACAAGGACAAAACTAAGAAGCAAAGCACGGGTGATAGCACTAATTACCGTAGCTCCTCTGCATTTAATTGTATGCTAGGTAAATATGTCAAAAGAAGCTTCGTATATACAGAGTACATGCTGGAAACCGTTGATGAAAGGGTAAGAAGTCAAACACACGGGCAGTATCTATCTCTCTTCAATTCGCAAGAGAACACGCACATCTATCTTAATGTAATACTTGGCCGAACAAGGTTTTCTTGGAAAGAAAATGGAGATTAACCAAGTGATTTAAATGCTTTTATATTTCTTTACAGAGGGAGGTTCACTTGAGTGCTTGGTTGTTCGTGAAGTGACTGATTACATAGAGCAACATGGAGACAAAGGGATGTACTTGTTGCTAGCTATTCAGTGAATTGGTTGACTTCCAAAAAATTATTAGATGATGCAAGGGACAAATAGTCAGTTGCCTTGCCTATTCAATACATGAGTTTGTTATTAGAGTTGTAGCATAAAGTTTGCATGCATCTCTGAAGTCTGAAGGATGTAGGTTATTTATTGAAGTGACAGCAAACCATGTGGCGGCACTACATCAGTGACCACCCTATATCTTTTTCTATTTTTGTCACTACATTTATTTACATTTTCACTGAAATCTGATTCTGTAACCATGCATAGTTAGATAACATCGGTTCAGAATGGCATGTTTATACATAAGTTAAGTTTCAGCACTGACTTTGCAACACAATAACTACATATATCAGGTCCATCTATAGATGTTCATGCGTAATAACATGGGTATTAAACTAGCTGAGAGCTCATCCTATATACCTAAGAGAGTCATCCCCACTTACTATTTATCTTAAAATACAAGCATGCCACATCACCATACAATTATTAATGGGATAAGACCCCTATTAACATGCAATCATGAATGGGAAAAGACCCACCACCATATGCAAACATGCATGGGAAACTATTTTCCATTCTATTAATCTACTTATATCCAATAAATATCCACAACTATACATAATCAAATATAATAATTCATATGTATTTTTAATTTTGGTTCATGTGTTATTAATCTAAATATTTACATTTCACACAATCAAATCTAACCGCAATATATTTCGACTAATTCCTGCAGCAACGCGCGGGGTATCATCTATTAACTATAACAGTTGATGGCTTGAGGAAACACCGAAGTAGCTATCAAAGCACTCAAACCGTCTGCACTTTATTTTGTTGACAAACAACATTTGCAAAGCAAAAAAAGAAACAAACACAAATAGAAGAGGCTGGTGCGAAGGTAGAGTTGAAGGAACCCACTGGATATAGATGTCTGTCAACTGCTCAACTTAAAAGCAAGAACATGCTGCTCAACTGAAGCTCTAGTACGGAAAATTGTGTAAGTATCTAGCTACAGCAAAAGAGAGGCAAGGAGAACCATTTCTTGAACCGTTGCTTTATTTATAAAGCGGGGCGAAAACCTTTTTCGGTATATACCGTTCTGAATACAATCAGTCATGTATAAGCTACCTGGCCCGTATCTCCTGAAACGCCTCCCGGGTCGCTCCTAGGGTGACTCCGGAGGCCAACCCCACAGCCGGCCCTAGACTACCTTACATCGCCGTCCTTCCCCTGCCGCCGCCGGAGGAGGTCGTCGATGCTGATGGCGGCGGCGGGGCTCTCCCATACGACTCTCTCCTTCCCACCTTCGGTTTGGCGGGTCTCTTCCTGCCCCCTGTACGAGATGTACGTGCATGGATCTCGTGCCCTGTGTGGGCTGCGACCGATCTGGCACGCGACCATCAGCGAGCAGCGCCGGTTGTGTCCTCCGCCGAGCCATACAGGTGCTGCTCCGGCGCGGCTGCTAGCACTGTCTAGGCCCAGATCTGGCTCAGTGCGAGGCCGTGGTGCAAGGTTTTTAATTTCGAAAACAAAACAGTTTCGGAGCCCATCGAAATATACGAAATTTCTGAAATTTCGCATATTTCGGAAATTATTTCTGAAATTTCGCATATTTCGGAAATTATTTCGGACTTTCCGATTTCAAATTTAGCTTAATTTTATTGAATTCTAAAATAATTTAAATTCATTTGAAAATCTGTTTGAATCTGCATCAAAATTTTGGTGTTGATAATATTTCGGACCCACTGAAATATGCACTTTTTTGGAAATTTCATTGAAATTTCGTTGAAATTTTTAACCCTGCCGTGGTGTGGGGTTGGTGCAGGCCATGGCGCTATGGCCGCTGCTGCGATGTGCGATGGAGTGGTGCGGCGCACTTTCAGATCTGGCGCTGTGCATGGCTACTAGCTTCTCCATGCCCGGCTCGGTACGAGGCCGCCCATGGGTGTGCTGGGCCTGCCGAGTTGGGCTGCTGGCTAGCTCGTCGTGGCTCTTTGCTGGAAGTGGAACACGGCACTGAGGTGCTAGCGTTTCGCGCGTGTGGTGGCCGGACGACGGTACTGCGGCGGTCTGGTGGTGGTGATACAGATCCAATCGACTGCATGGTGGTGATTGCAGACTATACTGCAACGATTTCCTATAGCTCCGCGACGCGGGAGTGGTCATCGAAAGATCCTCGGGAAGGCTCATCTCTCTAGATCTAGTGATTAACTTCAATGGTGAGCAATCAAATTATGGACGATGATTTGACGCAGAAGAATGGTTGTGCAGTGACAGTGGTTGCATCGCATGTGCTGTTGGGATCGCGGAAAAATGATGACGACAATACATCATCGATTTAGTAGGTGGTGCTACTCAAGCACCCGGTCTCGAGCTCTAGTGCGAAAGCATAGGTCATACCCAAGTTGGTTATACCTGGCAGTGGTGATGTTTTTTTACATCATTATCTTGTTAAGGCATTGCTCGGATATGCTCGGACTGATTCTTCAGGGTGAAAACCTAGATTCTAGCCTTGTTGGTTGCATACAATGACGATGGCGCTTGAGTGTCGCCCCCTTCTTGAAGGCGTTGCTGTTGAAGAACCTTGTCATACATGTGGTGTCATGAGATGGTTGACGCGAATACGATCATTGTTGTAGTCTGCCAATCAAGGATCTGATCACTTGGGGGGTTTTTATTTTCGCCTACGCATAACTTTGGTCTTATATGACTTTGCTATGTGCAGGTGTGTTGTGTGTGTGCGCGTTGGTGTTGGCTGTGTGCATCCTAACTATGCAGATACCGGATGTATGCTTACTGTGTTTGTATTATCTTGATGCTTCATTTTAAGCAAATAAATCACCCTTTGTCGAAAAAATAAACTATATACCGTTGTGATGATGGATATGGTTCTCTATTAGTATGTTGTGGTAAGCATCCACGGATGGTAATTGTATCGGTTTCTAGTGTGTCCATCAGACATCAATGAATGTACAGCCAAGGAAAACAAAGCTAATGGCATTACTAGAGAGATTTCAGTCGGTTAGTGGGGGCGCAGATCCATTAAAAGTCGAGCGAGGACGTACAAGTAGTATTAGTAATCCTTAACGGGTTTGCTGAATACCAACCGCAGACTGTAATTAGATTTATTCTTAGGTCTCAGGATCTAGATTACAGTTCAGAATTTCCTACACTAGCAATGCTACACAAAATAATAACATCAGATTGATATGTTCTTTTACGTGGGGTTGAGACATGGTTATTTTAAACCAATCAAGTGGCATGCAAGTCTATGTAACTTCTTAAGTGCCATTAGATAAAGAATCAATGCTTACATAATGATTACTCCCTCAGTTCCCAAATATAAGTCTTTCTAGAGATTTCAACAAGTGACTACATACGGAGCAAAATGAATGAATGTACACTCTAAAATATGTCTATATACATCCGTATGTTGTAGTCCATTTGAAATATCTAAAAAGACTTATATTTTGGAACGGAGGGAGTAATTTATAAAATTGAAATGATAATGCCCATAGGTATGTTTGCACTTCGCCCACACGCGTTGATCCATATTGATTCTGTTTTGCACGAATCCTAAAGGAATCTGTTAGAATTTCAGTGCCACGTGGGCATCATCGTGTGTGTGGGCGTTGGAGAGTTCACCCACACGATCCGCAACACGCGGTTGCTAGCTGTGCTGTGTGGGCGAATTAGTTTCTGCCCGTATAGCCACCATCTAGTCCACATGCGTGTGGGCGAACTGCTTTCTGCCCACACTACACTCGTACATTGTTGGATGGCAACTGCAATTGCGCGTACATGACAACTAGGTAAACACACATATCAACTATGATTCGTTGCTAGACGGCAACTGCAGTTGCGCGTATGTGGCAACCAGATAAACACACATGACAACTGTGATTAACCATACATGGCAACTATGGTTGGATCACACGTGGCAACTAGGTAAAAACACTTGGCAACTATTGTTAGACCATATGTGGCAAGTAGTTAATCACACACGGCAACTATGGTTTGATTACATGCGGCAACTACCATAAATTAGACATGACAACTATATAGTTAACCAAAACAGAGAGAGTTGCCATGCTTTTACAACTACATTTGACATTCCGGATAACTACATTTGCCATCCCAAATGGGAACTAAATCATCATCCCGCGGATACCTAACGTAGTTGCGCCTGGACGTGTGGGCATATTTGCTTCGTGCCACACGCGCGGGGTGGGGATGAGTAGTACTTGTTGGACGTGTAGCACGAAGTAGTTGCGCCCACATGTGTGGGCAATTCTAGTGTTCGCCCACACACAACCCGTGTAGGCTGCCTCCTGATTATGCCATACAAGGCGTGTGTGCGGATCTCTAATATACCACACGTGTGGGCGTTATCAGGACCCCTATGTAGAAATAAACCTTGAATGAGTAGCTCTATATATTTGCCAAGCCAATGAAAGAAAGTGAAATAACTATGTGCACCTAATATTGTAGGTGATTTCTCCATGGCACCAAATCCATCACCTTTATTACAGAAAATTTCAAGTTCAACTACCCCCTACGTATTTATAAGCCTCGCTTCCCCACCGGCCCACCCCTATGTATATTTGAGATAAGGACTCCTTAGCATTGGAATAACTTGCGATGATAGATTTTTTGTTCTCCTCTTTCACTTTTTTGCTCGCCGGCTCAACAACCTAGCCCGTGGGTCGGAGTGAGATGCATCAGGAAAGAGGTAGCAACACAAAGGATGGGAATTTGCTCTGTGTCTCAAAAAGAGTGTACGCCGGGAGTTGGAATCGGCGACGCCGGTGCTGCGAGCCAGCGTGGTTTGATGCCGAGACATGGCAGACACGGCTCCCGATTCACCTCCTCCCTTGTTGACACAAGTCAGTCTTTGGTGACTAGTACTCTCTTGCGATGTACATGTACTAAGTTAACTTCAGCCGATTCCTCGAGGCTGTGCAAATGTACTAAGTTCATTTCAGCCGATTCCTTCGAGACGGTCGAGCGGAGACCCAAACGTGTACGACGACATGCACTAGTACGGATAGCAACCTGATAGATTCCACCGGCTACACAGCGTAAAACTAGCGAATCCCTGGATCAATTCTCTAGGAAAACACTCATGGGGGATCGGGAAGCAAAGGTGAGCTAAGATAGGAGATAGGCTAATGGTGGTGCTCACAATCTAGCAAGAGAGGGAATTTGTGTTGATGCTAGCGTGGTTTGGGACAGTGCTCCCCCAGATTTTATTCTTCAGACTTTTTTTTGAAGATCTCTGAGAACTTTGTTTAAATACAGATCTTAGTTTCCCTCAAAAAATAACTTTAGAACTATTCTAACGCTATACTACTTGGTGATTGTACAAGTCCAAGCCAGACAAGTCTGTCATGGTTAATTCCAACATCCCTCCCCGGTCACCGCCGACACCGGCCGATCACTTCCACACGTCTCCATGCCAAAGAGCAGCACTCTCTTGAACTCTGTTGATGGTGGAAGAGGAAGCAACTGTTAAACATTGTAACCCGACATGTGTTATCACGCACCTAAGTGAGAGGAGGGAGGACATTTTAGTCTAAATATTCTTTCCCTATAAGGGTCTAAATGAAAGATTAGGCGTTGCATCAGAGGCATTACCAAAAAATGCCTTTGAAACGCTACCGGCGCTTTTGCTGAACGCCCCCCGGTAGTAAGCGATGTTTAGGCGTTTGACATGTGCCAGGAGTTAGGAGATCCAAATCAAGGTGGTTGTAACGAATGGGCACCGAGCTGCGCGGGCGTCTTTTCCTTTGCGATACTTGGGTCTCCCCCTCTCCATGTGGAAGCTGAAATTGACGGACCTTCAATTCCCCGTGGACAAAGTGGCAAGCAAGTTGCCAATGTATGATGGCAGAAACATCACCACCATCGGGCGAATGACCCTCGTCAAGTCCGTGATCACTTCCCAAGTGGTCTACCCCGCCACCACGTTGGTCATACCGCCAACCATCCTCCACAACATCAACAAGCTCGAAAGAGCCTTCCTATGGTCTGGCTCGGATAAGACATCAGGGGCTAAATGCAAGGTGAACTGAGAGAAAGTTTGCCGGCCACTTCCGTACGGAGGGCTCGGGGTCCTGAACACCGCCAAGTTTACGAGGGCTCTCTGGTTACGATGGCCATGTTACAAATGGAACAACCCAACAAGATGTGGGTGGGGATGGTAAACCCATGTGATGCGGAGGACCTCAACTTTCTCTATGCTTCAACCATCATCACCGTTGGTAACGGCGCGAGGACACCCTTTTGGGACTCCCCTTGGCTTCTTGGGTGTTCGCCAAAAGACATTGCCCCACTCATTTTCGAAGCGTCCAAGAGAAAAAAGTTGGAAGGTCAGGGAGGCCCTCAAGCACAACGCGTGGATCCTCAAGATCAAAACCCCACCAATGTAACCGCCGAGCACATCACACAGTTCTTCACTCTTTGGATGATTCTTAATGAGGTCCACCTTGACGAGCTCACCGAGGATGAAATCATTTGGAAGCATACGAGCAATGGGTAGTATTCGGCGACTTCCGCATACAGGGCACAGTTCCTAGGGATGGTCCTATCGCCCATGGACAGGATGGTTTGGAAGGTTTGGGCACCTCCAAAAGTTAAATTTTTTGCTTGGCTAGCTCTTCAAGATAGGGTCTGGACGGCGGATATATTGGGAAAGCGTGGATGGCCAAATTGTGATGTTTGCCCCCTCTGCAAGAGGGTGCAAGAGTGCGGGCCCCATCTCTTCTTCAAGTGCCGCCACACCCGGTGCCTTTGGTCTTTGGTCATTGGGAAATTCCCCATGCTCAGGCTCGACACTGCCGCTTGGCCCTTGATTCAAACGGTTGAAGATTGGTGGGCAAGCACCTGTGTTGAAGGAACGCCAGATCGTCAAGCCAAGGCCTCCATCACAATGCTCGTCTGTTGGACAGTCTGGAACGAGCGAAATGCAATGGTTTTTAAGCATAAGAGTGCCCCACTGCCAATCTTGCTTTCGTCCATCTCCATCGAGGCAAACCTTTTGGTCATTGCCGAAGCAAAGAAATTAGGGTCTTTTATTGCACGCGAATAATCCGCATGTCGTGTATTCGGTGCTTGTAACAAACTCTATTCTCTCTTATTTAATGGATGAGGCAAAGCTTTTGCCTCCATTTAAAAAAAACATGTGCCGGGAAATGCAGGGAGCTTCGGATGTGTTTTCTTAAAATGCCTACATAAGCATCATATTTTGAGGCTTGGTCATAATTGCCTTCTATACCAAAGAATTTGAGGCAATTTACCAATATGCCACCATAAAAATGCATTTGATTGTTGACCGTGTTGTCGTGGGGAGAGAGGCAGTGTGCCCCAATGCTGCCTGGCCAGAGAAGAAGAGGCTAGACCGCCGGGAGAACGCACCACCGTAAACCCAAGCCACTGGTGCCACGAACGACCAACCAACGACCATAAGCCGACCAACATCAAAGCCAAAACTCGACCATATGCCAAGGACCATCTATCGGTGCAGAAGAACCGGCGTGGGGCAGAAGACGATGACAAAAGCATGAGTGGGAAAGATTGGACGATGGGAGGGGATGTGTCCTAGCCAAGATCAACCAAGAGTAGAAGAAGGGCTCCAGATCTGGCAGCGGGCCGCCCAGATCTAGAGGGAGATGTCCGTGATGGGGTGGAAAAACACTGGACAGGGATGCGGCGAGGTCTGCGTACCAGCCCGTGGCCGAGGATGACCGGAGGTAGTGCAGAAAGCCAAATCCGCAGGAGGGGCACATGAATTCATCCAAGAACGACTGATGTAGGATGATCTCGACCTTGGTGACGCCTCAATGAAGCTGAAGAGACGACCGAATTCCATTGAGGTACCGGTGTCTTTATAATGTAATTCTTCACTATTATAGTTGTTGATATTTTTTCTATATATCCGGTCAACATCAGAAAGAATTGGTTTCTAATTGATTTTATCCATCAACTATTTGGGGACGGAGGGAGAAGAAGAAGAGGCCGGTGGTGAGGGGAGCAGTATGCCCAGAGTGGATGGAGGGGATGAAAATATTCTGGTCCAGGAGGGAAGTTGACTCCATTGCAGCATTCACTTAGGGCAGCAGTCACTTAGAGCATCATCGATGGCCCCAATCCTCCGTCGGGAAGCCGAACCACAAAAACGACCTAGAAAAACTTCCATGTTTAACTATTTGAGAGGAGATTAGTGCAATATTAGTTGGGTTGGTTCATTTTGGATGTACTGATGTTGCTGGAGATAGGAACAATGTCGGGCTTCCCAGTGTGCGAGTTTGTAGCAAGTGGTACATTTTCCCGCGATGAGAAACCAAGGTATCAATCCGACGAGGTACCGGTTGAAATGCCCAACACCACAAATAAAACCTAACTTGTGTCCCCAATAGTTCTAATAAGGTTGTCAAGCTTACTAGTCTTTCTAGTTGCACAAGACAATTAAAAGATAGGGTGGTGGATACTGTTTAGCAAACCTTTAATAAATCCAATTCATATTCAATAATCAAAGCTTTAGAAAATAGACAAGTGGTATAAGTTAATCCCTGAGTTCGAACACGACATTTAGCCCTGTACTATAGCTGACCACTTGGCTACACCAATATGCTGGTACGAAACTTCTTGCATGAAGATATGAGTAGACAAACTAATTTGTAGCTCACTGTAGCATAGTAGGTTAGCTGAAAATCCATCCAGTGATTGAGTCGGATGGATCCATATAAAAAGAATGCAATACCTTATATTTTCCATCCTTATTTCCCTTTTTCTTGAGAAGATATTCAATGTTTACCTTTCACATCCTTAGGTCTCTGGATCTAGATTACATCTATGAATTTCCCTCGCTGCATAATATAGTACATCTAACCAAAATGATAACATCAGATTGATATGGTATTTTTTACATGGGGTCGGGGTTGAGACGTGGTTATTTTAACCAAACGAAGTTACATGCAAGTCTATGCAACTGCTCAAGTGCAAAAGAATCAATGCTCACATGATGATCCATAAAATGAAGTTTCTTGGCCTATATAGAAATAAATCATGAATGAGTAGCTCTATATTTGACAAGCCGCTGACAAAACATGTGGAATAGCTCTCTGGCTCTACGCATTATTATTCAAGTTCAGCTACCGTCTAGGTATTTATAAGCCTCCCTTATCATCTTGATGACTCCTTGAGATATCGATTCCCTAGCATTGGGATAACTAGCGATGATAAAAAATTGTTCCCCTCTTTCAATTTTTTTTCTTGCCGGCTCAACAGCCTAGCCCCTGGGTGGGAGTGAGATGCATCAGGAGAGGAGAGAGGTAGCAACATAAAGGATGGCAATTTGCTCGGTATCTCAAAAACTGTGTACGCCCACAGTAGGAATCAGTGACACTGGTGCTGCGAGCTAGCATGGTTTGAGGCCGCGACGCGGCAGACACGGCTCTCGATCCACCTCCTCCCTTGTTGACACAAGCGAGTCTTTGACAACCAGTACTTTCCGGCGCTGCACATGTAGTAAGTTAACTTTAGCCGATTCCTTCTGGCTTCCCGCACGTACTAAGTCAATTTCCGCCGATTCTTTCCAGCAAGTCGATCGGAGACCCAGACATATACAACGACATGCACTAGTATGGCTAGCAACCTGGTGGATTCCGCCGTCTGCATAGCGTAAATCTAGCAAATCCTTGGATCAATTATCTAGGAAAACACTCACAAGATCGGGAAGCAAAGGTGAGCTGGGTTCGGAGATAGGCTAATGGTGCTGCTCACAATCTAGCAAGCGAGAGAATTTGTGTTGATGGTAGTGTGGTTTGGGATAGTGCTCCCTTAGATTTATTCTTCAGATTATTTCCTCCGAGATCTCTGAGAACTTTGTTTAAAGGGGTAAGTTTTTTTTTCGTCCTCGAACTCTTCCGAGAGTTCAGAAATCGTCCCTCAACTCTAATCCGGAGAGTTTTCGTTCCTCAACTATCAAAACCGGAGAGTTTTCGTCCCTCGTGCCGCTTGGGGCGGTTTTCGTCCGACATGAACAGTCGATCGGTGAACGGGAAATCCGAAAAATAGCAAAAAAGCAAAAAAAAAAAAAAATGAAAATTTGATCCCACGAATTTTCAGATTTTTTCCCTATTTTTTCCAAATTTACTGTTCATCGATTTACTGTTCACTTCGGACGAAAACTGCCCGAATCGGCACGAGGGACGAAAACTATCCGGTTTTGATAGTTAAGGGACGAAAACTATCCGGATTAGAGTTGAGGGACGATTTCTAAACTCTCGGAAGAGTTTGAGGACGAAAAGTATACTTATCCCTTGTTTAAATAAAGATCTTAGTTTCCTTTTTTTGCGGGAAATCTTCCGATCTATTCATCTTCAATGATGGTAGTACAACGAATAACGTGTTCTTCATTGTAGAGAGTCTCATGTTTAGTCACTTTCATATACTAGTGCGAATTTTCATTATAGAACTTGGCTTGTATATTCCAACGATGGGCTTCCTCAAATGCCCTAGGTCTTCGTGAGCAAGCAAGTTGGATGCACACCCACTAGTTTCTTTTATTGAGCTTTCATTCATATTTAGCTCTAGTGCATCCGTTGCATGGCAATCCCTACTCACTCACATTGATATCTATTGATGGGAATCTCCATAGCCCGTTGATACGCCTAGTCGATGTGAGACTATCTCCCTCCTTTTTGTCTTCTCCACAACCACCTCTATTCCACCCATAGTGCTATATCCATGGCTCACGCTCATGTATTGCGTGAAAGTTGAAAAGTTTGAAAAGATAGAGTATGAAATCAAATGCTTGGCTGAAATCGGGGTTGTGCATGATATGAATATTTTGTGTGATGAAGAGGGAGCATAGCTAGACTATATGATTTTGTAGGGATAACTTTCTTTAGCCATTGTATTTTGAGAAGACATGATTGCTTTGTTAGTATTGCTTGAAGTATTGTTATTTCTTATGTCAATATAGACTTTTATCTTGAATCTTTCAGATCTGAACATTCATGCCACAATTAAGAGAATTACATTGAAAAACTATATTGGTTAGCATTCCACATCAAAAATTCTTTCTTTATCATTTACCTACTCGAGGACGAGCATGAATTAAGCTTGGGGATGCTTGATACGTCTCCAACGTATCTATAAGTTTTGATTGTTCCATGCTATTATTTATGAAGTCTTGGATGTTTAATGGGCTTTATCATTCACTTTTATATCATTTTTGGGACTAACCTACTAACCCAAAGGCCCAGTCCAGATTGCTGTTTTTTGCCTATTTCAGGGTTTTGCAGAAAAGGAATATCAAACGGAGTCCAAACGGAATGAAACCTTCGCGAGAGATATTTTTGTCTATTTCAGGGTTTTGCCAGAAAATCACGCACGCGGAGCTTGAGGACCAAGTCAGGGGACAGAGAGGTGGCCCTCGAGGGTGGGGGGCGCGCCCCCCTTCCCAGGGCGCGCCCCCTGCCTCGAGGCCCCCTCAAGTGGCCCCCGGTGCCCTCCTTCTTCCTATATAAGTCCACGTACCCCAGAAACTCCATACGCAGAGAGAAAACCCTAATTCCACCACCGCAGCTTCTGTTCCCATGGAGATCCCATCTTGGAGCCTGTTCCGGAGCTCCACCGGAGGGGGATCCATCACAAAGGCCTTCTTCATCATCATCATCGCCCTCACCATGAGTTGTGAGTAGTTTACCACAGACCTTCGGGTCCATAGCTAGTATCTAGATGGCTTCTTCTCTCTCTCTGGATCTCAATACAAAGTTCTCCTCGGTATTCGAGGAGATCTATTCAATGTAATCTCTTCTTGCAGTGTGTTTGTCGAGATTCGATGAATTGTGAGTTTATGATCAAGGTTATCTATGAAAGCTATTTGGTTCTTCTCTGAACTTTTTATGTGTGCTCATAATATCCTTGCAAGTCTCTTCGAATAATCGGTTTGGTTTGGCCTACTGGATCTATAGTTCTTGCAATGGGAGAAGTGCTTGGCTTTGGGTTCAATCTTGCGATGTCCTTTCCCAGTGACAGTAGGGGCAGCAAGGCACGTATTGTATTGTTGCCATCGAGGATAAAAAGATGGGGTTTACATCATATTGCTTGAGTTTATCCCTCTACATCATGTCATCTTGCTTAAAGCGTTACTCTGTTCGTATGAACTCAATACACTAGATGCATGCTGGATAACGGTCGATGTGTGGAGTAATAGTAGTAGATGCAGGCAGGAGTCGGTCTACTTATCTCGGACGTGATGCCTATATACAATGATCATGCCTAGATAGTCTCATAATTATTCGCTTTTCTATCAATTGCTCGACAGTAATTTGTTTACCCACCGTAGAATATCGCTATCATGAGAGAAGCCACTAGAGAAAACTATGGCCCCCGGGTCTATTCTCAACATATCAATCTACATCTACTTTACTTTTACCGCTTTTATTTGCTGTTTTATTAAACCAAAAATACCAAAAATATAAACTATCATCTCTATTAGATCTTACTCTCGTAAGTGACCGTAAAGGGATTGACAACCCCTTATCGCGTTGGCTGCGAAGTTCTTATTTGTTTGTGCAGGTGCGAGGGACTCGCGCGTGGTTTCCTACTGGATTGATACCTTGGTTCTCAAAAACTGAGGGAAATACTTACGCTACTGTGCTGCATCTCCCTTTCCTCTTCGAGGGAATACAATGCAAGCTCAAGAGGTAGCAGGTATATATAGGCAACCAATTGTTCCGGGTTCGTTACAGAAACTGGGACAGAAGTGGAGCCTTTAGTCCCGGTTCCAGACACGAACCGGGACCAATGGGTTTGGGCCAGGAGCGAGGCCCATTGGTCCCGGTTCGTGCCTAGAACCGGGACAAATGGGTCTAGACCAACCGGGACAGATGCCCAATGAGGCCCGACCGCCCCCCTAGGCCAACGAACCGGGACGTATGCCCCCATGGGTCCCGGTTCGTAGGTGAACCGGGACTAATGGGCTTGCCAGGCCCGAACCAAAGCCATGTTTTCTACTAGTGACACAACCTTAACGAAGAGTCTAGCAAAGTATATATAAAAAACGACAAGTTGGCAACAGTAAAGCCATATGAGTCCAAAACTATGCCAATGTCGACGGAGGAGGTGGACCAATCCGGAGATTATGTTGCCATCCATGTTGGGTAAAAACCTCCCTGGCCACCCGCTCCAACCGCATACACAGCGCCTTGAACAACGATTGATACTCCGTTCGCTGTAGCGTAGACCACATACGAAGCTAGTGCGTACAATGGTAAATAACCTGCATAGAAGAAGAGGTTTTGCCATTAAAAACACAATTGTTTCTACAAAGCCAGAGCGACCATAATAAGGCAGACGCTCCCACCCGTATTAGCGTACTAATTGTATTGGGTATTCCATCAAGCCAGTGACCATATATATTGGCAACACTTGTTGGTGGATACAAATTGGACACTATTTGGATGACTGACCATATAGAACACGCGAACTTGCACTGAAAGAAGAGGTGTTTAATTGTCTTGTCATGAGTACAAAAGCTACACTTCTTACATCCTTGCCAGTTGCGTCGAGCGAGGTTGTCTTTTGTTAGCACAACTCCTCTCCGAAGATACCACATGAAAATCTTATTTTTTAGTGGCATCTTTGATTTCCGTATTAGTTTATTATTATTCAATGGAACCTCTGAGTGCGAGAGTGCACGGTACATAGAGTCAACTGTGTAGGATCCAGATGTAGTGAGATTCCAGCGAAACACATCCCTCCCTTGTGTCAAGTTAACCGAATCCAAACGGGATAGAAGATGTTGCCATGATGCAAGGCGGAGGCCAATCAAATCCCTCCTAAATGATACATTCGGCGGGGAGGGGCTGAGAACGTGCGTAAGAGTATCATTCTTATTGCGTACAATTCGGTACAAGGCCGATACTGTTCCTGAAGAGTGATGTTTCCTAGCCACCTATCCTCCCAGAAACGTATCTCGGAGTCGTCCTTTATCGCGAATGATCCAAATCGGAATAGATGTTTCTTTACCGCCATCAGAACAGACCAAAAATGTGAGTCACCAGGTTTCCAATATGCCTGGGACAACGCTTTTTGCCCTAGATACTTATTGCGCAATAGGGTTTGCAAAACACCATCCTCGGCAAGTAGCTTGAACAACCATTTACTGAGCAAGGCATCATTCTTAACCTGGAGGTCCTGAACACCTAAACCTCCCTGGTCTTTTGGTTGACAAACCAAACTCCATTTGGTTAGCCTATACTTTTTATTCTCACTATCTCCTTGCCAAAAGAATCTGGATTTGAAGTAATCCAGTCTTTGCAGAACCCATTCGTGAATTTGGAAAAATGAGAGCATGTAGAGAACCATGTTTGTGAGAACATAATTGATGAAAACTAGTCGCCCTCCAACAGAGAGCAACTTGCCTTTTCAACTGCTCAACCGTTTCTCCAATGGCTCTTCAACATGTTTCCACTCCGCATTAGTGAGACGCCGATAATGAATCGGAATTCACAAATATTTAATCGGGAATTGGCCTTGTGCACAACCAAACAAGTCCGCATATTGTGCAGTCGCCTCCTTGGCTTCTCCGAAACAGAACAATTCACTTTTATGGAAGTTAATTTTCAGACCTGACATTTGCTCAAAAGTTGAAAGCAATAATTTCCTATTTTTAGCCTTATCTAGGTCATGTTCCATAAAAAGAATTGTATCATCGGCATATTGCAAGATAGAGAGTCTGCCATCCACAAGATGTGGCACTACTCCTGCAATTTGACCGTCTTGTTTGGCGCGTTTGATCAAAGTAGCCAACATGTCAGCGACAATGTTAAATAACATTGGAGACACTGGGTCACCCTATCGTAATCCCTTTTTCGTCTGAAAGTAATGACCTACATCATCATTGACTTTTATAGCCACACTACCTCCAGTAACGAAATTTTGGACCCAGTCGCGCCATTTATCTGAGAAACCTTTCATTCTTAGGGTCTGTTGGAGAAATGACCATTTGACTTTGTCATATGTCTTTTCAAAGTCAATTTTAAATACTACTATACTCATGTTCTTCCGGTGCATCTCATGGACGGTCTCGTGAAGGATTACTACTCCATTGAGTATATTTCGTCCTTGCATGAAAGCCGTTTGGGATGACTGAACAACATGATCGGCGACCGTTGAGCCTATTAGTCGCAACTTTGGTGAAGATTTTGAAGCTGACATTAAGGAGGCAGATCGGTCTGAACTGTTGAATCTGTTCAGCCTCCTTAGTCTTTGGCAACAAAACAATCTCGCCAAAATTAAGCCTAGATAGGTCTAGTTGGCCGGCATGAAAAAAATTGAACAACTCCATTAGGTCAGTCTTGATGACATCACAGAAGTTCTGATAGAACTCCGCGGGGAAACCATCAGGGCCTGGAGCTTTGTTATGTTCCATTTGGAACACCGCAGCTCGCACCTCCTCTTCAGAGAAAGGTGCCGTCAGGATATCATTCTCTTCTTCTATGACTTGTGGAATGTCATCTGTCCGGGTCTTATCTAGAGTGAAGTTCCCTTCCTCTGGAGCCCCAAACAGACACTTGTAGTATTTGGTTATATAACGCTTAAGCTCTGCCTGACCCTCGATCCGTCCCTCATCCTGTTGGAGGCTAAAAATACACTTCTTCCTATGCCGCCCATTGACGACCATTTGGAAATATCGTGTATTGTTGTCTCCCTCCAAAATGAATTGGGCACCTAATCTTCGATACCACTTGATTTCCTCTTCTCGCAATAGACGTGCAATCTACTCATTGGATTGATTTTTCATATCAATCTCCTGTTGAGACAAAATGCGAGTCTCTGCTATTTTGTCGAGGTCATCTATAATAGTGGAAAGGCATTGCTTTTCTTTTTTATATGTACCACTTGTGTGTTTGGCCCATCCAGTTAGGAACCGCCTCATGCCTCGAATTCTGAAGTTCCATCTTTGAATCGGTGTGCGACCAATGGCAGGCCTCTCCCATAAATTCTTAACTATATCCGAAAAACCATCCCGATGTAACCATCCCAATTAAAATTTGAATGGACAGTGAGCAGTGGGAGAGCTAGTTGAGTTAGAATCAAGAATGATGGGTGCATGGTCCGAAAGTGACTCAATACGCTCTAGCGCACGCACTGTTACCATAGGGAACTTTAATTCCCATTCGGTATCCATGAGTACCCGACCGAGCTTCTCGTATGTCAGCACCGGACGGTTGTTGTCCCAAGTGAACTGTCGCCCCGACATACTAGCTTCTCGAAGATTCAAACTGTCAATTACAATGTTGAATAAGAAAGGCCAGTGTGTGTGTCAAAACGATTATTATTTTTCTCTTCCTAGTATCTAAGGATATTGAAGTCTCCTCCAATAAGCATTGGATGGGGGTTATCCTTAGCCAAGTTCACCAATTCCCAAAGGAAAGCGGATTTATTCTCATCTTGGGCAACCCCATAGACTGCAATCAGGCTCCATGTATAATTGTCAGCTCTATTTCGAAGGTGGAATTTGATGTGAAATTCACCAACCGAAAAAGCTAACAAGTCCATGGTTGTGGTTTGTATCCCAAGTAAGATTCCTCCGGACCTTCCAAGTGGTGGTAAGCAATGCCATGTATATTCCAAACCACCTGATAGGTGATCAAAGATATGTGCACGAAAGTCACATTTACCAGCCTCGGAAATTGCAACAAAATCTAACCGATGGTCACGAACACAATCACCGACGTGTTTATGTTTAGCCAAGTATGAAAGACCTCTGCTTAGGGGTGGATTAACGAGCTGCTCGGCTCATTAAGCTCGTACTTGTTAAGCTCGTGCTCGTTAAGGCTCGGCTCGTTAAGCTCGTTAAGATTAACGAGCAGAAAACCCTGCTCGGCACGGTTCGTTTAAAGCTCGTTAAGCTCGTGAGCGCTCATTAACAGATTTTGATGTCTGACGGTGTACACGATAAGCGTGTATGTTTGGTTTTTAAGAAGGAAGATGGTGACTAGAAAACAAAATGCACTAGTTTGTTGCCTCCCATATAGATTAGATTGAGTGAATGGCCCGAGGTGCTACGAAAATTTTGTCAGGTAAGATAAAAATATGTGTTGTGTTGTTACTAACAAGCATAACGAGCTACTCGTGAAACTCGTTAAGCTTAACAAGCTGAATCAATGATTGGCTCTGTTCATTAAGAAGTGATCCACGAGCTTAACGAGCCGAACTATCGAGCTCTCATTAAGCTCGCGAGCTTCGAGCTTTTGGTCCAGCCCTACCTCTGCTATTCCAAAACATGCCTCTCATGTGGAAACTCGGGTCAGGGTGGATACCTTCGCCTTCTTGGGCAGTTTTTGTTTCTTTTTTGAGTAGTGGGATTTTGATTTATGCGAGGACGCGGTGAAGTCACAAAACATGGACCCAAGTCGTGCGTCATCTAATCCGACCTCAGTTACCGCACCAACCAAGTGGGAGAGAAGCGGACCGTCATAAGAAGTTGCCGGTTCCCCCTCCTCAGTTTCGGGGTATGGTAAGGGGCTCGAACACTTTGGAGAAACCTTTAATCGGTCTACCTCCATGTGTTTAAGCACCCCCACCGAAATGCAAACATCATTATCATTTTTTCCAATTTTAATTCCAACGTTATTTAAACTAGAGGAAATACGAGAATCAGAAAAAGAAAGAAATGATTTATTGCAAGGTATACCTGTAGGAGGGTCGAGGTTATGCTCCGCCTGACGCCGCATCGCCTTGGAGAGGGAGCACTCATCAGTGGCCGAGGACCCGTCAGCAGCGGTGAAGTGACGACCACTGCGCCGTAATGGAGTATCCGCCAGCTTGGTTGGAGTAGAATGGAGCACCGGCTGCGGCGTTGGAGAAGAAGGAGGCGATCCCAACGGTGCAGCAGCTCCTGGCTCCATTAGAACATCAGCAATGGGTAACGAGGATAGCTCCATGCTTCGCCCCATGGCTGGACCAAGTGTCACCGCAGCAGCTAGATGACAGCTCGGCGCGCTGTGTAGTGAGCGTGACGACGCAGGTGATTGCAGAACCTTTGCCTGAGTAGTCATGGGCTGTACTGGGCGTCCATCGCCGGTAGTTGTTGACGACCTAGCTCAGCGACAGCGGCCTCCTGTAGGGTCGGCTGCACAGAGCCATGCAACCCCATGGGTGAGTTTTTGTTGGCTGAAGCATCCATGCAAGTATCAGTATGTACACATGCAGCTAGGGTTGCACCCATGCAAGCATGCCCGTCCATGAGTGGAGATTCCACGGCCGCCACTCGCGGTGTCCTGAGCAAAGGCAGCTCATTCTGCATAAGAGGTTGGTGCAGCGGTGTACCAAGGTTGACGGATACCGGAGATGGCGCCGGTAGAAGAAATAGTTCCCCCCGCCTCTCTTTTGCGCGCAAACTTAAAGAAAGAACATGGTGTTAGTGCTCAACTGAAGCTCTAGTACAGTCAAACTGTGGTAGTATCTAGCTGCACGCAAAAGAGAGGCGGGGAGAACCATTTCTTCTACTATAGCTACCGCTCTAGTGACAGATCAGTTACTAACGTGTCCATCAGACGTGGATATGAATGTACACCCAAGCAAAACTAGAATGCCATTCCTTGAGACCTTTCAGTCGGTAATGACGTCGCCGCGTCCGATATTGCATTCGTAGAGGCATGTAGCCAACGAACGAATTTCGTTCACTTCATAGCAATGCTAGCCAAAATAATTAAATTGCACTGACACATTTTTTTACATAGGGTTCAGTCATGGTTATTTTATACCAATCAAGTTGCACACAATTCTATGCAACTGATCATGTGCCATTAGATAAAAAATAAATGGTCACATGTTGATCTGTTCTACGAAAAGAAGTTTCTTTGCCTATGTAGAAATGAACCAAGAATTAGTAGCTCTATATTTGCCAAGCCACCGGCAAAACATGTGCAATAACCCTCCGCATCTAATATCGTACATGATCTATGCTCTTCACAGCATCAAAACCATCACCTTTATTACAGAAATTTTCAAGTTCGACTACGACCTGCGTATTTATAAGCCATTCTTTCCCGTCCTAATGTCTATTTGATAAAATTTCCTAGCATTGGAAGAACAAGCGATGATATGTTGTCATTCTCTTTGAATTTTTGGCTCACTATGTCAACGGTCCAGCTATTGGGTGGCACTGGGAGTGATAGGTATCGGGAGAGACGTAGCAACATGAATTGTGGTTGTTTGCTGCCAGAGTCAACAATGGTGTACCCCGGGAGCTGGAACATGTGACGTCCAAGCTGCAACAGGCGACGTTGGTGTGGCGACAGCAAATGCAGCGAGCTAGCGTGCTGAGATGGTGAACCACCATGGCCCTGAGACTAACATGATTGAACTGTGACCGAAGACTTTAGTTAAATGTGGTGTCCTTTTCTCACAATATTTCTACTACAATTTTCCTGATAATAGGTACTCTAGAAATTGAATACTCCCTCTGTCCCATAATATAAAAACGTTTTTGACATTACACTAGTGTCAAAGACGTTCTTATATTATGGGACGGGGGGAGTATTACGCAACAAGCTTGCTTAGCGAGTTTCACTTTAGCCAAGATCAAACTAAGTTCAACATAATCAGAAGTTCAGAACATAACTGGCACGATAAGTTAACAAGGAAAAAAGTACAAAACTAAGAAGCAAAGAACGGGTGATAGCACTAATTAGCGTAGCTCCTCTGCACTTAATAGTATGCTAGCTAAATATGTCAAAAGAAGCTTCGTATATACAGAGTACATGCTGGAAACCGTTGAAGAAAGGGTAAGAAGTCAAATACATGGGTAGTATCTATCTCTCTTCAATTCGCAAGAGAACACACACATCTATCTTAATGTAATACTTGGCCGAACAAGGTTTTCTTGGAAAGAAAATGGAGATTAACCAAGTGATCTAAATGCTTTGATAATTATTTACAGAGGGAGGTTCACTTGAGTGGTTGGTTGTTCGTGAAGAGACTCATTACACAGAGCAACATGGAGACAAAGGGATCTACTTGTTGCTAGCTATTCAGTGAATTGGTTGACTTCCAAAAAATTGTTAGATGATGCAAGGGACAAATAGTCAGTTGCCTTGCTTATTCAATACATGAGTTTGTTATTAGAGTTGTAGCATAAAGTTTGCGTGCATATCTGAAGTCTGAAGGTTGTAGGTTATTTATTGAAGTGACAACAAACCATGTGGTGGCACTACAGCAGTGACCACACTATATCTTTTGCTATTTTAGTCACTACATTTATTTACATTTCACTTAAATCTGATTCAGTAACCATGCATAGTTAGATAACATCGGTTCAGAATGGCATGTTTATACATAAGTTAAGTTTCAGCACTGACTTTGCAACACAACAACTACATATATCAGGTCCATCTATAGATGTTCATGCATAATAACATGGGTATTAAACTAGCTGAGAGCTCGAGAGAGGCGTTTTGGAGGCCGAGCTACCTGTAGGCCGTTATCTATACCATACGTTGTAGTGTTGCGATGTGTGCTGCTTAGGCGCCTCGTCGTCGACGGGAACGTCTCCTCCCACTGAAAGCGCATCGCCGAAAATTCTGAAATAAATCCAGGAATAATGCAAACACCAGGATTTGAACCCTGGTGGGTTGGGGATATCACTGTCCACCTAACCATCTCAACCAGGTTGGCTCGCTGGGCTGGTGGGTCATTAAATGGGATTGATGGACCTATGTTATGTTACAGATTTTCCTCAAAAAAAGGAAACGTTTCCTGAATGCAATGTACACTAGTGCAGAACCGGGCAATAGCACCGGTTCGTAAGGCCCTTTAGTGCAGGTTCCGTAACCGGCACTAAAGTGTGGGCACTAAAGCCCCCCCCCCTTTAGTACCGTTTCAGCACGAACCGGTGCTAAAGGGCAACCACGTGGCACGAGACAGCTCCGGGGGCCGGGAGCCCTTTAGTACCGGTTGGTAAAACCAACCGGTACTGCAAGGTTTGGGGTTTTTTGGTTTTTTGATTTCTTTTTCATTCAATTTTGAGTTTTCCATTTAATTTTTTTCGTTTGCTGGTATTTTACGATACTACACATGATATGTTGTCATTCTCTTTGAATTTTTGGCTCACTATGTCAACGGTCTAGCTATTGGGTGGCATTGGGAGTGATAGGTATCGGGAGAGACGTAGCAACATGAATTGTGGTTGTTTGCTGCCAGATTCAACAATGGTGTACGCCGGGACCTGGAACATGTGACGTCCAAGCTGCAACAGGCGACGTTGATGCGGCGACAACAAATGCAGCGAGCTAGCGTGCTGAGATGGTTAACAACCATGGCCCTGAGACTAACATGATTGAACTGTGACCGAAGACTTCAGTTAAATGTGGTGTCCTTTTCTCACAATATTTCTACTACAATTTTCCTGAGAGTAGGTACTCTAGAAATTGAATACTCCCTCTGTCCCATAATATAAAAACGTATTTGACAAAGACGTTCTTATATTATGGGACGGAGAGAGTATTACGCAACAAGCTTGCTTAGCGAGTTTCACTTTAGCCGAGATCAAACTAAGTTCAACATAATCAGAAGTTCAGAACACAACTGGCACGATAAGCCAACAAGGACAAAAGTACAAAACTAAGAAGCAAAGAACGGGTGATAGCACTAATTAGCGTAGCTCCTCTGCACTTAATTGTATGCTAGCTAAATATGTCAAAAAAAGCTTCGTATATTCAGAGTACATGCTGGAAACCGTTGATGAAAGGGTAAGAAGTCAAATACATGGGTAGTATCTATCTCTCTTCAATTCGCAAGAGAACACGCACATCTATCTTAATGTAATACTTGGCCGAACAAGGTTTTCTTGGAAAGAAAATGGAGATTAACCAAGTGATCTAAATGCTTTGATATTTCTTTACAGAGGGAGGTTCACTTGAGTGGTTGGTTGTTCGTGAAGAGACTCATTACACAGAGCAACATGGAGACAAAGGGATCTACTTGTTGCTAGCTATTCAGTGAATTGGTTGACTTCCAAAAAATTGTTAGATGATGCAAGGGACAAATAGTCAGTTGCCTTGCTTATTCAATACATGAGTTTGTTATTAGAGTTGTAGCATAAAGTTTGCGTGCATATCTGAAGTCTGAAGGTTGTAGGTTATTTATTGAAGTGACAGCAAACCATGTGGCGGCACTACAGCAGTGACCACACTATATCTTTTGCTATTTTAGTCACTACATTTATTTACAATTCACTTAAATCTGATTCAGTAACCATGCATAGTTAGATAACATCGGTTCAGAATGGCATGTTTATACATAAGTTAAGTTTCAGCACTGACTTTGCAACACAACAACTACATATATCAGGTCCATCTATAGATGTTCATGCATAATAACATGGGTATTAAACTAGCTGAGAGCTCGAGAGAGGCGTTTTTGAGGCCGAGCTACCTGTAGGCCGTTATCTATACCGTACGTTGTAGTGTTGCGATGTGTGCTGCTTAGGCGCCTCGTCGTTGCCGGGAACGTCTCCTCCCACTGAAAGCGCATCGCCGAAAATTCTAAAATAAATCCAGGAATAATGCAAACACCAGGATTTGAACCCTGGTGGGTTGGGGATATCACTGTCCACCTAACCATCTCAACCAGGTTGGTTCGCTGGCTGGTGGGTCATTAAATGGGATTGATGGACCTATGTGATGTTACCGATTTTCCTCAAAAAAAGGAAACGTTTCCTGAATGCAATGTACACTAGTGCAGAACCGGGCAATAGCACCGGTTCGTAAGGCCCTTTACTGCCGGTTCCGTAACCGGCACTATAGTGTGGGCACTAATGCCCCCCCCCCCCCTTTAGTACCGTTTCAGCACGAACCGGTGCTAAAGGGCAACCACGTGGCACGAGACAGCTCCGGGGGCCGGGAGCCCTTTAGTACCGGTTGGTAAAACCAACCGGTACTGCAAGGTTTGGGTTTTTTTGGTTTTATGATTTATTTTTCATTTAATTTTGTATTCTCCATTTAATTTTTTTTTCGTTTGCTGGTATTTTACGATACTAGACATGATATGTTGTCATTCTCTTTGAATTTTTGGCTCACTATGTCAACGGTCTAGCTATTGGGTGGCACTGGGAGTGATAGGTATCGGGAGAGACGTAGCAACATGAATTGTGGTTGTTTGCTGCCAGAGTCAACAATGGTGTACGCCGGGAGCTGGAACATGTGACGTCCAAGCTGCAACAGGCGACGTTGGTGTGGCGACAGCAAATGCAGCGAGCTAGCTTGCTGAGATAGTGAACAACCATGGCCCTGAGACTAACATGATTGAACTGTGACCGAAGACTTTAGTTAAATGTGGTGTCCTTTTCTCACAATATTTCTACTACAATTTTCCTGAGAGTAGGTACTCTAAAAATTGAATACTCCCTCTGTCCCATAATATAAAAACGTTTTTGACATTACACTAGTGTCAAAGACGTTCTTATATTTTGGGACGGAGGGAGTATTACGCAACAAGCTTGCTTAGCGAGCTTCACTTTAGTCGAGATCAAACTAAGTTCAACATAATCAGAAGTTCAGAACACAACTGGCACGATAAGCCAACAAGGACAAAAGTACAAAACTAAGAAGCAAAGAACGGGTGATAGCACTAATTAGCGTAGCTCCTCTGCACTTAATTGTATGCTAGCTAAATATGTCAAAAGAAGCTTCGTATATACAGAGTACATGCTGGAAACCGTTGATGAAAGGGTAAGAAGTCAAATACATGGGTAGTATCTATCTCCCTTCAATTCGCAAGAGAACACGCACATCTATCTTAATGTCATACTTGGCCGAACAAGGTTTTCTTGGAAAGAAAATGGAGATTAACCAAGTGATCTAAATGCTTTGATATTTCTTTACAGAGGGAGGTTCACTTGAGTGGTTGGTTGTTCGTGAAGAGACTCATTACACAGAGCAACATGGAGACAAAGGGATCTACTTGTTGCTAGCTATTCAGTGAATTGGTTGACTTCCAAAAAATTGTTAGATGATGCAAGGGACAAATAGTCAGTTGCCTTGCTTATTCAATACATGAGTTTGTTATTAGAGTTGTAGCATAAAGTTTGCGTGCATATCTGAAGTCTGAAGGTTGTAGGTTATTTATTGAAGTGACAGCAAACCATGTGGCGGCACTACAGCAGTGACCACACTATATCTTTTGCTATTTTAGTCACTACATTTATTTACATTTCACTTAAATCTGATTCAGTAGCCATGCATAATTAGATAACATCGGTTCAGAATGGCATGTTTATACATAAGTTAAGTTTCAGCACTGACTTTGCAACACAACAACTACATATATCAGGTCCATCTATAGATGTTCATGCATAATAACATGGGTATTAAACTAGCTGAGAGCTCGAGAGAGGCGTTTTGGAGGCCGAGCTACCTGTAGGCCGTTATCTATACCATACGTTGTAGTGTTGCGATGTGTGCTGCTTAGGCGCCTCGTCGTCGACGGGAACGTCTCCTCCCACTGAAAGCGCATCGCCGAAAATTCTGAAATAAATTTAGGAATAATGCAAACACCAGGATTTGACCCCTGGTGGGTTGGGGATATCACTGTCCACCTAACCATCTCAACCAGGTTGGTTCGCTGGGCTGGTGGGTCATTAAATGGGATTGATGGACCTATGTGATGTTACAGATTTTCCTCAAAAAAAGGAAACGTTTCCTGAATGCAATGTACACTAGTGCAGAACCGGGCAATAGCACCGGTTCGTAAGGCCCTTTAGTGCCGGTTCCGTAACCGGCACTAAAGTGTGGGCACTAAAGCCCCCCCCCCTTAGTATCGTTTCAGAACGAACCGGTGCTAAAGGGTAACCACGTGGCACGAGACAGCTCCGGGGGCCGGGAACCAACCGGTACTGCAAGGTTTGGGGTTTTTTGGTTTTATGATTTCTTTTTCATTTAATTTTGTGTTTTCCATTTAATTTTTTTTCGTTTGCTGGTATTTTACGATTCTACACATGATATGTTGTCATTCTCTTTGAATTTTTGGCTCACTATGTCAACGGTCTAGCTATTGGATGGCACTGGGAGTGATAGGTATCGGGAGAGACGTAGCAACATGAATTGTGGTTGTTTGCTGCCAGAGTCAACAATGGTGTACGCCGGGAGCTGGAACATGTGACGTCCAAGCTGCAACAGGCGACGTTGGTGCGGCGACAGCAAATGCAGCGAGCTAGCGTGCTGAGATGGTGAACAACCATGGCCCTGAGACTAACATGATTGAACTGTGACCGAAGACTTCAGTTAAATGTGGTGTCCTTTTCTCACAATATTTCTACCACAATTTTCCTGAGAGTAGGTACTCTAGAAATTGAATACTCCCTCTGTCCCATAATATAAAAACGTTTTTGACATTACACTAGTGTCAAAGACGTTCTTATATTATGGGACGGAGGGAGTATTACGCAACAAGCTTGCTTATCGAGTTTCACTTTAGCCGAGATCAAACTAAGTTCAACATAATCAGAAGTTCAGAACACAACTGGCACGATAATCCAACAAGGACAAAAGTACAAAACTAAGAAGCAAAGAACGGGTGATAGCACTAATTAGCGTAGCTCCTCTGCACTTAATTGTATGCTAGCTAAATATGTCAAAAGAAGCTTCGTATATACAGAGTACATGCTGGAAACCGTTGATGAAAGGGTAAGAAGTCAAATACATTGGTAGTATCTATCTCTCTTCAATTCGCTAGAGAACACACACATCTATCTTAATGTAATACTTGGCCGAACAAGGTTTTCTTGGAAAGAAAATGGAGATTAACCAAGTGATCTAAATGCTTTGATATTTCTTTACAGAGGGAGGTTCACTTGAGTGGTTGGTTGTTCGTGAAGAGACTCATTACACAGAGCAACATGGAGACAAAGGGATCTACTTGTTGCTAGCTATTCAGTGAATTGGTTGACTTCCAAAAAATTGTTAGATGATGCAAGGGACAAATAGTCAGTTGCCTTGCTTATTCAATGCATGAGTTTGTTATTAGAGTTGTAACATAAAGTTTGCGTGCATATCTGAAGTCTGAAGGTTGTAGGTTATTTATTGAAGTGACAGCAAACCATGTGGCGGCACTACAGCAGTGACCACACTATATCTTTTGCTATTTTAGTCACTACATTTATTTACATTTCACTTAAATCTGATTCAGTAACCATGCATAGTTAGATAACATCGGTTCAGAATGGCATGTTTATACATAAGTTAAGTTTCATCACTGACTTTGCAACACAACAACTGCATATATCAGGTCAATCTATAGATGTTCATGCATAATAACATGGGTATTAAACTAGCTGAGAGCTCGAGAGAGGCGTTTTGGAGGCCGAGCTACCTGTAGGCCGTTATCTATACCATACGTTGTAGTGTTGCGATGTGTGCTGCTTAGGCGCCTCGTCGTCGACGGGAACGTCTCCTCCCACTGAAAGCGCATCGCCGAAAATTCTGAAATAAATTTAGGAATAATGCAAACACCAGGATTTGACCCCTGGTGGGTTGGGGATATCATTGTCCACCTAACCATCTCAACCAGGTTGGTTCGCTGGGCTGGTGGGTCATTAAATGGGATTGATGGACCTATGTGATGTTACAGATTTTCCTCAAAAAAAGGAAACGTTTCCTGAATGCAATGTACACTAGTGCAGAACCGGGCAATAGCACCGGTTCGTAAGGCCCTTTAGTGCCGGTTCCGTAACCGGCACTAAAGTGTGGGCACTAAAGCCCCCCCCCCTTAGTATCGTTTCAGAACGAACCGGTGCTAAAGGGCAACCACGTGGCACGAGACAGCTCCGGGGGCCGGGAGCCCTTTAGTACCGGTTGGTAAAACCAACCGGTACTGCAAGGTTTGGGGTTTTTTGGTTTTATGATTTCTTTTTCATTTAATTTTGTGTTTTCCATTTAATTTTTTTTCGTTTGCTGGTATTTTACGATTTTACACATGATATGTTGTCATTCTATTTGAATTTTTGGCTCACTATGTCAACGGTCTAGCTATTGGATGGCACTGGGAGTGATAGGTATCGGGAGAGACGTAGCAACATGAATTGTGGTTGTTTGCTGCCAGAGTCAACAATGGTGTACGCCGGGAGCTGGAACATGTGACGTCCAAGCTGCAACAGGCGACGTTGGTGCGGCGACAGCAAATGCAGCGAGCTAGCGTGCTGAGATGGTGAACAACCATGGCCCTGAGACTAACATGATTGAACTGTGACCGAAGACTTCAGTTAAATGTGGTGTCCTTTTCTCACAATATTTCTACCACAATTTTCCTGAGAGTAGGTACTCTAGAAATTGAATACTCCCTCTGTCCCATAATATAAAAACGTTTTTGACATTACACTAGTGTCAAAGACGTTCTTATATTATGGGACGGAGGGAGTATTACGCAACAAGCTTGCTTATCGAGTTTCACTTTAGCCGAGATCAAACTAAGTTCAACATAATCAGAAGTTCAGAACACAACTGGCACGATAATCCAACAAGGACAAAAGTACAAAACTAAGAAGCAAAGAACGGGTGATAGCACTAATTAGCGTAGCTCCTCTGCACTTAATTGTATGCTAGCTAAATATGTCAAAAGAAGCTTCGTATATACAGAGTACATGCTGGAAACCGTTGATGAAAGGGTAAGAAGTCAAATACATGGGTAGTATCTATCTCTCTTCAATTCGCTAGAGAACACACACATCTATCTTAATGTAATACTTGGCCGAACAAGGTTTTCTTGGAAAGAAAATGGAGATTAACCAAGTGATCTAAATGCTTTGATATTTCTTTACAGAGGGAGGTTCACTTGAGTGGTTGGTTGTTCGTGAAGAGACTCATTACACAGAGCAACATGGAGACAAAGGGATCTACTTGTTGCTAGCTATTCAGTGAATTGGTTGACTTCCAAAAAATTGTTAGATGATGCAAGGGACAAATAGTCAGTTGCCTTGCTTATTCAATGCATGAGTTTGTTATTAGAGCTGTAACATAAAGTTTGCGTGCATATCTGAAGTCTGAAGGTTGTAGGTTATTTATTGAAGTGACAGCAAACCATGTGGCGGCACTACAGCAGTGACCACACTATATCTTTTGCTATTTTAGTCACTACATTTATTTACATTTCACTTAAATCTGATTCAGTAACCATGCATAGTTAGATAACATCGGTTCAGAATGGCATGTTTATACATAAGTTAAGTTTCATCACTGACTTTGCAACACAACAACTGCATATATCAGGTCAATCTATAGATGTTCATGCATAATAACATGGGTATTAAACTAGCTGAGAGCTCGAGAGAGGCGTTTTGGAGGCCGAGCTACCTGTAGGCCGTTATCTATACCATATGTTGTAGTGTTGCGATGTGTGCTACTTAGGCGCCTCGTCGTCGACGGGAACGTCTCCTCCCACTGAAAGCGCATTGCCGAAAATTCTGAAATAAATCCAGGAATAATGCAAACACCAGGATTTGAACCCTGGTGGGTTGGGGATATCACTGTCCACCTAACCATCTCAACCAGGTTGGTTCGCTGGGCTGGTGGGTCATTAAATGGGATTGATGGACCTATGTGATGTTACAGATTTTCCTCAAAAAAAGGAAAAGGTTTCCTGAATGCAATGTACACTAGTGCAGAACCGGGCAATAGCACCGGTTCGTAAGGCCCTTTAGTGCCGGTTCCGTAACCGGCACTAAAGTGTGGGCACTAAAGGCCCCCCTCTTAGTACCGTTTCAGCACGAACCAGTGCTAAAGGGCAACCACGTGGCACGAGACAGCTTCGGGGGCCGGGAGCCCTTTAGTACCGGTTGGTAAAACCAACCGGTACTACCAGGTTTGGGTTTTTTTGGTTTTATGATTTCTTGTTCATTTAATTTTGTATTTTCCATTTAATTTTTTTCCTTTGCTGGTATTTTACGATACTACACATTGTACACGTTATATATATATATATATATAGAGAGAGAGAGAGAGAGAGAGAATTTCTAGTAGAACCAATCATATATATATATCATCAAATGTCTCACAAACCACCAATTCACACATACACACATGTATAGCTATATACAATTTCTCCTACATGTTGCCTTCGGAGCCAATGGCATTAGCCTAATTGGTGCCTTCGGAGCACGATGACAATTGGAAGTGGTTCATGGGGGCGGTAGCGGGTAATGGTATTCTCCCTTCGGATCTACGACCTGGTCGAGCAAAAATCCTGCTATTTCCTCTTGAAGTGCTTGTACGCGCTCCGTTTCTAGGAGCTTGTCCCGCACCTCTTTGAACTGTTAAGAAGGAGATCAATATGCATGTTTATTAGTTGTGTGACTAGATATCAATAATGGTGTAAAAATTGTGAATAGTGTTTTGACAAACGTACCCATTCCTATATTTGAGATCTGCTCCTTTTGGACGCCATCATGCGAATGTTCTCGCAAACGCAGTATGCACACAGATCAGTCCCCTGCGCCTGCTTCAGGGCCTTTACGAGAATGGAATTTGATCAGATAATAATTAATCAAGCATGATAATTAAAGAGATAATGGCAGCTAGCTAGCTTGCTAGTACTACTTAATTACTTACCTTGGGTCGAAACCATCGCAGTTTTTCTTTCCATTCGCCTGGAGTGACGCTGATGAACCTTGCCCAAGCCCTGCCCCCCGACAAAGAAAATGAATAAATGGGTTATTAAATAGTTCATATCAGGAAATGACGAACTAAATAGGCCGAGATATATAGTTAATAATGTTTGAAATTACCCGTTGACTATCCCAAACAAGTTGGTATAGTCACTTTGTTTTTTAAGTAGTGAGTCGAGTACTTCAACTGTTCTGGCGTCAACTTTAATGATACACAAGATCCACCGAAATCTGCATGCACACACGTTTGGATGTCTTAATTAAGCGGACATATGTAAGCAAAAACATGTAGCTAGCTAGTAGGCAAAAACAGAGAATTTGTAGTACAAGACAGTGTGACTCACTGGAAGTTGTAAGGAAGTAGTATATCTTCATTGTATTTGAGGCACTTCAAGAACTCTAGCATGCTGTCCTCTACATGCTTTTCATAATATGCATCTATTTTCCTTGTGTATTCATTAACGGTGTTTGGGTCAATGAACCCAATGCCATAGTGTCCACCTTTTTTCATTTCATACATCTTCATCCTGTATAATACCACAGAAAAAAATATAGTGAGTATAATTACAGGTAATGATTGATCAGAAGGATCACTACAGCTAGCTTGAGACTTAAATTACAGAAAGAAATCACTTACAGACAATAGCAACTGATGATAGATTTGTCGAGTGCGTCTTGGTTGTATAACTGAAACAGTTCATTATACTCAACGGACACATCGTTCTCATGGTAGTAATGATCCTTCTTGACTTTCACCATGAGGGACTCTCGATTGGAACTCTTGGTAGTATCCATGTACCATTGATGCAATTCATACATTCTCGTTGGGAGCTTCTTGACCTCGTTTGGCTTGACCAAAGGTTCGCCCCGGACATATTTCCGTTTTATTTCCTCCTCTGTAAGCACAGGCATGGGCTCGATCTCGAGGAGTTGTCCAACAGTGATGTTGAGCATTTCAACCTGCGTTATATGCTCCTCGGTTATTACCACATTGCCCTCCCCGGGAACGTAAACTGTTTGCCCACAATAATATTGGGCGCGCGTACTCTCACGAGTTGTTGGCACAACAAGCGAGGGGATCGATTGCGCCGCCTGTTCTCCCAGCTGGGGAACGGTTTTCCCGCATTTTTTGACAGCTGCTTGTTGTTTGCTCGAGCTCGAGCTCGCCTCCTTCTGTAGATGTGCTCGATTTAACTTCCTGAGGTGGCGCTCATAGTCGTTGTCCGTTGGCTTGGGAGCTGGTGGTTGAGCCATATGAACGAAGTGGTCAATCTTTTCCTCATGCACTTTCTCCCTTGGCGGCAGTGGCGGTTTCGGTCCAAAGTGGTCGTCCACTTCTGCCCGCACTATGGCCTTGGTTTGCTCCTCGGTCCTGTCGTAAGACCTTTGAGGAGGATCAGTGAGGCTTGGACCATATTTATATCGCTTGCCTCCGCCTGTACTTCCTGTACTGCCTCGACTCATACCCCTACGCACCATCGCTGCGGGGTGTCTCTTCTGCGATTGCTGAGGCGGCGAAGATGGCTGACGGGGCTGAGTTGGACGAGGAGGAGTGGCCTGAAGCTGTGCCGGACTTGGAGGAGGAGTGGCCTGAAGTTGTGCCGGACATGGAGGAGGAGTGGACGTCTGACGCTGTGTCGGACTTGGAGGAGGAGTGGCCTGATGCTTTGCCGGACTTGGAGGAGGAGGAGTGGCCTGACGCGTTGGTGGACTTGCAGGAGCGGGAGTCTGCTAACTCGGTGGCGGACTTCGACGAGGAGTCGGCTGACGCGATGTCGGTGGCCTTCGAAAGATGATGCAATCCTTTCTCCATAGGATGATATGATGTTTGGCCTCTCTGAGTGTGTGCTCCTCGTCACTTCCAGGAATGTCAATCTCTAGCACCGAATATTGGTCCACCACCTCATCAACCAAGACACGAGCATAGCCTGCTGGAATCGGGTTGCAATGGAAGGTTGCCTCGGGGGGATTTGTAAAAGCAAGGGCGTCCGCCACCTTCATGGATATGTTCTTCATTTCGAAGTGTAGCTCGCAGTTAGTGTTCTCAATGATGTCATCCACGGTGTATCTATCCAGCATTGCGTCGCCCGAGGCGGAACCCACGCTGCTTCTCGGCATGGATGGGGCGGTGGTATGCAATGCTGGATCATCCGCTAGCTGTTGCAGCTGCTGAGACCCCCTTTGCTGGCTAAGTGAGTCGATCTGCTCCTGCTGCCGCTGGAATTTATCTGCCAAGTCCGCGTGCTTTGATTCTAGGCCTTGAAGGCGTTCATAGTCCATCTTTCTCTGCTTCTCTTCCACAATCTTCCTTCTCACACGGGTTCTGTAGTCGGCGTTCCAGTCCGAAAACCCCTCATACCACGACATATCGCCCTTGCCTCTCTGTTGGGCTGGAACACCCCCGTTCGAGCCTCTTCTATTGCAACAAGTAGCTTATCGTCGGCTCCTTTCAGACATGCCTTCCTCAAAACTTCGCCTGTCTTCGGGTCCAACTCCCCCCATGCGCATAGAACCAAGTCCTGCACCTGGGGGGCCAGCTCCTAGTAACCGGAGTGACACCTGCATCCTCCATCCCTTTCTCAAACTTATCCCACATAGGCATTGCCACCGCGTAGCCACCTGGCCCCAGCTTATGGAACTTATCCTTTTTTCGGCATTCTTCTTGTTTATTCTCGACCGTTCCTTAGCTAATTCTGAATCCTTGAATTTCACGAAATCGTCCAAATGAGCACTTTGCTTCTCTAGATTTCCCTCGAATACTGGAGTCTTCCTTCCTCCCTTGACGTACTTGTCCCATTCACAATTCTTGTGGTTCTTGAATGCAACCGCCATCTTTCTAAGAGCAGCGTCCTTGACTTTCTGCACATCTGCTTCTGTGAAATGATCTGGTAGGGTGAAATGTTCCATGAGAGTATTCCAAAGCAGACTTTTTTGCCTGTCGTCGACAAAATTAACATCCGCACGTGGCTTTGCTGGCTTTCTCCATTCTTGAAGGGAAGTCGGGAGTTGGTCCTTCACAAGAACTCCGCACTGACGAACGAACTTGTCCGCATTCTTCTTAGGCGCTAATGGTTCGCCATTAGGTCTGATTGCCTCGATATTGTACTTTACGCCCTCCTTCAACAATTTGTTCGGGCCTCGTTTCGTCCTGTTGCCTGAAGATTTGCTCGATCCGGATGGCTGAAAGAAGAAAGATCGATTCGTTAATATATCTTCAACTCATTTAAAACATGTGATGATCACCAGATGTGCCTGCTTATATCAATATATATACCTTGCCGGTCTTTGTTGTTTCAAGATCAACATTTTCTTCGTCATCATCGTAGTTCATGACTTCATCACATCGGTCGTCGCGATCGAATATCATATCACCCTCTCCGGTGTTGTTTAGAAATTCGGAGCCATCATAATCTTCTTCATTCTGATCATCATCTGGCCCGCGAGGATGGCGTATCATACCGAACAGGGTCTGTTCTCCTTCTCTGTCGGTATTGTCCGCCATAGCTTTTATTTAACTAATCCAAAAGAAATATAAAACAATTTAGTATTCAAATTACATCGTCTCGAATAATAGATATAATCTAGAATACATCGTCTCGAATAATGTATAATCTCGAATACATCATCTCGAATAATATATATTATCGAATACATCACTCGCTAGGTAGCTAATAAAGATTGAATACTACAGAAGAATGTAGGACACTCGCGGTTCCTGCAGCGCGGGCGGTGGACACCCAAAGAGAAGGAACCCTCACAGGATCATAGCTGAAGTGAGATCCCTGAAGAAACTGCCAGGTATTGGAGAACCTGTCGCCCTCTAACGCAACCATGTAGCGATGGACGTGCTCGTCCTCCTCCCTGACACGGCTCCCTCCGCACCAAAACTGGCCCACGCGAACGCCACCAAACGAGATCAGGGTCGACGACGGGACCCGGGGCCGGGTTCCTCATCAAGCGGCGCGCCCCTCCAGGCAGCACCTCCCAGTGCCATCCCGGCGGAGCCCAGTCCCGGACATGGGTCAGCCGGACGTCGTCGCGGACGGGTCGACGGCAAGGATGCGGGCGGGCATCGTCGAGAACAAATACTAGCTATATGCCCGCAAAAAGTAACATTTTTTTAATGATTGGATTTTGATAACTAAAATTTCTAACATTTCTATATAACTAACATTTCTAATATTTCTATAACTAAAAAACAGAAGAAAAAAATATAACATTTCTATATATATAACTAACATTTCTAATATTTCTAGAACTAAAAAAAAGAAAAATTTCTAACTTTTTTCTAACTATTTCTATAACTAAAAAACAGAATTTTTTTAACAATTCTAACTTTTTTATAACTATTTCTATAACTAAAAAACAGAAAAATTCCTAACAATTCTAACATTTCTATAACATTTCTATAACATATCTATAACATTTCAAACATTTCTATAACATTTCTAACAATTCTAACAATTCTAACATTTCTAATATTTCTATAACTAAAAAACAGAAAAAATACTTATAACATTTCTATATATAACCCCCGACCCAAAATTCCTCTTGCTATATAAACTAGCCAACCCTAAAACCTAGGGATTTGTCCCATCCACTTGTCGCCGCCGCCACTCCACCGAATCCACTCGGGATCTCCTCCCGCAGCAACCATCGCTCCACCTCGTCTTCAGCATCGGGCCAAGCAGCGCTCACCACCCACTCTCCCTCGAATTCACCACCGCAGACGCGCTTCCTGCTCCCTCCTTGATCCAGATCGAGAGGAGCTCGACCCTGAGCCTCCCCACGACCTCACCTCATTGGAGTACAGCCGCCGGACCAGCAGGTCGCCGCTTCCCTCTCCTCCCCCTATCTCTCTTCCTTCCCCGACAACTTCTCTCTCTCACATCTCTCTCTCCCTCTCAGGTAAGCGCCATGGCCGCACGCCAAGTTCGTTGCCCCACGCGAGGTCGAGGACGACCCGAGCCCCGTCGCCACCGTTTGCCTCCTCTGCCGCCTGGATCTGCGACCGCCACCTCCGGCCCTTCTGCAAGAACCGCACCGGGCTCTGCTTCGTCGAGCCGCCATGGAGCCGCCCTGCCCTCGCGTCTCCCCACTGCCTCCACCCGCATCCGGCAGGTAACAGGACCCCGGCGAGTTCCCGCGACCAGGTCTGGCCACCCCGACGCCCTGCGCCCTTGGACCCCGCCGGACCTCCATCCTCTGCGAGCTCCAATTGAGCGAGTGTGCCCTGCGCCCTCGGCCCCCCTGCCGTCGTCTTCTCCATCGCCAGGACCCCCTGCTCTGTTCCTCGTTCTTCATTGCGCGCCCAGCCGCCAAGCGAGGACAGCGGTCCCCTGCTCGCCCGTGCCCGTTAACCCGACGCCCTCCACGGAAGTTGCTCCAGCGGGCCCAATTGTGCGTCCCCTGTCGGCCTCACCTCATCACCGATCCGGGCCGCGGCCCATGGGTGAGCTTCCCCCCTCCCTTTTTCTGTTGGGCCCATGTCCATTTTTCAGCCCAGCATGTTTTTTTCCTTTCCTGGCGATTTTGATCAGTTATCCAGAGAACGCTGTTTTACGGAAAACCCCCTTGTGTTCATGCATTTAATAACTTAACAACAGTGCCTCAGAATCAAAAACATTATATATGAAAAATGCTTAGAATTGCATGTAGATTCATAATAACAAACTTTCATCCCTATTTAAAATGTTTAACTTGATGTTTGTTTAAATTTGTGTAAATAACTTGTTAAAATGGTTTTTATTCATAACTAAATAACCGTAGCTCCAAATTTAATAAACTTTATTTGTAAATGGGGTATAAAAATATGTAGAAAAACATGGTGCACTTTATTTTTCTGTTTAACAACATTAAAATGGAGTAATATGCAGAATAGTACCAAAATCAATATATCCATGTGGGGATTTTTCGGAATTGTTGTTTGTTGTTCCGGCCTCATTTAAACTTGTCTAAATAGTTAGTTTACTTTTGCTTCACCTCTTGCCATGTTAACAACATTTAATCTTGTCTTGTAAATAAACGAGAGTCAACTAAATAAATATAATGTGGTGTTTCGTCAATATGCAACTCGTTACATATTGAGCTCCACTTAACTTGTAGTTTTGTTCGTGCACCTTGCCATGCCATGCATATTTAAACCGGATATGCATCATACTTGATTGTGCATCATAGGCCATGTTTATGCTTGTGTGTTTACCGTGTTGTTTGCTTCTTTCCGGTATTCTTCTCTCGTTAGCTTCGGTTTCGTTCCGGAGTTGTGAGGAGTTGTTCGATTACTTCATGGACTTGTTCTTCTTCCTTGCAGAATCCCAGGCAAGATGACCTGACCCAGATATCATTACTGTCTTTGCATATTGCTAGATGTCTCGCTCTTTAGCTTATTGCCTCGATGCCCATGTTTGTTTGTCAGCCTCCTATTGTAACCATGAATCTGTCTAACCACCCAACCTAGCAAACATTTGTTTGGCTACGTAAGCTTCGCTCAGCCCCTTCTTATAGCATTGCTAGTTGCAGGAGAAGATTTGAAGATTCTTGCTTCATGTTGAAGTTATTGTTGGAACATCACACTATATAATATGTTAAGCTAAATCATCTATATATTGGTAATGGGTGGAAGGCTAAGCCTCTCGCTTGGTGTTTTGTTCCACTCATGCCACCCTAGGAACCGTATAAACCGGTGTTATGTTCCTTGATTATGCGTTCCTAACACAATTGGGGTTATGGGTCCCCCTCGATAACCCGCTTAGCGCTAAAGCTTTGCCAGAGAGGCCTGACATTGGTTCTACATTTGCCTAACAACTAAAAACTTGCCGAGGGAGTAATTAACATAAGGATTAATTAATCAACCCCCCTGGGCCAGTGCTCGATTTGAGTGTTGGTGCAAACTAGAGTCGTGTGCGGTACCCACCTTGGCAATTTGGGTTTTGGTCACTGTACGCTGTGCTCATCCGGTCGTGGCCTGAGACTAGATACGCGCAGCTACTGTCAGGGTGTCGGCATGCCGGGAGGTCTTGCTGGATTAGTTTTACCTATGTCGGTATATCTTGAGCACGGGATTCCGAGAATACTCGGGCCTTCCCACCTTGGAGTTGCGACTCCGTGGATCGTGAGCTTGTGATGGGCTAAGTTGGGACATCCCTGCCGGGTTTTCAACTTTCGAAAGCCGTGTCCGCGGTTATGTGGCAGATGGGAATTTGTTAATATCCGGTTGTAGAAAAACTTGACACCATGTTCAGAATACCCTACCAGCGTGAGTAATCGTGACGGTCATTTTCCGAAGGGGTTCGGGAAGTGAACACGGTGGGGTTATGTTTGACGTGCTTAGATAGGATCACTTCGTGATCACTTGACGCTCGTGGCACTTCTCTTCTCGCTCTAAACACGTAAGCTAGGGCTAGTGCAGCTGCAACCTTTATTTCTTCAGCCTTGTTCCACACCCAAGGCTTAGATAGTTTTGCTACCCGGGAACGGGATTGCTGAGTCCTCTGTGGCTCACAGATTCTACAACACCAGATGCGGGTACTATGGTGAACTACACAGGTGACGGCACAGAGCTGTACTGGGAGTTCGATGAAGAACGTAGTCGATACTATGTGCACTACCCCGAGGATCAGTAGTGGCTTCTACTAGGGGCGATTCGGACCTTGTGGCTTTATTTATTTGGTATCTTTCATTTGGATCTTCGTCCTTAGTCGGACTGTGATGTTATTTGTATGATGATTTGCTTATGTAATGTATTATGTGACGTGGCGAGTGTAAGCCAACTATCCTTTTGCAATTTCATCCCTATTTTTACATGAGTCGTGCAAAGATACCAAACTTGAGATCATTCTAGTATGAGCTTATACCTTTAAGTCGTGCCTCGACACGTAGGAGGTATAATCTCATATTGGGCATTACACGGACCCACTTCCACTGATTTCTTGCGGGAAGGTTCTATAAGGGAAGAAGAATCAGAGTTGTGACCTGGTAACCTTGATTTCTTTCGGAACGTCATTATGATAGTAACAAAGAAAGAATAACGTAGATAGGAAGGAGCGAGCCGAACCCCAAGGATAATGAATTGGTATGCCGGGTGCTTACTTGAGCAAGAAGCCAAGTCATCGATAATCAAAGAAAGGTGTGAGTGAACGAGCCCAACTTTCCGATTCAAATATGACGCCTTTCCAGTTTCAACAAATAGAGAAATCTCCGCTAGGCTAGCAGTGGGTAACCAACGTAGTGCCCCATTCGTTCCATGAAATCCAATCAGTTCTCCTCGGATTCCAATCCAATCTCCCAATCAGTGAGAAATAGCCGGTCGGATGAGATCTCGAACGTTGTCCCTACCTACTGAGGAATCAAAAGTGTACGTAGAAAAAGAGAGTGCTGGAAATGCATCGAGGAGAACTTACCTTGTGAGTCACTACTCCGGCACTGGGCAGGAATACTACTAGCGAGGCTTATAGGTGGCTAGTTCTTAAAGAAATCTGTCAGCTATAACCTAGCCTTTTGAATCTGGTACGCCCGAAGCACGAAACTAGATAGGTAGCCCTACCTACGACTAGAAAAGTATCGTATTTTTTTCTTCCAGTAAATCTTCCGCTCATTCCTTCCATTATGGAATATCATTTGGAGTGTATTTTCCCTCTCAAAAAAGGCTTTGCCCTCACTTCACTAAACTTATTAGAAATGCCTAGGACAGAGTTCATTCACTTGCCCAGCAGCCCTACTCCTCATAGTTGATCCGAATTTCTATCTCTGGTTGACTCAATCAGGAAGAGGAAGACTTGATAAAAGATGAAAAGAAAGGATTGATTACCTTTTAAAGTTAAGAAAAGAAAGGAAAGGGCTATTTATGAGTTTATGTAGATGAAGTTTCAAATTCTTGGATGAGCGGAACATCTTTCAGACAAATCATCTCTACCCGAGTACATAGCTTCATCCAAACCATGGATCCACTAATTGTTGACTCGCTCTAGAAAAGAGCTTCGTAGTTGGGAGCTCTGAACCGATGATCGATATGGTTTCCTAGGATGAGAACTATGGTTTACTACTTGAAAAATAAGAAAGTTGTTTTATCTTTTTTTCAGATGCTACCGCGATCTGGAATCATTACTTAGCCGAGGAAAGCGCCGAAGATCTCGCTTCGGCCATGGTATTACATAAGGAAGAAGAGCTCAATGACCCCTATAAGCTTTGGCTCATACGTGAGGGCCTTCGACTTTATCAAAACAGTTCGCGCTACTATTGGCTCAGCTCCGTTCTTTTTCTCGTGCAAACGGCTTTCGAGTATATAAAAGACTAGCGGAAAGGCCAAATGAGTCACTTTTACCCCTATCCGGCACTCAACTGATTGAAAAACAGAGTAGTCTAGTCAGGTTATGAGACAGATTAGAAAGTGTTTTATTAGTCTCATGGAGCAAGAGGCAAGGCAAGGCAACGGCTAAGGCAGAGCTCAAGGATTCAGGACACTGGGCTGACCATCTAGGAGAAGGCGACATAGAGGGTATCACAAAAGAATCTGGAAGGTAATCCCTCTTGCTCCAAAAATGCTTTTTCTATTCTAAATGATGTCCCTAATACATATTATTATGAGATTGCTTCCAAAAAGTAATATTAAACTAAAAGGATCCAATGAAGAACCGGGGAATAGCTTATATCCAGTCCTTCTCTATGACTTGCCGAATAGACTTCCTGCCTAATAGCCTATGAATGTGGAATCCCGTTCGTATTCTTCCTCAAAGCCATATTTGCCTTTATCTGATTTCAACCTATTGATCTTTACTATGCATGGATATCTTGACTCATGATTCATCAGTTCACATCCCCAGCAAACTCCCTCACACCAACTGGCATTAAAGAGGAGCTGTGCCAAAAAAGTGCCATAGCATATATTATTGCTTGCGCAAAGATCGGAATCATACCTCTAGCAGGCATTATCTTCTGTTACCTAAACAACTGTCATTTCTACTTTACTAAATAGAGACTTTCATTGATACTTGAACTATTGACCTGGCTAGCGCTAATGCTTTGCAAGCAGCCTATCAACTACTTATCTATGCCGGCAAGTAATATAGTATGAAGTAGTTTTGCAAAGAAGCTTGTTCTTTCGGAGTAGATTGGCACTAGCATTATTACCAAAACTACTAACATGCCAAAACTGGTAATAGACCCGCGGATCTCTCTGGTTATCAATGCTATTTTATTGTGTTCTGTAGCCTCGCTAACCACAGGCGTGGATCCACAAGAACAAAAGAAGCAACAAGGATGCCGCGCTTAATAGAAAATTGTTTAGTTTAGGCATTTAGCTTAGCTTAAAATAGATATGTAACATGTTGTACTTACACGTGCAACCACTCCGTCTTCTAGACCGGGGTCATAATTGAACCCAGAACAAACCTCAGATGATGTGACTTCTCCACCCTCTAGGCAATTCAAAACTGGTCCCATTAGCTCGAATTTACTAATGTTAGAAAGGAAGACGAAGGTGCCAAAACAAAGCATTTGTTTCAAGCGCTGTCATGTCCTTGAGCTTCAAAGTCTCCAAAATCTTGATCGAGAAGAGTAAGCATTGCCTGGTGAGGAAGAGTGGAAGCATAGGTTTTTGGATCCTAGCGAAGGAGTTTCAAGCACGGATTACGCTTCTAAAGAGCACTATTTGGCTTGGCCCCTTCCTGCCAAAGATTTGAGATAACTAAAGCGACTCGCAGTCAAAACTGGGGGAGCCAACGCCAAAGAGGAAATGTGTAGATAGTAGGTGAACGCCTAGCCCGTTAGTCTTTCGGATTGGAAGATTCATTGGTTTCATCCAAAGGCTTCTGTCTCGTCTTCAAAATGGGCTATCCGAAAGAGGAGATCAATAATTCCACTATCAATATGGGTAGGCTGCTATATATAGAAAGAGAAGATGAAAGGTTTTGGATTATTAGCAAAGGTACTTATCTTATTACTCAGCTAGGCACTTACAAACCTATTTATTTACAAGTTCCACATGGGTCTGGTCGGGAAGACTCGGAATCATCTCACGGCAAGGAACCAGATTTGAACTGGTGACACAAGGATTTTCAATCCTCTACTCTACCAACTAAGCTATCTTGACTATTTATTGTGCATCATCCTAGTAGAGTACTTGTATCTATGTCAATTAAAGGGACTAAAAAGAAAAAAGTATACACTGGTAGCGAAAACTAGAGTGGAATGCTTGACGAAGACACTGGGGGTTCCATGATGGCTACGCTGTAGACAGTGAGGGACGAAAGCTAGGGATTTCCCAAAGTGGTCATACTCTCTTACTGAGTTATCAAACCTGCCTGCACCAGCCAACCTACCGCGACACTTGGTCGGTACGTGCTGTTTATCTCCACGCTATCTGTGACAGTTAGCACGCTCCTTTATTACAATCTGTGTATTATTCAACTTAATTAGATAAAGGCCTCCCATTATTTGTTTAAATCTTTGCTACTTACAGATGTGATTGGTGTCGGGAATCCTACCCAAACTTGGAAAAGAACTATTCTATTTGGCACTTGAGAAACCGATATAGGATTTAGAGAATATAATACCCAACTATGAACCGTACGAGCACATCCTCTGTCACCCCCACCGCGCTTACGGCTCTATACCCCAACCCAACTTGCTCTGGCCCTGGGTCCTCCCGCATCTCTTCCTCGGTAAGCGGACTGTGGAAGCTCATTTTCAAAATATATGGAATTGCGCCCGAAAATAGAGACTCTTTGTTTTCTGAAATCACAAAAATGATAGAACCATGAGATCCAGAGAGAGAAGAAGCCATCTAGATACTAGCTATGGACCCGAAGGTCTGTGGTAAACTACTCACAACTCATGGTGAGGGCAATGATGATGATGAAGAAGAACTCCGTGATGGATCCCCCTCCGGTGGAGCTCCGGAACAGGCTCCAAGATGGGACCTCACGGGAACAGAAGGTTGCGGTGGTGGAATTAGGGTTTTCTCTCTGTTGTTGAAGGTTTCGGGGTACGTAGACTTATATAGGAAGAAGGAGGGCACCGAGGGACGCTCAGGGGCCCCACGAGGCAGGGGGCGCGCCCTGGGCAGGGGCGCGCCCCCCACCCTCGTGGATGCCCCGAGGCTCCCCTGACGTGGTTCCCAAGCTCCGTGTAAGTGATTTTCTCCAAAAATATCTCTCGCGAAGGTTTCATTCCATTTGGACTCCGTTTGATATTCTTTTTCTGCAAAACCCTAAAACAGGCAAAAAACAGCAATCTGGACTGGGCCTTTGGGTTAGTAGGTTAGTCCCAAAAATGATATAAAAGTGTATGATAAAGCCCATTAAACATCCAAGACTTCATAAATAATAGCATGGAACAATCAAAACTAATAGATACGTTGGAGACGTATCATAGCTCGCATACCAAGGAGAGGCCCCGAAATTTTCTCGACAAGTTTGCCCCTGCTTTTGCGTGGATTAGAGTACTAGTCGCCTCGAATCCCTCCATGCATGTCACACATAATCTCTCTCTCCTCCGCTTATGTCTCTGCACGCAAACTAGGAAGTTGCGCCAATTAAGGATATTAATTGCTAGCGAAGCGGAAAGGCAGGGGCAGGCTGGGAAAGGTGCACTGCTCAAGGGGATCGCGCAGGGCATTTTGGAAAAAAATGAAAAAAGTTATGCGTAGAGTATAAAGGATCGGAGTGAGTACCAGCTAAGATACCACCATTATGGCCAGCCATAACCATCGCATGCAATAATTTAGTGCACCTTGAAATATGAACATGTGTGGGGCATGTATGTTTTTAATGACTTGAGACTATACCTAGCCCGGCATGCAAGATGAGACTTTATGCACTGTTCCCCATACCTGCAGGAAGCCCGTTCGTCTCCAAATCTTTTCCTGTGCATGTGTGGAAACAATATACCTACCAGACTCTCCTTCTCCCTCCGGCGGTCCCACCACTCCACCCGGGACGCTACTTCAGTTACTTAACTTCAGGTGCATTGGGTCACTGACATATGGGCCCAACAGGGGTCTGGCTCACATGTCAGTGACGCAACTGGACCTGTACAACTGGACCTGTAGTTAAGTCAGTGCAGCTCAGTCCATAACTTACATAGGTGTGCCATTGCTCGCTATAAATACTGAGCCTCCCATGACATTCAGAAGAACGCTCACGTTCATCGCTATCTCCTCCCCCTTCCTCTCACGTCGACCACCATGGCATAGCCCCTCCCAAGCCCTAGGCGCCCCTCGCTGCACCGCGCGGACGGTCACGCGTCGCCGTTCCGTTCCTCGCCGCCACTAGTCAAGGAGGACGTGTCGGCGTTCCGCTCCTCGCCGCCACTAGTCGTGGAGGACGCGTCGGCGTTCCGCTCCTCGCCGCGACGCGTTGAGGTGGACGCGTCGGCGTTCCCAATCTCGCCAGCACGCGCGTCGGAGGACGCGTCGGCTCCCCGCTACAAGGAGAACACCGCGCCCCCCACCGAGCCCCCCAGCCTTGAGGAGCTTTGGAAAGAAATGGATGTCACCTTGTGGGAGGCTTTGCCTCCAGCAGATCGCGCCAAAATAGTGGCGGAGAAGAAGGTCGAGGAAGAGAAGTGCATCACATGACAAGCTGCCTGTCAGGCCTATGTCGCGTCCGAGAGAGTCGGGCAATTGGCTCTTTGGCAGAAGGCTCGTGCGAGGGCCGTGAGGGTGGCGGAGGACGCCCCTGCCAAAGCCCTGAGTGTAGTCGGGCCCAAGCGCCTCATCTACGCTTGCGGTACGTGGACCGGGTGCATGCTTCCAACCAGAAGGAGTACCTGTTGGCGTCGGATCACCACACCGGTGAGATCGCGCTCGCCCGTCGGCAAGCTGCCAATCAGCACCTCGCGAGTTGTGAGGCTGAGGAAGAGGCATTGTGTCGGCGCGCTGGGAAACGCCAGCGCACCAGGGCACTCGTGGCGCGCCGCAAGCACTCCCGCGAGCGCTGTGGCTTTTAGTAGGAGTATATTTTTATTTCGTAAGGTGATCTCATTAGTTTTGGGAAGCAAATGATAAATCCCGAACGTTCAGGAATTATTAGCGTCCTTAATTAAGTATGTACTAGGAAACATGCCCGTGCGTTGCAACGGGAGAAAAAGTATCCCCCACACATCCTTTTTTTAAAGTCACCAGGGGAGAGGCGGAGAGCTCCCCATCTGAATTCGATCCTATTCAAAGAATTTTTGTTGATCCAGTTTATAAGAGAAACCAGATCAAAAACCTAAACACGTCGACCTCGTTTATGTGGGAAACTACACTTTCATGAGTATCACCTTGAACCACACATATGTTCTATTTGTGAAGAAAATTAAAAATAAATCCAAAAATAACTACACATATAGAGAATCTTGTAATGCAAATTAGTGCTACTAAGAGGCTTACCACGTGTGCCATGTTGTGTTAGTGCTACTGAGATATTTGCAAAAAATTCAACTCCATGCAGGTTAAACTTGTACTTTCATATATTAATAAACCTTATATCAAAATGCACTAAACAATTTGAAAGGTGTGTTCCTAGATTTCCCATCCTTGCATTGGTGGCTGAATATAACTAATCACGAAAATATCAACTTGTTACTGTTAATCGTGAGATATCATCCAGGTTGTATAGATTGAATATGAACAAATAATTGAAGCTATTAACGTAGGGAAAGTAGTGGTTGAACCCCAGCTCGGTGCACAACGCAAGAAGACATAGAAAAATATTTCAAAAAAAATTCAAAACCTTGTGGGAATGATCATAAAAAAATGTTACGGGCGCTTGTAAAGTTTGGTTGTCAAATAATATTCAAGGAGCTCTATACAAAAAAGTCAAAATTACAAAATTTGCTCAAACAGTGCACTTACATTTTGACTAATTTTCAGTGATTTTGTCTTTTTTGTATAGAGCTCGTCGAATGTCATTTGACCTCAAAACTTTGCAGGCGTTCATAACATTTGTTGATGATCATTGCCATGAAGTTTTTTTTTTGAATTTTTTTATTATGTTTTCTAGCATGTGTGCACCATGGGTGCACCGAGCTGGGGGTGCAGAAAAACCACTCTCACTAACATATTTCAGTTAGTATGTCACAAAGTAAAATAATATCCTATTTCAAAGATGTAAAGCATATAACAAAATGCTTTAGGCATCATGCATCATGATATACCCCTCTTTCACCCAACCACAAAACTTTTATGGTGCTTCTTTGCATTGTGCAAACCTAGTCACTACCCATTAACACTTAAGTTTGAGACCGGACATCGCAACTGGAGTTTCGAAAAGGGAGAAGATGAAGAAATTGTTGATGCAAAACAAAATGATACATGGCATACCCTTTTTGTATCAGCCCTAATATTGCAATCTGTGTAATATCCCCCAAAAAATTACAAATGCAATCAACTCAGCAACAATAACCGTAGAACACATCACTGATTGAATGCCTAGCTGCAAACCAAAAGAAGTAAAAGGCCATAATAACATACTCATTACAAAAGGTTATACTAAGATTAACACAGTTATTTTTGGACGGAGCAAGTGGATAGCTACGGAGTAAGGCATTTAAAATTCAAAATAAATTGTTAGTTAAAATGATTGTTAAGTAGTAGTGGACCCACCTCTGAGAATTCGACTAAGAGGAAGCTATTTCATCCTAAGGCATGCACAATTGGTCAGCCCTCTCCACGGGCTCCTGTTCAACGACCCCTCCATGGGCTACTGTTCATCCAGCCCTCCACCGTCTACTGTTCATCCAGCCCTCCACGGGGTGGTCCTGTTCATCCAGCCCTCCACGGGGTCCTGTTCAACCAGCCCCAATCGACTCGATCGATCGGGGTCCTGTTCATCCAGAGGCAACACCATAGGGTCCTGTTCATCCACCCCCACTAGGAACTATTCATCCAAACCCCCCAGCAACGCTCACTGTTCATGCAGAGGCAGCATCGATCGGCTTCAGTTAGCAGCAGTGGCGAAGGAATCGCTCGATCGGGTTCAGTTAACAGCCATCGATCGATCGCTCGGGTTCAGTTACGCGTAGCCTGCAGTGCAATCGCTTGGGTTCGGTTAGAGCCCAACGCCTCGCTCGGGTTTAGTTAGAGCCCAACGCCTCGCACCCACACACGTGCGTGTACGAGAGAAACATGCATCGCTCGGCCCCGACCACCCACCGTAATCGGGAACACCCCGATATTTTCCTCGCCCTTGCTTCGACCACAGTTTTTCCGTCATGGACGGCCCAAAGAATGTCATGCAGCTGCGTCTCCGGCCCGCCCAGGACGAAAAGCCCATTTTCTGTCATGATTTTTTGTCATAGAAGTAGGACCCCACCACATCTATGATGATACTGGGTTTTGTCACAATTATCGTCATAGAAGTTTCATAAGTATGACAGAAAAAAGTTTTGTTTGGCCCAAAATGTCACGGATGTGTCTTTTTTGTAGTGTTGGGAGGTGTAGGTCGATGAGTGGTGCTCAAAAGAATGGCCAGCCCTCCACAACGAGGCCAAGGACAAACGTGCCCAAATGGAAGGTGTGCCACACCATCAAGGCAGCTCCAACTTATATCAGTTCGGGCGGAACTGGGTATGTGGTTTGCTTCATGATTCATGCAATTCATTCATCATGCTAGCTTGAGCCCTTTAATTACTAATTAACTTTGTTTCTCTCTTTCAGACGCGCTACAATAAGGCGGATAAGGTGCCAGAGGTGTACGACCTCTATGACATGGCCCATACTGCCTCTTACAAGAAATTCAAGGCATTCTCTCCGTCTGACCTCGATGATCCAAACAACTTCACCAACATCTCCTCCCACAACAAGCTTGTGAGGTATAGATATGAGGGGAAGGCGAGAAAAGAGGAGGACTTTAACCCGAGCCAGCCCATTGATCCAGAGCTGGTGATGATAGCTGGTGGCGGGAGGTCCCATGGCTCGATAGCCATTGGAGATGGACTTATCCGTTGTCCTCGCACTCTCCCGGAGATTAAGGCACGCCAGTCGAGCTCCGCTCCTGAGATAAGGCCTTGTGAACGGCCAGTCAAACTCGCCTTCAAGGTTAGTTATACAAACTCGCCTTGTGCACGGAATGACATGCATGCAAGGGCCATGTACAAGCTCCTTGTGGTAAGTTTCTTCTGAAAATTCACGTAGTGTTCGTCTCATTACTAACTAGTATGACTGAGTCGTCAAAACCAAATGTGCAGTCTGTGTGCGAGAAGGCCGGTCAGACTCCTCCACCGATGCCAGATATTGCTCCTGGGACCACGGTGAGTTTAATTTGAATGGACATTACTTGCTAGTATTAACATTGGAGTGTCATCATGCTAATGAGACATTGGAAATGATATTTGCTGCAGCATAACTCCAGACAAGCATCGCACGATCCTTCTCCAGCTGCCGGCACGAGCCTGCCCGCTCGTACACCTCTGTGATCACGGTAAGTTTCTCTAGTGTTTTGCTTAACAAATGCATAAAGACCTAGACTTAGCTTTATTTCCTCCAATATGCTTACCATAATGACCTAGAGTTAGCTTCTTTTCCTCCAAAATGACTTAATAAGCTTACTAACCACCAAAACCATCCATTTTACCTAAGTTATCTCTTAAACAATCTATACTTACCTTTGTTTCCTCCAAAATGACCTAAGTTAGCTCTCATATGCTTAGTTAACTAGGTTTGCTCAATAATGACATGTACTTAGCTTACATATGTCAAAATGGCATAATTAGCTTAGTTAGCTCATAAACAATCCATTTTACCTAAGTTACCTCTAAAATGACCCATTTTACCTTAATTAGCTCATAAATGATCCATTTTACCTAAGTTAGCTCGAAAATGACCTATTTTACCTAGGTTAGCTCTGAAATGATCCATTTTACCTAGGTTAGCTCTAAAATGACCCATTTTACCTAGGTTAGCTCCAAAATGACCCATCTTACCTAGGTTAGCTCCAAAATGATCCATTTCACCTAAGTGAGCTCCAAAACCATCCATTTCACCTTGGTTAGCTCATAAACGATCCATTTCACCTAGGTTAGCTCATAAACGATCCATTTCACCTAAGTTAGCTCATAAACGATCCATTTCACCCAAGTTAGCTCATAAACGATCCATTTCACCTAAGTTAGATCATAAAGGATCCATTTCACCTAAGTTAGCTCATAAACGATCCATTTCACCTAAGTTATCTCATAAACAATCCATTTCACCTAAGTTAGCTCATAAATGATCCATTTCACCTAAGTTAGCTCATAAATGATCCATTTCACCTAAGTTAGCTCACAAATGATCCATTTCACCTAAGTTAGCTCATAAATGACATATACTTCTTCTTCTAGTCTTTTTCTTCTTCTGCTCTTCTTCTTCTTCTAGTCACCTTTTTCTAACTTTCTTATTTGCCATTTTGCTGATTTCATTCACTTCACGGAAGCTAGCTTGCTATGATGGAGTGCTTGTTTTTCCTTTCATTCACTTCTAGTATTCTTCTAGCTAGCTTGCTATGATGGAACTTGCTATATGGATGAAACTTTGCATTGTAATATGTATGGATGGAACAATGTGTATATGCAACTTGCTATGTATGTATGGATGGAACTATGTATGTATGATGAAACTTATGTGCTGGATATGTCATATGTTTGCTGTGAAATAGCCCTGTAAAATATATATATATATATATATATATATATATATATATATATATATATATATATATTTGCTGTGAAAATTGTTGGATATAAGAAAAATAGAAAAAAAGAGTCAATGCAGGCTCTTTGTCGTCTGCCACCAACGGCAAAGGGCTCTTTGCCATCCACGGCGGACCGCAAAGAAGCCACGTGGCAGCCACCTATGTTTCCTGGGAGCTGACCCATTTGGTCAGTTTGCCTACAGTGGAGAACAGTAAAGCCTTTGCCTACACTGGCGGACGGCAAAGGCTCATTGCCTTTGCCTATAGTGGTCAACGGCAAAGCCTTGGTGGGCAGTGACGTGCAGCTCACGTCATTTGGCGGACGGCAAAGAGCACCAAGCCTTTGCCGTCAGCTGGTGGACGACGAAGACTGTCGTTAGCCACCTAATGGAGTAACGGCCAATTTTTGCCGTCCACTTTCTTTACCGTCAACCACTGTAGACAAAGGCCTCTTTGCCGTCCGCTGCAGAAAGCAGACGGCAAATAAGGTCTTTGTTGATCCTATCTTTGCCAGTGCCGTTTGCCGTCCGCCAACCATGCCTTTGCCATCCGCCATGGCAGACGGCAAAGTAGAAGATTCACGTAGTGAATGATGTTATTATAAATTCTATTAATGTCAATTGTGTTTATGATATGCAAAACCCTAAGCTTGGGGATGCTTATTTTGCTATGTCCACTACTTGTTGCAATGATCATGATTGGGGTGATGCTTTTTATTATCTTGAAAATTTATTTAGACCCCATGATGAATATGAGATTGATAATAAAGTTTGCAATAATATTGAAAGTGGGTTTGGAAGAGTGTCAACTTTAGATCCCACGTATTTGGAGAATGTTCAATCTTATGAAATTTTTGATAAAAGTGGGTTTGGAGAGGTCATGACTTTAGTTAATGTTGATCCCACTATTTTGGAAGAGTGTCAACTTCGCATGCATGTGGATCGTGTTGAGAATATGTTATGTGATAGCTATATTGTTGAATTTGATTATGATCCTACATGCAATTATTACGAGAGAGGAAAATATGGTTGTAGAAATCTTCATGTTACTAAATTACCTCTCGTTATGTTGAGATTGCTATTCTTTCTTTCTTCTTCGTTGCATATGTTAGAAATTGTTTGCCTTGCTAATTTGTTTTCCTATAAAATGCCTATGCATAGGAAGTATGTTAGACTTAGATGTGTTTGCCACGTGTTTAATGATGCTCACTTTGTGCTTCAATTCTTATCTTTCATGTGAGCATCATTGAAATCTCAAGCCGATCTTAATGGCTATAAAAAAAGCTTGTTGGGAGGCAACTGGTGGCTTCTCGCCCCTCGTTGGTTACCCCAAGTGGAAGGTTTGAGATGTAGCGTAGCGGCAAATTTTCCCTTGGCAAAGATACCAAGGATCGAATCCCGTGAGACTCCGAGGGTCGACAAGAAGGTGTCAATAGCGCCAGAGACTTTTGCTTGACAGGACCTGCACACAGATACAAATAAATTTGCTCCCAACGAGTACAGAGAGGTTGTCAATCCCTCCGGCCTTGTCGTTTACAAAGGATCAAATGCAGGAGATAATAGTGATAGGTATGACTGCAACTAGGAAATAAGAACAGTAAGTAAATAGCGGGTGTGATCAGTGATGGTAATATGGACCGGGGTCCCATGATGTTCACTAGTGATGTCTCTCTCCCAAAAGACGATAAAACAGCTAAGCGAGGTAAACAAATTACAGCTGGGCAATTGACAGGATTATGTGCGCAAACCAATGCTAACTATGCTGCAAGAAAGGTACAGGCTCAAAAGCATGGGCGATACGCCAAGGCAAGTAGACCGAAATCCATCTGCATCTACTACTAATCATCCACCTTGAGATATCTATCCAGAACATCTAGCTGGTATTAAGTTGCGAGTCCCACCCATAGTGTAAACTCAAAGCAACAGACAACTGCATTAAAAGAACTTTGCGTAAAGTAAACAATCCTTGCACCCGCAAGTACAAGCACCGTTGTTTTCCCCCTTGTGGCAACAGCACATCCCCTAGACTCATGTTTCTGTCACTCAAGCTAGTCATCGAGGGGCATGAACCCACAATCAAGCATAACGTTCCCTCTTGGAGTTACTACCTACTACCCGGCCAAAGCAATAAATAGCAACGGAGAACATGCAAGAATTACTCAAGAACATAAATATAAAAGAGGTGAATCAAATATATTACTCACACACAATCTGAACATAATCTCATAATCCATCGGATCCCAGCAAACTCACCATAGCAACAGCATAAAGATTACATATGTGCCTCGATCATGTAGGGCAGCTCACGAGGTCTAATTGATGAGAACAAAGAGGGGAGGAGAACATCACATAGCTACTGGTCATGGACCCATGGTCCAAGGGGGGCTACTCACAACTCATCCGGGAAGCGTCCATGGTGGTGGAGAAGCTCCCGGTGGTGGTTCTCCCCTCCGGCAGGGTGCCGGGAAGAGTTCTCCTGGTGCTCCCGATCTTGGAAGCGCGGCGGCGGCGGAACAGAGATGAGATCGCGAAAAAGGGTTCCATCCTCGAAGGTTTCGGGACGCGTGCTAAATATATGCCAAAGGGGGGCACCAGAGGCGGAGATGGGGGCCCAAGCGCCCCCCCGGCGCGGCCAGGAGGGGGGTGCGTGGGCAGGCTGCCTGGGCTGCCCCTGGCTCCCCTCTGGCCCCACTTCTGGCGCGTGTAAGCTTCTGGAGCGCTGATTTTTTATATATTTTTCCCGGAATTTTTCTGGCAATTTAAGTAATGGGAAAACCTGCAATACAAAAACAGCAGAAAACAGAAACTGGCACTGGGGTGCACTGAGTTAATAGGTTAGTCCAAATATGATCAAAAGTGTATGGAAGTGCATAAATATCATAGCAATATCACACAAAAGAGGCATGGAGCAAGCAGAAATTATAGATACGTTTTGGACGTATCAACATCCCCAAGCTTAATTCCTGCTCGTCCTCGAGTAGGTAAATGAAAACAAGCATAATTTCTGTGGTGGCATGCTATCAACCATATAAGAACTTTTAAGTAAAGCAATCAAGGCATGTAATCCAATTCAAGTCATAACAAGCAAGAGTCTATATTAGTATTGTAACAAGTAACATAAGAACATAAAGGTGCAAGAGCTCTCGCTGTCCGTGACTCGAATGTCTCCAAATGGTGTTTGCGTGCAAGAAAGGGGATAGGGATATATGAGAGAGTAAAACATAATTTTTGTATTGTTGAGAACTTAATCTACTAAAGTTTCACACTTGGTCTTCTTTGGAATCTTATCTTGACTCATCCCCAGACCGTCAGCCAGGTACAAGTCAAAATGATCCACTCCCTTTCGATATTTTGAGCACTCATGCAATGGATGAGCGTAAGCAAGAAAGTCGACACTTAGGATGGCAAAGAGAGAAATGATAGAGGGGGGAAGACAAAAAAGGTGTGAAAGGCTCACATCAATGAGGACAATCATCGGCGAGAGAAAGCCAAATGATAGATATGATGCGAGGAGTAGGGATTGCCATGCAACGGATGCACATATGAGCTAAGGTAAGCTCTCCAATGGAACTAGTGGGGGTACATCCAACTTGCTTGCTCAAGAAGACCTAGAGCTCTTTTGAGGAGGCTCATCATTGGAATATACAAGCCAAGTTCTATAGTGTAAAGGTCCCCACATAGCTATATGCATAAATGATAATCTCTATGGATTACAAGGTATAAGATGGAGTACGAGTGTGGATCTCTCAAAAGAAATAGTAGTGTGCCCCCTTCTCTCTTTTTATTTCTTTTTCTCTTTTTTCTATATTTTTTTGTGTGGCCTCAATGGCTCTTTCTATTTATCTCTCATTTGTCCTCTTTGGGATCTTTTGATTTGTCCTCTTTGGGATCTTTTCCTCACTTTAGGGGCAACACTCTATGTATTACAAGAAGTATAGAAGATCTTTCACACTTTACAAAAGTACTCAACATAAAGAAAATGAAACTATCATGATGTATGCAAATGTATGCCTCTGCCAGTGTAGCAGGATATGCAATGATACTAGCGCGTCATGTAGCAATGATTAGGGCAAGGCCCAACTAGCATGCGGCTCATCGATCAAGCAAAAAGCATGTATGACATGAAGATCAAGTCATGAGAAGATGGATGTTGCATGGCAATGTATCTCGGAAAGGCTATGGAAATGCCTTAATAGGTAGGTATGGTGGCTGTTTTGAGGAAGGATATAATGAGGCTTATGATGACAGAGCATATCGTGCCAAGGATTTGGATGCACCGGCGAAGTATGCGCCAACTCTCGAGGTGATAAAGGGCAATGCACGGTACCGAAGAGGCTAGAAAAATATGGATAGGTTGAAGTGTCAACTTTTGAATACTCACATTAGTCCGAAGAACTCATGCACTTATTATCGGTAACTCTCAATCTAATTAGGAGGTTCACAAAGAGACAAGTACCCCGAGGAGGAGTGTATGGGGATTTGGTTATCCTTGCGCATCCTCGACTCATGATACGTGAGTGTACTCTAATATTCGATCCCTCCAAAGATTAGTGATCCATTTAGTAGCTAAAGTTCTCAACTATTTTGTAGGTATTCGAAAATAAACACGGATTGCCCATAATACGACATCTATCACTAATAGGCTAAAGTTCATGACACCTAAAGTTCAGACATTACTCATGGCAATACCTCAAAACTATTGCAAGTTACTACTAAAATTAAATAGCAACCTCAATTACCTACTTTAAGTTAAGACACACAACTCAGTGCAACAGACAAACTCTCTCAACAAGATAAACATGAAAACTCAAGAGAGTTCAGCAACCAACTAAACAAAAGCTCTTTAAAAAGAAAAGCATGAAAACTAAGAGCTAAACATGACAGTAGCTATGGAAAGACAAAGAACACACACAGCAAAGATAAGCATGAAAATCCTATGTTGTGTTCTAGGTTGAAGTGGAGCGTGTTTCTCTCCCACACAAAGAAAGCTGGGTTCTAACTCGTTATGAACAGCAAGCAAAGCTAAAGAAAACTAAAAAGGAAACTAAAAGCAAGACGCTCCAAGCATAGCACATAACGCATGAAGTGATTAAAATATAGTGGAACGAAAGACGAACTGATAATTGTTGATGGAGAAGGGGATGCACGGGGGCATCACCAAGCTTAGACGCTTGAGTCTTCTTGAGTATTTCTTGGGGGTGCACGGGGGCATCCCCAAGCTTGAGCGTTTGACCCTCCTGAATCTTTTTATCATCTTCCCTCGCACACTTGAAAACTCCCTTCATACATAACTCATCATAATCTGATTAGCGAGGTTAGTACCCATAATAAAATAATTTTTCCCTACTGGAAATAAGGATAATCTTGAAGATCTACTGTTTCTCAAGATTGCCAAAAGGTTTTTGCAAAGAAAAAGCAAGCTCAAGGTTTGCAAAACGAAGAAAAGGCAAAACAGGACAGAATCTGTGAAAAACAGACCAGCAGGTAGTAAATAATTTTTTCGGGGCACTTCTGCAACTCAAATCAAAAAACTCAGAACAGACGCCCGAAAGCCAATTGTATAGAGCACGCTGTCGAAACAATTCAGACCAAAAAGATGATCTGGTGATTTTATACGAATTTTTCTGTCCAAGGACAGAATCTGTTTCCTGGACAGCACGTCACAACTTTTGAACTTTCTTGCAATCAGAGGCTAAACTTGGCACAAAGCTGAAAAGAAAAGATACAATGACGATGCTACTGTAGTAACAACCATCAAGACACAACAAAAGCAAAATAAAACTTTATTCGTTGTGGGCTGCCTCCCAAAAGTGCTTTCTTTTATGCCTTTAAGCTAGGCATAATGCAAAAAGAGAGGATCAAGTTGTATCAATTGAACCATCATCAAGATCATCAAAAATCTCTTCAATAGTACAACTAGTATTAAGAGGACTTTCAAATAAAGGCCTAATAGAGATACTTCTAGGGATAAGACCAAAAGGTAAAAAGTCAATGGAAGATCCATTTATAAATTTATCAAAGAGAAGTGTTTCTTCCAAAGTCTTCACAGTTTCAACCCCTTCGGCAATAGGTGGATTACTTTTGGAACGAGGAGCCTTTGGAACGTAAACAAACTTAGGCTCCTTCTTTGCCGGAGTTTCTACCTTTTTGGTTTTGATTGAGGAGAAAGTAGTTCCTAAAGTGTCAAAGATTTCCTCAATCTTGTCTATCCTAGAAGAATCCAAGTCATGGGATTTGATGGTCTCAAAAGTTTTGAGAATTTTATGCATGGAGCTATCAAGCCTATTCAAATTCCCTTGGATCTTACGATCCAACTCATTTATCTTATTAATGTTTGGCATCTCTAGCTCTATCTTTTCAAGTTTTTTCATAATGTGAGCTAGGGTAATGTCCTCTTGAATGCTAACAAGAGGGGGATTTCCAACAAGATTTTCAATAATACTAAGAGATTCCCAAACTGGGGCCTCTAGGAAATTTCCATTGATAGCAGAATCTAGAATAAACCTATTCCAAGAAGTAATTCCAACATAAATATTTCTAAGCAGGATAGTAGTAGATTGCTTCTTGGTGGCTCTTTTTTGAGAATCATTAATTCTATACCAAGCATCTTTTAGACTTTCCCCACCTCTTTGTTTAAAGGTGAGCACTTCTGCCTCACCAAAGGCAAAAGGACCAGACATAATGCCAACTAAAAGCGAGATAACTATTTTTGTGGTTTTTGATAGAAGACACTAAAGCAAAAACTGAAAGGTAAACTAACAAGACTAAAAAGCAAAGATAAAAGATAGCGTGCAACTCCCCTATCTTGAAGAGTGGAGTCCCCGGCAACGGTGCCAGAAAACTTGCTTGATGGCTTCTCGCCCCTCGTTGGTTACCCCAAGTGGAAGGTTTGAGATGTAGCGTAGCGGCAAATTTTCCCTTGGCAAAGATACCAAGGATCGAATCCCGTGAGACTCCGAGGGTCGACAAGAAGGTGTCAATAGCGCCAGAGACTTTTGCTTGACAGGACCTGCACACAGATACAAATAACTTTGCTCCCAACGAGTACAGAGAGGTTGTCAATCCCTCCGGCCTTGTCGTTTACAAAGGATCAAGCGCAAGAGATAATAGTGATAGTATGACTGCAACTAGGAAATAAGAACAGTAAGTAAATAGCGGGTGTGATCAGTGATGGTAATATGGACCGGGGTCCCATGATGTTCACTAGTGATGTCTCTCTCCCAAAAGACGATAAAACAGCTAAGCGAGGTAAACAAATTACAGCTGGGCAATTGACGGGATTATGTGCGCAAACCAATGCTAACTATGCTACAAGAAAGGTAGAGGCTCAAAAGCATGGGCGGTGCGCCAAGGCAAGTAGACCAAAATCCATCTGCATCTACTACTAATCATCCACCTTGAGATATCTATCCAGAACATCTCGCTGGTATTAAGTTGCGAGTCCCACCCATTGTGTAAACTCAAAGCAACAGACAACTGCATTAAAAGAACTTTGCGTAAAGTAAACAATCCTTGCACCCGCAAGTACAAGCACCGTTGTTTTCCCCCTTGTGGCAACAGCACATCCCCTAGACTCATGTTTCTTTCACTCAAGCTAGTCATCGAGGGGCATGAACCCACAATCAAGCATAACGTTCCCTCTTGGAGTTACTACCTACTACTCGGCCAAAGCAATAAATAGCAACGGAGAACATGCAAGAATTACTCAAGAACATAAATATAAAAGAGGTGAATCAAATATATTACTCACACACAATCTGAACATAAACTCCGCCTATGTTGTCTCAACATAGCCGGTCTCCGCCTATGTTGTCTCAACATAGCCGGTCCCAAGCCCGGGTAAAGGAGGAGGGTTGTGTTAGGCTTGGCGAGCCAACATGAAAACTCAGCTACTCTTACGGAGATGAAACCTAAAAGATTTTCGTTGGGGTGTAACCCTCTCAGCAACGCGCCACATCGGAACCCGGGTGTGGTGTCAAATGGGCAAGGGCCGGGACGTCACCCCCTTGGTGGCGCGCCGTATCTTGATCTGGATACGGTGGCAAGTGAGCGAGGATCGGGTCGTCGCATCCTTAGTGGCGCGCTACATCGGCGCCCGGATGTAGTGGAAAATGAGCAAGGGTCTTCGCATTTGACTCGACGAGTGCGAAGGGTAAAGAAGCTAGCCGAGCCTAGGAGGATCCGCTTAGGTAGCTGGAACGTAGGGTCCCTGACAGGGAAGTTTCGGGAGCTAGTCGATGCAGCGGTGAGGAGAAGTGTTGATATCCTTTGCCTCCAAGAAACCAAGTGGAGGGTACAGAAGGCAAAGGAGGTGGAGGGTACCGGCTTCAAGCTGTGGTACACCGGGTTGGCTGCAAACAGGAATGGCGTAGGCATCTTGATCAACAAGAGCCTCAAGCATGGAGTGGTAGACGTCACGAGACGTGGGGACCGGATTATCCTGGTCAAGCTGGTAGTTGGGGACTTAGTTCTCAATGTTATCAGCGCGTATGCCCCGCAAGTAGGCCACACTGAGAACACCAAGAGGGAGTTTTGGGAAGGTCTGGAAGACATGGTTAGGAGTGTACCGATTGGTGAGAAGCTCTTCATAGGAGGAGACCTCAATGGCCACGTGGGTACATCTAACACAGGTTTTGAAGGGGTGCATGGGGGCTTTGGCTATGGCACCAGGAATCAGGAAGGAGAAGATGTCTTAAGCTTTGCTCTAGCCTACGACATGATTGTAGCTAACACCCTCTTTAGAAAGAGAGAATCACATCTGGTGACTTTTAGTAGTGGCCAACACTCTAGCCAGATTGATTTCATCCTCTCGAGAAGAGAAGATAGGCGTGCGTGCCTAGACTGTAAGGTGATACCTGGAGAGAGTGTTGTACCTCAACATAAGCTGGTGGTTGCTGAATTCCGCTTTCGGACTCGTGTCCAGCGGGATAGGCGTGCCAAAGTCGCTAGAACGAAGTGATGGAAGCTCAAGGGGGAGTTAGCTCAGGCGTTCAAGGAGAGGGTCATTAAGGAGGGCCCTTGGGAGGAAGGAGGGGATGCGGACAATGTGTGGATGAAGATGGTGACTTGCATTCGTAAGGTGGCCTCGGAGGAGTTTGGAGTGTCCAGGGGAAGGAGAAGCGAAGATAAGGATACCTGGTGGTGGAATGATGCCGTCCAGAAGGCGATTAAAGAGAAGAAAGAATGCTTCAGATGCCTATACTTGGATAGGAGTGCAGACAACATAGAGAAGTACAAGGTGGCGAAGAAGGCCGCAAAGCGGGCTGTTGGTGAAGCAAGGGGTAGGGCGTATGAGGGCCTCTACCAACGGTTAGGCACGAAGGAAGGGGAAAGGGACATCTATAAGATGGCCAAGATCCGAGAGAGGAAGACGAGGGATATTGGCCAAGTCAAATGCATCAAGGACGGAGCAGACCAACTCCTCGTGAAGGATGAGGAGATTAAGCATAGGTGGCGGGAGTACTTCGACAAGCTGTTCAATGGGGAGAATGAGAGTTCTACCATTGAACTGGATGACTCCTTTGATGAGACCAGCATGCGTTTTGTGCGGCGAATCCAGGAGTCTGAGGTCAAGGAGGCTCTAAAAAGGATGAAAGGAGGCAAGGCGATGGGCCCTAATTGTATTCCCATTGAGGTGTGGAAAGGCCTCGGGGACATAGCGATAGTATGGCTAACCAAGCTTTTCAACCTCATTTTTCAGGCAAACAAGATGCCAGAAGAATGGAGACGGAGTATATTAGTACCAATCTTCAAGAACAAGGGGGATGTTCAGAGTTGTACTAATTATCGTGGAATTAAGCTGATGAGCCATACAATGAAGCTATGGGAGAGAGTCATTGAGCACCGCTTGAGAAGAATGACAAACGTGACCAAAAATCAGTTTGGTTTCATGCCTGGGAGGTCGACGATGGAAGCCATTTTCTTGGTTCGACAACTTATGGAGAGATACAGGGAGCAAAAGAAGGACTTGCATATGGTGTTCATTGACTTGGAGAGGGCCTATGATAAGATACCACGGAATGTCATGTGGTGGGCCTTGGAGAAACACAAAGTCCCAGCAAAGTACATTACCCTCATCAAGGACATGTACGATAATGTTGTGACAAGTGTTCGAACAAGTGATGTCGACACTGATGACTTCCCGATTAAGATAGGACTGCATCAAGGGTCAGCTTTGAGCCCTTATCTTTTTGCCTTGGTGATGGATGAGGTCATAAGGGATATACAAGGAGAAATCCCATGGTGTATGCTCTTTGCGGACGATGTGTTGCTAGTTGACGATAGTCGGACGGGGGTAAATAGGAAGTTAGAGTTATGGAGACAAACCTTGGAATCGAAAGGGTTTAAGCTTAGTAGAACTAAAACTGAGTACATGATGTGCAGTTTCAGTACTACTAGGTGTGAGGAGGAGGAGGTTAGCCTTGATGGACAGGTGGTGCTGCAGGAGGATGGGGTATTGATGAACATGTGAACCATCGAATCAAAGCCGGATGGATGAAGTGGCGCCAAGCTTCTGGCATTCTCTGTGACAAGAGAGTGCCACAAAAGCTAAAAGGCAAGTTCTACAGGACGGCGGTTCGACCCGCAATGCTGTATGGCACCGAGTGTTGGCCGACTAAAAGGTGACATGTTCAACAGTTAGGTGTGGCGGAGATGCGTATGTTGAGATGGATGTGTGGCCACACGAGGAAGGATCGAGTCCGGAATGATGATATACGAGATAGAGTTGGGGTAGCACCTATTGAAGAGAAGCTTGTCCAACATCGTCTGAGATGGTTTGGGCATATTCAGCGCAGGCCTCCAGAAGCCCCAGTGCATAGAGGACGGCTAAAGCGTGCGGAGAATGTCAAGAGAGGTCGGGGTAGACCGAATTTGACATGGGAGGAGTCCGTTAAGAGAGACCTGAAGGATTGGAGTATCACCAGAGAACTAGCTATGGACAGGGGTGCGTGGAAGCTTGCTATCCATGTGCCGGAGCCATGAGTTGGTCACGAGATCTTATGGGTTTCACCTCTAGCCTACCCCAACTTGTTTGGGACTAAAGGATTTGTTGTTGTTGTTGTTGTTGTTGTACACACAATCTGAACATAATCTCATAATCCATCGGATCCCAGCAAACTCGGCATAGCAACAGCATAAAGATTACATATGTGCCTCGATCATGTAGGGCAGCTCACGAGGTCTAATCGATGAAGAACAAAGAGGGGAGGAGAACATCACATAGCTACTGGTCATGGACCCATGGTCCAAGGGGGACTACTCACAACTCATCCGGGAAGCGTCCATGGTGGTGGAGAAGCTCCCGGTGGTGGTTCTCCCCTCCGGCAGGGTGCCGGGAAGAGTTCTCCTGGTGCTCCCGATCTTGGAAGCGCGGCGGCGGCAGAACAGAGATGAGATCGCTAAAAAGGGTTCCGTCCTCGAGGGTTTCGGGACGCGTGCTAAATATATGCCAAAGGGGGGCACCAGAGGCGGAGAGGGGGGCCCAGGCGCCCCCCGGCGCGGCCAGGAGGGGGGCCGCATGGGCAGGCCGCCTGGGCTGCCCCTGGCTCCCCTCTGGCCCCACTTCTGGCGCATGGAAGCTTCTGGAGCGCTGATTTTTTATATATTTTTCTCGGAATTTTTCTGGCAATTTAAGTAATGGGAAAACCTGAAATACAAAAACAGCAGAAAACAGAAACTGGCACTGGGGTGCACTGAGTTAATAGGTTAGTCCAAATATGATCAAAAGTGTATGGAAGTGCATAAATATCATAGCAATATCACACAAAAGAGGCATGGAGCAAGCAGAAATTATAGATACGTTTTGGACGTATCAGTAACCTAATTTTATTTTTGCTTTTTACTTTTTGCTTCTGTTTTTCATGTTTTACACATTATTACTTCTGTAGTAATGGTGTTTTGGTGTTTTAATTAGTGTTTGAGCCAAGTAAGACCTTTGTGATGCTTACGGTGATCGTTGACTTGATTTTGCTGAAAAACAGGAACTTTTGTGCCCAGTGCAGAAAATTCAATAATTCACTAGAACGTCGAAACCTTCTGAATTTTGTACATAAACTTGATATACAAATTCCCCACATTGTCCAATTATTTCAGAATTTTTAGAGTTAAAGAAGTATATGAAGTTTTCAGATTTCTACAGACTGTTCTATTTTTGATAGATTATGATTTCTATGTGTTGTTTGCTTATTTTGATGCATCTATGGCTAGTATCGGGGGGTATGAACCATGGAGAAGTTGGAATACATTAGATAATACACCAATATAAAATTAGAATAAGATCACAATAGTACCTTGAGTGGTTACTTGCTTTGTTTTACTAACAGAGCTCACGCGATTTTCTGTTGAGTTTTGTATTGTGAAGTTTTCAAGTTTTGAGTAAGGATTTGATGGACTATGGAATAAAGAGTGGAAAAAACCTAAGCTTGGGGATACCCAAGGCACCCCAACGTAAAATTCAAGGATGTCCAAGAGCCTAAGCTTGGGGATGCCCCGTAAGGCATCCCCTCTTTCGTCTTCATCTATCGGTAACTTTGCTTGAGGCTATATATTTATTCACTACATGATATGTGTTTTGCTTGGAGCGCCATGTATAATGTGAGTCTTTGATTTTTAGTTTTCCATAATCATCCTTGCTGTGCACACCTTCTTATATGGACACACTTCAGTCGTGATTTATTAGAATAATCTATGTGCTTCACTTATATCTTTTGAGCTAGGCAATTTTTCTCTAGTCCTTCATTATATCTTTTTAGAGCACGGTGGTGGTTTTATTTTGTAGAAATTGTTGAACTCTCTTGCTTAACTTATATTATTTTGAGAGTCTTGAAGAACATCATGGTACTTTGCTTGGGTTGTGAATTTAGTCCTAATATGATAGGCATCCAAAGGAGATATAATAAAAACTTTCATATATTGAGCATTGAATACTATGTGATATTTGACTCCTTATAATTGTTTTGAGATGTTAAGATGGTAATATTAGAGTCATGGTAGTGGTAGTTTATGAGGTTGAAGAAATAATTGTGTTAAAGTTTGTGGTTCCCGTAGCATGCACGTATGGTCTCCGAACTATGTAACCGAATTGGAGCACTTTGTATTTTGAGTGTTTGTCTTTGCGTGAAGGTCGGGGGCGCGCGATGGTTAACTCCTACCAACCTCCCCCTAGGGGCATGCGTCGTAGTACTTTGCTTCAAGGGCTAATAAAAAAATTCGCAATAAGTATGTGAGTTCTTTATGACTAATGTTGAGTCCATGGATTATACGCACTCTCACCCTTCCACCTTGGTAGCCACTCTAGTGCCGCGCCACTTTCGCCGATGCATAAACCCTCCTTATACCTTCCTCAAAACAGCCACCATACCTACCTATTATGGCATTTCCATAGCCATTCCGAGATATATTGCCATGTAACTCCACTGTTCCGTTTATCATGACATGCATCATCATTGTCATATTGCTTTGCATGATCATGTAGTTGACATAGTATTTGTGGCAAAGCCACCGTTCATATTTTTCATACATGTCACTCTTGATCATTGCACAACCCGGTACACCGCCGGAGGCATTCATATAGAGTCATATATTTGTTCTAGTATCGAGTTGTAATATCGAAATGTAAGTAAATAAAAGTTTCATGATCATCATTATTAGAACATTGTCCCATGTGAGGTTACAAATACGGAGGCCAAATGAGTCTCCAAAAAAAGAGAAAAAGGTATCCAAAAAAGAGAGGAGGCTACAAAAAAAGAGAAAAGGAGAGAAGAGACAATGTTACTATCCTTTTTCCACACTTGTGCTTCAAAGTAGCACCATGTTCTTCATGATAGAGAGTCTCCTATGTTGTAACTTTCATATATCACGAGTGGAATTTTTCATTATAGAACTTGGCTTGTATATTCCAACGATGGGCTTTCTCAAATGCCCTAGGTCTTCATGAGCAAGCAAGTTGATGCACACCCACTAGTTGTCTTTTTGAGCTTTCATACACTTATAGCTCTAGTGCATCAGTTACATGGCAATTCCTACTCACTCACATTGATATCAATTAATGGACATCTCCATAGTCCGTTGATTTGCCTAGTCGATGTGAGACTTTCTCCCTCCTTTGGTCTATTACCACCTTCTATTCCACCCATAGTGCTATGTACATGGCTCACGCTCATGTATTGCGTGAAGAGTTGAAAAAGTTTAAGAATGTTAAAGTATGAAAACAATTGCTTGATTGACATTGGGATAGCATGAGTTTTTTACTTTGTGTTAAGAAGAGGGAGCATAAGTTACTATATGATTTTGTAGAGATAACTTTCTTTAGCCATGTTATTTTTTAAGCTTCATAGATTACTTACGAGTATGCTTGAAGTATTATTGTTTTGATACTGATAAACTTTTGTTTTGAGCCTTATGGATCTGAACATTCATGCCACAATAAAGAATATTACATTGATAAATATGTTGGGTAGCATTCCACATCAGAAACTCTGTTTTTATCATTTACCTACTCGAGGACGAGCAGGATTAAGCTTTAGGATGCTTGATACGTCTCTAACGTATCTATAATGTTGATTGTTCCATGCTATTATATTATCTATATTGGATCTTTTACATGCTATTTTATATGATTTTTGGGACTAGCCTATTAACCTTGAGCCTAGTGCCAGTTTCTGTTTTTTCTTGTTTTTGAGTTTCGCAGAAAAGGAATATCAAATGGAGTCCAAACGGAACAAAACTTTACGGAGATTTTTCTTGGACCAGAAGATACCAGATGGAGTTGGAGTACACGCCAAGGGACCCTAGAGGTGGCCACAAGGGTGGAGGACACGCCCTGGGGGGGTGGGGCGCACCCCTACCTTGTGGGCCCCCCGAGCCGCCCTTGACCTACTTCTTCAGCCTATATATTCACATATATTCCAGAAACATCAGAACATCCATGGAAGCCACTTTTCCGCCGTAGTAACCTTCTGTTCTCGCGAGAACCCATCTGGAGGCCTTTTCCTGTACTGTGCCGGAGAGGGGATCAACCATAGAGGGCATCTACATCAACTCTATTGCCCTTCCGATGAAGTGTGAGTAGTTTACCACAGACCTACGGGTCCATAGCTAGCAGCTAGATGGCTTCTTCTCTCTCTTCGATCTTCAATACCATGGTCTCCTCGTTGTTCTTGGAGATCTATCTATTGTAATCTTCTTTTGCGGTGTGTTTGTCAAGATCCGATGAATTATGGGTTTATGATCAGATTATCTATGAATAATATTTGAGTTTCTTCTGAATTCTTTTATGCATGATCTAATATCGTTTCGGTCGATGTGTGGAGTAATAGTAGTAGATGCAGGCAGGAGTCGGTCTACTTGTCTCGGACGTGATGCCTATATTCATGATCATTGACATAGATGTCATTATCATTATTCACTCTTCTAACAATTGCTTGACAGTAATTTGTTCACCCACCGTAATACTTGCTATCATGAGAGAAGCCTCTAGTGAAACATATGCCCCCCAGGTCTATTTTACATCTTATAAGTTTCAGATCTACCATTTTGCAATCTTTTACTTTTCAATCTGTAAACCAAAAACCAAAAAATATTTACTTTACTAGTTCATCTATCTCTATCAGATCTCACTTTTGCAAATAACCTAGAAGGGATTGACAATCCCTTTATAGCGTTGGGTGCAAGTTTCTTATTTGTTTGTGCATGTATTTGTCGACTTGTGTGTAATCTCCTACTGGATTAATACCTTGGTTCTCAAAACTGAGGGAAATACTTACTCTACTTTGCTCAATCAGCCTTTCCTCTTCAAGGGGGTAACCAACGTAAGCTCAAGAGGTAGCAAGTAGCTTGGATCCCCAAAAGCAATCTGGTTCCTTTGGGAGGGTCATTGCATATTTTTCAGGATTCTTAAGCCGTTTTCAGTTAGATGTATGTACCTAGACATATTATGCTTCTGTTGCTGCTTGTATGCTTTGGGTGTTGAGTCATGTGACCCCTGCTTGTAATAAATCTGTTATGTATGGCTCTATGGAGCCTTTGAATAAATACTTTGAGTCGTAGAGTTATGCTTTGATGTCATGATGTACCACATATTGTGTGTATGCTTCTGAAATGCATGGTGTGTGGGGGTGACACCTAGTTGTACACCGCTAGCAGTCCTTCTTATAGGAAAATGCATCGTTGTGCTTCCATGATCCCTTGTAGGTCACTACGGCTCCAGAACACAGTGATTGATCGACATGCTTGAGGGAGTCCTGTATTCAGGGGTCCTCGGGCATCCGGGTCGTTGAAGTTGGGCCATATTGATAGGCCGCGTAAAGAAGAAGCAGAAGACCCTTCCCCGTGTTCGGTCAGGACTCCTATGTACGTAGAAAGGAAAGTGTAGAGTCCGGATGTATCAATTACTTCCTCCCCACACTACTAGGAAAAGGGCTATAGATAGCTGGATGGACACTCATGGCGCACTAGACATGCGGTGCGACATTAGTATATACTAATGGCGCACCACGTGCTGGTGCGCCATTAGTGTGGAATACACTAATGGCGCACCGTGCTCATCGTGCGCCATTAGTATCAATTTTTTTTTCTTTTCCAAACATAGTAATGGCGCATCCAGACAGAGTGCGCCATTACTAGTTACAACTAGTAATGGCGCACTAGTCACACAGTGCGCCACTGCTGTTGTTTTTTTTATTATATTTTTTATTCTTTTTTTGCAAAACTACTAATGGCGTATAGTGCCACAGTGCGCCATTACTAGTTTAAACTAGTAATGGCGCACTGTGGCACAGTGCGCCAATAGTTTTTTTTGCAAAACTACTAATGGCGCACCGCCAGCAGGTGCGCCATTAGTAACCTGGGTTACTAATGGCGCATTAGGAGATGGTGCGCCATTAGTAAGTGGGCACCAACAAGATATTTTGGACAACCACTCTTACCCACTCACTTTCTCCCCACTTCATTCTCTCCACCTCCTCCTCCAAAGCTTGTCTCGGCTGCCTCCTCTTTGTCACCTCATTTCCACCATAGATTCATTCAAATTAAGTGGTTAAATTACCATTTTTTGATAGCTAAGTAAGGGGGGAAGCTATCTTTATGTTGTTCTCCCTCCAACAATGTGCACATGCACTTTTTATGGCCTAGCTAGATCTATGTATGTTCGTGGTGTTGCATATGTTTGTGTTTGCAGGTGTACCCGTATTTGAAATGCGATAGTTGCCAATATTTTGCCGGAATGTTGATTCATTTCCGTTTCGGCGAGAATTTTGGCATTAAGCATTCTTTTTGGTCCTATTTTTAGGGAAAGTCATGCCAAATTTTTTCTTGGTTCTAAAATATCGTTTTGCTCTACCCAGCAGGCGACGATGGTCCGCACGATGACCAAAGGCGTCGTGAATAGGTTTTTGAGCTCCGCGAAGGCCGAGATGCTTCAAAAGAACGAGACGAAGATAAGATGTCCGTGTCGAAGATGCAAGCTGAAGAGCCTTATTGCGGACCCGGATTCCGGGCAGGTGCGGGACCACCTGCTCTTGCGTGGTTTCATGGATGGCTATCGGTGGCAAGGTGATGAAGATTACTACGAAGTCGTCCATGGGGGTCGGGCAAGAAATGAGGAAGGGCAGCAAGACAACCACCGCGGCTCGGGCGGGCGAGAAGACAAAGAATCTCCAGGAGATGATCACAACGATGATGTTGTACACAGTCATCATGTAGAAGATGCAGGACATGATGATGAGGAAGATGCCGGAGCAGACGACGGGCATGATCATGAAGATGATGATGCCGGCGGAGCAGACGACGCTGGACCATCGATGGGCTAGGTGCAGGACCCTCATATTCAAGAGCTGCTTCTCAAGCAGACGGATAATGCTAGAGATGCCGCCCGAGAGAAAGCCAAGATGGATCAACTGGAGATAGACGCGGTTACTCCATTGTATGAAGGATGCAGGCCCGAGGATACCCGCCTGAAAGTAACGCTCATGGCTCTGGAGATGAAGGTAAAACACAAAATGACAGACGCATGCTTCGACGAGAACATGTCATTCTGGCACGAACGTCTTCCCAAGGGGAACAAGTGCCCGACCAGTTTCGAGGAGGCGAAGAAAATCGTGTGTCCTCTGGATTTACCGCACGTGAAATACCATGTGTGCATGAACAATTGCATCATTTATCAGGACGAACACGCGGAGTCTACCATATGTCCGGTGTGCAGCGTCACTCGATACAAGAAGAGGAAGAAAGCTCCTCGAAAAGTGGTGTGGTACTTTCCAATCACTCCTCATCTGCAGCGGTATTTCGCGGACCATAAGGTAGCAAAGCTCCTGCGTTGGCATACGGATAGGGAGGAGAAGAAGCGAGAAGATGACGCAAATGATCCGGAGATAGATAAAAAGACAAGATGCTGAGTCACCCTAAGGATGCGAGCCAGTGGCAAGCGTTGAACTTCGAAGATGCAGAATTTGGGAACGATCCAAGGAACATCGTGCTGGGCGCGAGCACCGATGGAGTCAATCCGTTTGGCAGCCAGAGAAGCACACATAGCACCTGGCCTGTGTTTGTGTGGATGTACAACCTTCCCCCCTGGTCGTGCATGAAGAGGAAGTACATTCACATGAGTATGCTAATTGAAGGACCGAAACAACCAGGGAACGACATCAATCTGTATCTGGGGCTGCTGAAAGAGGAGCTAGACACGCTGTGGAAAACGCCAGCCAATACGTGGGATGCCGCAAAGAAAGAATATTTCCCTATGAGAGCCGCACTGCTCACGACGGTGCACGACTATCTCGGTTACGGATATGTCGCGAGGCAGGTGGTCCACGGATTTTCTGGATGCGTCACGTGCATGGACGACACAACGTATCGCCAGCTAGATAGAGATCCCGGGTCTTCAAAAACTGTGTTCATGGGACATCGAAGGTGGCTTCGCGACGATGAACTATGGAGAAAACGCAAAGATCTGTTCGATGGTGAAACCGAACCCCGAGGACGCCCGCGTACGAGGAGCGGCGAGGAAATAGACGAGCTGTTGAAAAATTGGAAAGATTGCCCACTGCCGGGAAAGAAGCAAAAGGCGCCAGAGCCGCTGCTGAAGGTATGGAAAACGAGGTCTGTTTTCTGGGACTTGTCGTACTGGAAGATCCACCGTGTGCCTCACAGCCTTGATGTCATGCATATCATGAAGAACGTGTGTGAGAGTCTGCTTGGTACCCTGCTCAACATGCCAGAGAGGACCAAAGATGGGCCGAAAGCAAGGGCAGACTTGAAATCAATGGGCATCAGGCAGGAGCTTCACGCTAATGATGATGATGATGATGATGATGATGATGATGATGATGATGATGATGATGATGATGATGATGATGATGATGATGATGATGATGATGATGATGATGAGGCGAAGCAGGACACGGAAAGTCGTCGCAAAGGCAAAAAGGCCAAGAAGACCGGAAATGACTACCCTCCCGCGTGCTTCACTCTAAGTCAGGAGGAGATCGAGCAGTTTGTCACCTGCCTCGTAGGAGTAAAACTTCCTTACGGTTACGCGGGGAAGCTAAGCAGATACCTAGACCCAGCGAAGCAGAAGTTCAGCGGGGTGAAGTCTCACGACTGTCACGTGCTGATGACGTAGATACTTCCAGTTGCAATCCGTGGGATCATGGACACGCACGTCCATGAAACGCTATTTGGCCTATGCAACTTTTTCGACGTCATCTCTCAGAAGTCGGTTGGCGTGAGGCAACTCAGAAGGCTACAGGAAGAGATCGTGGTGATACTATGCAAGCTTGAGATGTACTTCCCTCCCGCATTCTTCGATGTTATGGTGCATATGCTGGTCAATATCGTGGACGATATCATCCAACTCGGGCCGACGTTCCTGCATAGCATGATGCCGTTCGAAAGGATGAATGGTGTCATCAAAGGATACGTTCGCAACATGTCACGTCCAGAGGGAAGCATAGCCAGGGGCTTTTTGACCGAAGAGTGCATCTCCTACTGCACGAATTATCTAGGCATCGAGAACCCCGTTGGTCTGCACGTCAACAGGCACCTCGGCAGGCTCGCTGGATGGGGTCACCATGAGGGTCGCCGCGAAATGCATGTCGACTTCGAGGGTCAACTCGTCGACTTTGAAAGAGCAAACCTAATCGCGCTACAACACATAGATGTGGTCGATCCTTGGGTGGTAGAGCACAAAACCTTTATTGAGAAGATGTACAATGACCGAGGCCAACAGAGGACGGACGGAGATATAATCAAACAGCACAACTCATGTTTCACGCGTTGGTTCAAGCAGAAGCTTCTGTCGTACCCTTTACATGAGGATTCTTCCGCGGAAGAACAACTCATATTTGCCTTGTCACAGGGCGCCGAGCACAACCTGATGACCTATGAGGCGTACGATATCAATGGCTACACATTCTACACCGAGGCCAAGGACATGAAGAGCGATGGTTATCAGAACTCCGGGGTAACGATGGAATCCTACACCGGTAACGACAAGGACAGATACTACGGAAGGATCAAGGAGATCTGGGAGCTGAGCTACGCTGGAGAGAAGGTCCCGATGTTCCGTGTCAGATGGGCCAAGAGCGTCCTAAAATAAAACCGGTATTTCACGACCATGGTTATACCCGAAGCCAAATCCAAGACCGCGGGCGCAAACGTCACCGTGAAAAATGAGCCATGGGTACTGGCTTCCCAAGTTGACCAATGCTTCTTCATTACCGACCCGTCAAAGCCCAGTCGTGTTGTCGTGAGGAGAGGCAAAAGGAAGATCATCGGAATGGATGGAGTAGCCAGTGAGCAAGACTTCGACAAGTACGGCGACCCGAAGATCGAACATGACGACGATGATGAAGTAGCAGCATACACCACAAGAAGAAGCAGGACCACCCTACCTAAAGGACGTCCATTCCACAGAAGAACTCCATTTGCGAAAAAGAAGGGCAAGAAGATTGTGAACAGATAGCTAGCTAGCTAAGATCGATTGTATTTAAATTGTAATCTTCATTTCTCGATTGTATTTCATGGGCACTTTTTGAACTATCATGAATATTTTTAAATTTCATGGGCAGTTTTTGAATTCATGAAAAAAATATTGAATATTCATGAGAACACTCGATCTCGATCTCCCTCCATCTCGATCGTTATCCCCCCTTGCCAGATTCCCCTTGCCAGATCCCCCTCGCCGCCGAGCACCCCCCGCACCCTCCCCCGCTCCACCACCGCCGACGACCCCCGCACCCTCCCCCGCTCCATCGTCACAAATGAATGCAACTAAAAAAAATGATTATATTTTCAAAAAACAAATTTGATTATATTTTCAAATAACAAATTTGATGGTATTTTCAAATAACAAATTTCATGATATTTTTTTATATTCATAAATATTTTCAAATAAAAAAATCTGATAATATTTTTTAAAAAATTATTACTGTTTTTATAAAAAATTATTACTGTTTCATATTCATGTTCATATTCATATTCATGATATTTTTTTATATTCATAAATATTTTCAAATAAAAATTTATTACTGTTTTTATAAAAATTTATTACTGTTTCATATTCATATTCATGATATTTTTTATATTCATAAATATTTTTAAATAAAAAATTATTGCTCTTTTTATAAAAAATAATTACTTATGGCGCATCGCTGGCTGGTGCGCCATTGCTATCTAAAAAAGAAATTTACTTATGGCGCACCGTCCCACTGGTGCGCCATTGCTTTCAGAAAAAAAAAACATTCTAATGGCGCACCGCAAGGGGATGCGCCATTAGTATTCTACCCCCCTATAGCT
>LR738715.1:806212269-806229950 GCA_902687465.1 Secale cereale | reverse complement strand
GACGCCCTCGACACCGCCGCCGCCTCTTCGACCCCGACCCCTTCGACGCCCGCGACACCGCCTCCGCCGCCGCCTCTTCGACACCGCCGTCACCGCCTCTTCGACCCCGACCCCGACCTCTTCGACACTGCAGCAGATCCACCCCAGGTGCGTCTCTAATTTTCCTGGTCGCCGGCGTGCGCTCATCGGCCATGCGGGCCGTTGGTTTACTTGCTGCTACTGCCTTTGCATCTGATGCATTTGGTTTGCATCTGAAAATGAGAGTGGCTCGTGTGTTCTTGCCCAATCTGAAGAATGCTGCTCAACTTCTGCCAGTCATCTTATCCTAGATGTTATCTTTCAGTTCTCAGTTAAAACAATCTTCTACATTCCGAAAGATAGAAAATGACAGTTTAACTTTGATCCTTGCCCCTGAGCTGCTAGATGCAAAATAGAGTTTCTCTGATTTATGTTAGCCAAATGGGGCACTGTTAATTTTGGATTGACCCAAGGATGGAACATACGAATAGTATAAAATGTTAAATACATAACGTATATTTCAAACTAAGTACCCCTCCTTTACCATTTCTTTTTGACGTCTGACGCCAATTTGTAACTCTGTTTTCATAATCAAAATACCTAAATTACCACATTAAAACTAGGTTTCCGATGCGTGGGAACTGCCAAAAAAAAAGGGCAAACAAGGGGAACAATAGCTGTGGATTTTTCTACCTTTTGAACATTCCATGAATTTCGTTCCGTCCGAAGTAGGGAACTTATGGTATTTTTGGTAGTGGTAGCAACATATTTAATTCCAAGTCAACTGATCCCTACGGCAGATAATCGATCACCTTCTAATTGTAACTGGTACTAAAAGTTTCTGTTTTGCAACTTGGAGGCTTTGTGCTGTTGTGGACAGAATTTCTTTGCACTTCCATTTTTGTTGGTAGGATTGGTGCTATTGATCTGCTTACACTGTCTTGATGTATATTGACACTTCTCCTTTTGGTAGTATGTTCATAGAACAACATATATATGTTATTTCAATCATGCTTTGACTAGAGCCTTCCATATTCGGGCAAGTAGCAGCAACCCCCTTTCGTGACCTGCTGCAAGTGGGGAGGACCATCTAGTGTAAAAGCATATTACGATGGTTATTTGTTGTTTGGGAATTTCAAATCTACAGTGTTCTGCATTATATATTCATGAAACCATCTCTCGGTAATTGATCTGAAATTATTGATTGACAATATTCATTGTATTTAAAGACATACATTCTCTAGAGAAATTGAGCTTCTTGAATATTTTGATGTTGCTGTATGGTGTGTGGTCTAGAGTCTAGACATATGCTATCGATACCATTTCTGCAGTTTGTTAGTAAAGAAATAATCAGTCTAAGATAGCTCCAAAGTGGAGTTTAAAGCCGGATGCACTCCATCCAGATTTTTGCTGGGTTTTGTCTCCGACCATCCTGTCGTGATGATTTTGCAGGTACCCCGAGAGGCCCTTGAGTTTGCTAGAATGTCGATTAACTTCCGTTCCGGCAAATTCGGGTACTCCATATGTCCTATTTTCAGCAAAGGTCATGCTGAAATTTTCCGTGAATTTTAGCATGACTTTGCTAAAAATAGGACATATGGGGTACTTGTGACTAATGCATGGGCCGGGGTATCTTAGTACTTAATTAAGTAGGATCAACTGCCCCTTTATTCTTGTTGCATTAAACCATAGGCGGCAATAGAGCCAAGTGATTAGGCCCAACTTAGAATTCTCCTTCCCAGCTTAGCTTTTAGGATGCCTCGGTGTCGACAAACCATAAATTATAAAACCTTGGCTTTTAGGGTGCCTCGGTGTCGATAAAAACCTAAATGATGAAAGCTTAGGCTTTTAGGGTGTCTCGGCGTCGAAAAACCCTCAATGATAAAAGCTTACCTTTTAGGATGCCTCGGTGTCGACAAACCCTAAATGATGAGACCATGATCTTGTTCCTTGACAATAACCAACTTTTTGACCAAACTTTTTTCCTATTTAGAGAGAAACATGGCCCACAACGATGAGGTCGGGGGTTCGGGCGGCAAGGCATTCTGGGAGCTGTCCCAGGAGATGGAGGAACAACCTCACTTGTATGAGGACGCTGCGAAAGACACCGATCCTGACACCACTGATGGTGCCGCCGAGGATGACCCCACTGATGGTGCCGTCGTGGATGACACCACTGATGGTGCCGCCGAGGATGCCACCACTGATGATGGTGACGCACGCACAGATGGCAGCCAACCGAAGAGCCAACGGAAGGACCGGCGCCCGACCGTGCTCCGCACCGTCAAGGAGGAATTTACTGAAGTGGACTCCGACGGGAATCCAACGGCGCCCAAACGAATAGTCAAGGGGTACTCGCTTCAGCTCGGGTGCATTCTCCGGAGCACCGTCTCGATCAACACTGAGAACCTGAGGCCTGACCGAGGGAATTTGCGTAACCTCCTCTTCACGAAGCTGCACGAACGATACAAGTTCCCCGCTGAATTTGAAAACACAAGCCTCAAAGGGAATAAAGTGAACAATGCCGCCCTCACGAAGATGAGCACGACCCTGTCTACTTGGAAAAGCACGGTAAAGAGAATGATTGACAAAGGTTTTAGTTATGAGAAGATCAAGGAGAAAAATCCTTCGACCACCGAAGATGACTACAACGACTTCAAGATCAAGTGCGAGAGCACCGCAACCTCCGAATCAAGTCAGTGGGGGAAAGAAATGCGGGAGCTGAACTTAGGGGAACACACACTCGGTCCCGGCGGTTACAGAGTGGCGGAGCCTATATGGGACAAGGAGGAGGCGGAGCGTGCCGAGCAAGGCCTACCGCCCCTCTTCGATAAATACGGTAACAAGCAGACCAGGAACTTTGTCAGGGCCCGATACAAGAAGGACTCGAAAACAAAGGAGCTTACCACGGATCCGAAGACCAGGGCGCTTGAGCTTGTTCTGGTAAGGAATACACCCCCGCGTAATTAGCTCCATATGGTTGCATTCTAATTAATGAAGCCAAATTTCTAAATGGTTCGCATTCCTTCCGCAGGCGACTGAAAGCAGTAGCGCGGGGTCGACTAAGAGCAACCCTTGGGACACCACTCTAAATAGGGCGTTGAATGTAATGAAAAAAAGGATAAGCTCAGTAAGCCGTCGTCAGCTGGTCGTGTGGCCGGCAAAGGCTTCTCCACAAAATGGTCGTCATACTATAACGCTGGTGGGCGAAAGGAGAAAAAGACCAGCTCGGAAAGCCAGTCGCGCGAGGTTCAAGAACTCAAGGCACAAGTGGCGCGGATTCCGCAGATTGTCCAAGAGCAAGTGCAACAACAACTGGGAGCGACGATCACCGCCATTGTGCCTACCTTGATTGAGGGGTTGCAGGCGTGGATTGCGGGCGGCCAACAGGGGCCGCCCCCGATTCCCAGCTTCACGACCAGCAACTCACAGAACGCGATGGCGGGGCCATTGGTGTCTCCGGCGGAGGCGGCATTGGTGTCTCCGACGCCGGCACGGGAGCTTAATGCACCCGCGTGTACGCCGGCCGGCACCTCTGCAGCAAGCGGCCCCTCCATCAATTGCACGCCCGCCGTTGGCGGTGCCTCGACATTAGCCAAGCTCGACGCCATCATCACGGTAACTAATTAAGCCTCTCTCGACCGAGGACTTCATCTCCTTGCCTTTGACTGGGCATCCCTGGCGCCCTACATGTTTTCGCAGGGCGCCGCCGACGTTCCGTGCACTCTCCTGCACTTCGTGAACAACGAGTTGGTCGATGTCGCCAAGGGCAAAATTGTTCAACCGGGCAACCCCGTGTTCCACGGTACTAGGATGCCACCCACCTTGTATAGGGTTCAACTGGTTCGGGTGCTGCCAGGCTGCGATGAGTTGTTACCTCCGATTCGACCCGTCGGGGCCGACAAAGATGATGTGATGACCCTCAGCGCCTGCCTAAGCTAGCCCCTGCTTTGGCCGAAGAGCCGGAGTCGTTTGGGGGCGGGGGACACCACCCCAAAGACAACACCGCCAGTCGTGCCGGCGCCAAGCCATGGCAAGACCGCCGCAACGGTGCCGGACATCCCTATGCCACTGGATCCAAACATGCATATGGCACAGGATCCGAACGACGACGACGACAACGACGACGATACATTTGCCAACGTCGATGCGTACTTTGCCGATCATGGGTACGATGGCGACTTCATGGGGCCTCCTTCCCAAGAACCTAACCCTACAAAAGACGTGCGCGGTCGAGCTGGTACCGCGGAGAAACCAAGTTGCAACAGGCATCGTCTGCCGTTTAGTTCTCAGGAGACGCCTCCAGCTGCCGACTTCACCGAGCCTCAGATAGGCGAGGTGCGAAATATTATCAGCCCCAACACACTCAAGAAGGCGGTCTGTGAGCAGAACTCGGTCCCATTACAGGAGAATAAGAAGGCACGGAAAAGAAAGACTAACAAGGGTGCGAGCCAGCCGGCATCGAGTACGATCCGTGCTCAGGACGGGCCACCTTCACCTGAGGATGTAATGAGGAGGGTGCATGTGGCGGGTAGGCCGATGCTACTGAGTAATATGCTCAATGCTGCAACCGGTGCTATGCGGATTCTGCATGACAGTGTTCTTTCTTTGGAGAAGCGGCGTCTCAGAGAGTAGGATATGGCATACCCGATTTTTGCGGCCAAGGTGCCAGAGGGCAAGGGCTTTGTGGATAACTCCATTGGGGGTACGATCGTCCTGCGGTTTGATGACATCTACGCTATGTTGAACCTTCATCCGCTGCACTACACCTTCGTTCGGCTATTTTCGCTGAGTATGGAGATCCGGATCATTAGAGACAAGACCCCGGACATCGTGATAGTCGACCCCCTCTACATGCGTGCCAAGATCTTGGGCAGTACTGGGGACCTGCAAGTCGCGAGTTCTTACCTCGAAGGCGTCATTCTGGCAAACCGAGATAAGGATAACTTCCTCGTGCCTTACTTTCCCGAGTAAGTCGTCCCCTCAACCGCCCCATAACATATGAATTCTTAGATTTCGATCGTTTTTCTTTTAACATTCCGTGTTTTTTGCAGTGACACACATTGCACACTCATCCTCCTAAGCCCGAAATATTCCACGGCCACGTATTTCGACTCGGACCATTAGTCGATGGTAGACTACACAAATGTCAAGAAAGTTCTTGATGATGTTCTCCCCGGCTACGCCAAATCTGGAGGCACCTTCACCAGGCCTATTCGTAGGTACGCCAAGCACGTGTTTGCCCACAATACGACGTTCTGCTACGTCAAGCAGCCGCCTGGCGGTCCATCACATGCGGGCGATCGTACGGGACCATCATCACCTTCTGCTACCGAGTAAACTCAAAGATTGGGCCGCGAGCGTGTCGGCAATCCAGGACACGGACATCAAACAAGAATTCTTTCGCATCCAGTCGGAGTTTGCGGAAATCATCCATCAAGATGTCCTTCGTACCTCCGGGCAGTTCTACCTCAGAAATCAACCGTCCAACAGTGACATAGACACAATGCTACAAATGCAGGCTGACAATGCCCGCGATTTCAAGACTCCCACAATAGACGGCGGCTTCATCCACGCTCCGGTCCCTTGAGTCGAGTCGAAAGTAGTGATGCTGTGTCTAGTTCTGAAACATCGATTGGCTCATGTTGTAATTAAATTTTAATTAACTTGTAGTATGTCTCTTTGGTTTCGACAGTCGTTCAACTTAGATGTAATCGATGCTATTAATGTCTTGCTTTTCTCTTCCGATCGTTATGTTGCATACTTATATATTGCTTATGTATTGTCTGTGAATTGGTACTAACGTTTCGTTTGGCTAGTGCATAGCGATGCCGTCGTATGTCGTGTACAAGGGTAAGGTTCCCGGAGTCTACGACGACTGGGAGGAGTGTTGGAGACAGGTTCACCGTTTCAGCGGTAACAGTTACAAAGGGTACACCACTAGGGCCGATGCGGAATCTAGATACGCCCGCTATCTAGCGGAAGAGGGGAGGGAGCGTTGGAGGAACCGGATGAAGATGAGTTTCATCGTGATGATGCTCATCGTGATGACTGCAGCTCTCTTCTATGTGATGGTAGTTTAGATGATCGATATCGACTTGTAATGTGAAGACAAACTCGCTACTCGCGGTCTCGAGACTTGTAATATAATGTTCTATCTTTGTTCGGTCTTTTGAATTCGGAGACTAATATGATGAATTGTATTCGGAGACTAATATGATGAATTGTATTTAGAGACTAATCTTCTATTGTATTCGATGAATCTGTTGTTGTTGTGTGCTGCTGTCTATATTCTATCCAATAATACATTTTGTAACCTGTGCAAAAAATAGAAAAGTAAACAAAAAACCTAATATTCATACTAGTGGCGCATCACATCATAGTGCGCCATTAGTATGCCAAAGGATACTAATGGCGCATCATCCAACAGTGCGCCATTAGTATGCCAAAGTTACTAATGGCACATCACGCAAGAGTGCGCCATTAGTATGACAAAGCACCTGGGTATATATGGCCCCCTGGGAGGCATACTAATGGCACACGGTGGTCTATACTGATGGCGCATCTGTGGTGCGCCATTAGTATACCAGATACTAATGGCGCACCACAGGTGCGCCATTAGTAAAAAATACTAATGGCGTGGCACTAATGGCGCACCACTAATGCGCCATTAATGGCCAAAATAGGTGCGCCATTAGTAGGCCTTTTCCTAGTAGTGCCAAGCCTCCCTTGTAACCCTAGGTCTCCTCTGGCGTGTATATAAGCCGGGGGGTTTAGTCTGTAGAGGGGATCATCAACATCACAATATCCTCATAGTCTAGACTTTAGGGTTTAGCCATTACGATCTCGAGGTAGATCATCTCTTGTATTCATATTCATCCATATTAATATAGCAGGAAGTAGGGTATTACCTCGATCGAGAGGGCCTAAACCTGGGTAAACATCGTGTCCCCAGCCTCCTGTTACCATTGATCCTCTAAACACACAACTTGGGGCCCCCTACCCGTGATCTGCCGGTTTTGACACCGACAATGGTGCTTTCATTGAGAGCTCCGTTGTGCGTTCTCGATGAGCGATCGATGGCTCGTCTCATCATCAATGATGGGATCACCCTCGGAAGCTACTTGTCTATCGGCCAGGTTCTCCAGTTCGGCACGTTCGCTGTATGCGCCCGCGTGGCCTCTAGGCCGGCCGCACTCCCTGGGGCCATCGAGCACCACCTTTATGCCGATTCCGGCCACTCCGATGACACGACCTCGGCAGAACTCTCGCCCTTAAACAAGCTGCTAGATCGCATCGCCACCCTAGGGCTTTCATCGCCAGGAGATCAGATCGGATCTAAATCCGGCCACGATGAGATCGATCCCTTCCCGACCACTCACCTAGTGGCAGCAGTTGAGGACGGAGCCGAAGAGACTCCCCCTCTCGAGACGAAGACCGACACAGTTCGGATCTCTGAATCCATCGAGCCGAATACGCCCCTTTCGGGAGGCACCTTATGTTTTGTTAGCTCTGGGATTAGCGCCAGGCCCAGGGAATGATTAGGCCCTGTCAAGCCCAGATAATCCACATCGGAGGTTGTCAAAACTCCGAATACCAATTTGGGTCGGGATTCAAAATTACCAACACCCACCAACCTTGGGAAAAAATCTCCAAGTAAATCTGGACTTCCGGACATAGATGATCTCGCGAACATACAGCAGCAGCCCGAGGAAATGGTCAACCACTTCTGGACCAGATTCCTACTTGTTAAAAACAAGATCAGGGACTACTGCGACGACGAAGCGGTCTCCCTATTTTACCGCAATTGTCGGGATGAGGGCATCTCGAACGCCCTCAACCAACGTTGTGTTCTGAGTTTCACAGACCTATCGCAGTTAGTACGGAAGTACTACGCAATGGAAAATACTTGGAAAGCCCAGAATACACCTCTTGAACAGTCCATATCCGGACAGTACACTATCAAGGCTAAACGGACATACCCTAGTAGGTCATCCGATAGCATGCCTATTGGCAAGAAGAACAAACCTTTTTAAGGCACCGGTCCATACTGGACGAACTACTCGATACACCTTGCCAAATACACACAACCCCGGACAATGTCCCAAACCATTGCCTTGGAGCATGTTGGGTACTCCGGCAGGTAGCAAAGAGCGGTACGGCAATTCTTGCCACCATCGTATCAAGGGAGAAGGACATCAATGTCTTCACTGTCTTCGAGACGTTCTCCTCAAATAATCACCGCAAGAGAGCGAATCGCGAACTTACCGAGGCTTACCAAATTAGCTCTGCAAGCCCATGGAGCGACACGACAATTAGTTTTTCTGCCGAAGACGCACCTCGAGTTCGGCCGATCCGAGCATCAGCAGCTCTTGTACTAGATCCAATAGTGGACGGCTTCCGCCTCACTAAAGTACTTATGGACGGAGGAAGCGGACTAAACCTCATATATGAGGAAACGCTTGCAAAAATGCAGGTCGACAAATACCGCATTGAGCACACCAACACAACCTTTAGAGGAATTATACCAATCCGCGAAGCCCGGTATTCGGGAAGCATTAAGCTCGATGTAGTATTCGGCACATCCGACAACTACAGATCGGAGGAACTACTCTTCCACATTGTTCCCTTTCATAGCGGATACCACACCCTTCTAGGACGGGATGCTTTCTCACGCTTTCAAGCTATACCCCATTACGGGTACATGAAGCTTAAAATGCCAGGGCCCAATAGAGTGATCACATTAACAAGTGATCCGGATAGAGCACTCCGCGCCGAAAACAAGACGGCATCCTTAGCCTTAGAGGCATTATCCGAAGCCCTCGCGGCCGAAGAATTAACCACCCTACGATCAAAGGTGGATAAGGATGATGTAATCCTCGCCAAAAGATTGAAGTCTACCTTCTTTAAGCCAGCAGATGAAATCATCAAATTCCAAGTGCACCCAACGGACCCTAACAAGACAGCATCTGGATCCGGCGGTGGACAGCGCGTTACGCTCCTTCCTTCGGGAAAATAGGGATATATTTGCCTGGCACCCTTCAGATATGTCGGGAATCCCACGCAGGCTAGCCGAACACAGCCTCAATATTATCAAAGGGTTCAAATCGGTCAAGCAGTCACTGCGACAGTTTTCTGAACCCAAAAGACAAGCAATGGGAGAAGAGCTAGCCAAGCTATTGGAAGCCGGATTCATGAGAGAAATTAAACACCCAGATTGGCTAGCCAACCTAGTCATGGTACCGAAGAAGGATAAATCATGGCGCCTCTGCGACTTCACGGACCTAAATAAGGCATGTTCAAAGGATCCATTTCCTCTGCCCTGCATTGATCAAATTATCGATGCAACGGCCGGACACGACTCATTGTGCTTCCTTGATGCTTACTCCGGATACCATCAGATAAAAATGAAGGAATCCGATCAGGCCGCGACGACATTTATCACCCCGTATGGCCCTTTTTGTTTCAACACTATGCCCTTTGGACTTAAAAACGCTGGCGCCACATATCAACGCATGATTCAAACGTGCTTAGAAAAGCAAATTGGCAAAACAGTGGAGGCATATGTTGACGACGTAGTCGTAAAGACCAAACACGTTGAGACTTTGGTGGAAGATCTCCGCCTTACGTTTGCCAACCTTCGAGAATATGACATAAGGCTCAATCTGGAAAATGTATTTTCGGCGTTCCAGCCGAAAAGCTATTAGGGTTCATCGTATCCCATAGAGGAATCGAAGCTAACCCAGCCAAAATACGGGCCTTGTCAGAGCTCAAAATACCAACCGATCTCAAGCAAGTGCAAAAACTAGGAGGCTGCGTAGCGGCCTTAAGCCGCTTCATCTCCAGATTAGGAGAAAAAGCATTGCCACTTTACAGATTTCTACGACGCACTGACAATTTTGAATGGACGAATGCAGCCACCGCTGGATTGGAAGAAATAAAAGCTCTACTAGCGAGCAACCCAATCCTAGCCGCCCCTGGTGTTGCCGAACCCATGCTGCTGTATATATCAGCCACTCACCAGGTGGTGAGTGTCGTGCTCGTTGTGGAACGAGCCGAAGAGGTACATAAATTCCATGTTCAAAAACCGTATACTACGTATCCGAGGTTCTAACACCGTGCAAATTACGGTACCCACACTATCAGAAAATTGCCTATGCGGTCTTCATGTCATCTCGGAAACTTCGACACTACTTTCAAGAGTGTTCGATCACAGTGGCATCTGAGGTACCACTCAACGATATTATCAACAATAAAGACGCCACGGGACGCATAGCCAAATGGGCCATTGAGCTCTTACCATTCGAAATATCTTATAAACCATGCTGGACTATTAAATCCCAGGTGTTGGCCGATTTTGTCGTGGAATGGACGGAAGCCGAACTCCCTAAAGAGTATGGCTCATATTCCGAATGGATAATGTACTTCGACGGTTCCAAGATGTTAGCAGGATTGGGGGCCGGAGTAATATTGATATCTCCAACTAGGGATAAAGTCCGGTACGTCCTGCAAATTATGTACACGGACTCGAACAATGCGGCCGAGTATGAGGCCTTATTACATGGTATCCGCCTAGTTGTATCCATGGGCATACAACGCCTCGAGGTACACGGAGACTCAAACCTCGCTATCTCCCAAATAAATGGAGATTTTGATGCGAAGGATTCAAAAATGGCAGCTTATCACAATGCTATATTAAAAATGTCGGCTCGATTTGAGGGGTTGGAATTCCATCATGTAGCATGGGATAATAATCAGGCTGCTGACGTACTCGCTCGCATGGGAGCTAAACATGACCCCGTCCCACCTAACACATTTGTGGAAAGGCTATTTAAGCCATCGGTAACATGGCAGGACACGAGCAGCGATACGAATTTGGATCCAAACACACCCCCGGCCGAACTCAATCAAGACGTCATCGGAGACCCAAACAGGGAGATAACTCCTTCGGCTCATGAAATCATGGCTGTCATAGCCCCCTGCACAGAGCCCTTCCTAGCTTACCTTAAAAGGAGGAACTCCCCGATGACCAAAATGAGGCCCGCCGCATAGTCCGGTGTTCTAAAGCCTACAAAGTTCACGAAGGTGAACTATATAAGAAAACCACAACTAGTATTCTACAAAGGTGCATCTTCGAAGAGGAGGGAAGGCAAATTCTCACTGAAATACACGCTGGAATGGGCGGCCACCATGTCGCAGCCCGGGCGCTCGTAGGCAAAGCTTTTTGCGCTGGCTTTTACTGGCCTACTGGCCGAGCAGATGCCCAAACCTTAGTCCAACACTGCGTTGGCTGCCAGCTCTTTGAAAATCAAAGTCACATGCCTCCCACCACTCTAAGAACAATCCCCATTACTTGGCCTTTTGCGGTCTGGGGGCTTGATATGGTCGGACCTCTTAAAGGGGGAAGCCATAGAAAGAAATACTTACTGGTGATGGTAGATAAATTCACTAAATGGATAGAAGCCAAGCCAGTAAAAACATCGGAGGTAGGGCCTGTGATAGATTTTATATCCGGCGTAGTACACCGTTATGGTGTCCCGCATAGTATTATCACAGATAACGACTCCAACTTCACAGCTGACGAGGTAAGGAATTGGTGCGCAAAGTTAGGTATTAAACTCGACTATGCTTCTGTGTACCATCCTCAAACAAACGGTCAAGTCGAAAGAGTCAATGGTCTGATACTGAGCGGCATTAAACCCCGACTAGTGCACTCCCAACGGGAGTCTGATAAACATTGGGTCGAAGAGCTTGACTCCGTACTTTGGGGGCTGCGGACCACACCCAATTGTACTACCGGATATAGACCCTTTTTCATGGTGTACGGCGCAGAGGCTGTTCTGCCCTGCAACATTATTCATGACTCACCTCGAGTGCGCATGTACGAGGAGAGAGAAGCCGAGCTAGATCGGCAGGACGACCTAGATGGACTTGAAGAGGAGCGCGATACAGCGCAAGCCCGTTCCGCATTTTATCAACAACAGGTCAGGCGATACCAGAGCAGAGAAGTGCGGGCCAAGACATACAACATCGGCAAACTCGTTTTACGCCTCTCGGAGAAGAAAAATGGCAAGCTCAAACCAAAATGGGAGGGGTCCTTCATTATCGACGAAGTACTCACCGGTGGAGCCTATCGCCTTCGCAATGCACAGGACAACCGCCTTGAGCCGAACCCGTGGAACGCTGCCAGGATCTGACGATTTTATGGATAGTTCGGTAGCAAAAAATTTCCCCGTATAAGTTAGGTCTTGTCTTTTGCTTTCTATTTTTTCTCCTTTTCTTTCTACATTTTTTGGCAAGTATTCGGCTCGCCCGAACTGCCACAGGATAAGTACATCTTCGAATGTATCTACTGCAAATATACCTGGGGGCTTCTTTAACGAAGCCCATTACCAATAAAGCTTATTGCTCAAGATGACGCCTGTTTTTTACAGTCCATCCTTGCCATTATATGCACCAATATGACTTAAGTTCTGGCCAAGCTGGGTTGCCTGGCTCCTATGCTTACCCCTACGTTTTCGATTGTTCGGCTAGGGTGTTAAGGGAGCACCTCTGCGATTGTTACAACCGGGTAATCCGGATATGTACCTTAGACTGGGTGAAGCCGAAAGCTAGCGCTCTTAAGGGAATAATCGGTCGGTGAATACACGACATATCGCATTCTAAAGCGTATTTTAAAACTACAATAGGATATGGCATCCTACAATCCTTTTCATAGGATTAAAAGCCTAGGCCCGCATTTGTATGCACGCCGAGCCAGGGAAAGGAACCCCTAACATAACTATTCTCTCTGGAAGATGTTTCTTACGTTAAACAGTAATATAACATAACTCCCCGAACACAGTTTGTCCGTTCAAGCAATTATGACCGGATTGCCTGGTTTCCAAACATATAACATGTTCACCACAGATATAGTATTCGGAAGCACTCCAGTCTTTGGGTTTATGGAGGTTAAAGCAGATGGTCGGCCATGACAACCTTTTTTATAAATTCGGTCGGAGATAAGTTTGATGGTCAGAATACATTAATACATAGAATCAAATGACTACTCATTTTCTATTCCCTCTATAAGGTTGTCTAGCTTACAGTCATGTTGGGAAAGCTTGGCAGCTATCTCTACTTGGTCATACACCAAATGCGGAGGAATTTCTTGTCCATCGGACCCTCGAGGTCCCACGCGGGCCATATGATTTGGATCAAGACGAGTATAGCGCGTCTTCGCCATGGCCCAGGCTTCTCGAGCACCCATGTGGCATGTTGATGCTTTCCATAGTTTGAAGCGGCGTCGAGCCCCTTTGAACAGGTCCGCCAAATCCTCCATAGTTTCTGGAGGTTAGTCGCCCAGCCATAAAGCCCTGGCCATACTCTTCATGGCCTTCCGAGTCCATTCATGGACCCTGGAAAGCTCTTGCAGCACGTCACCCTCAAAACCGGACACTCCGCCTTCAGGCTGCCCAGTTAACAAACCTGGAGGAAAAGTTTTATAAGAAACTTTCAAAATAAGCGACTATAAGGAGAGCTAGGTATAAGGGGCATACTAAACATGCCGCTTTTTAGCCTCCGGTTCTCTTCCAAGGTGCTTGAGAGTTGGGCCTTTACGCCCTTTAGCTCCAGTTCGAATCTAATATTTCTATCATGCGCTTGGTTCCTTTTTCTATAGCTTGCGTCGGTGCACGCTCGCCAGCGGCTATTTCCCCTTCGGCAAATTTTTTGTCCGCCAAAGCAGCTCTTAGCTCCCTCTCCAGTTGGTCGGTCGACCCTATTGCTGTATTAGAAATTAGTACATACATAACACTATAGTAATCAGCAGAACTATAATAGCTTTCGGACACCATTGTTCTTACCACCAGCATCCTTTTCAGATTCCTTCGAATTTTTCAATTCGACGAGCTAGGTCCGGCACTCTTCAAAGCCCCTTGGATAAAGAGCTATTCTTTTCTTGAAGCACCTACAAAAACACAACGATCCTCAAATCAGTTGTACCAACTGCTTTAAGTCTCGGGGGCTACTGGCATGGGAACACTCAAAATGAACACTTACCCGCATATCTTTGGAAAGCCGATGAGTGGCTCTGGCGAGTCCGTCTTGAGCGTCTTGGATATACGCATCTGCAGAACTGAGGGCGTTAAACGCCTCCTCGATAAAAGCAGGTTCACGCATGGCTGCTTTCCGCCGCCGGTGAACCATCAGAACCTCCACTTAGGAATTAGTAACTGACATTCCGTCCAAATCCTCCTAGAGAGGACAATACGGCACTGAATCAGCATTAACCCCTGATGGGCCTGAAGCCGGATTGGCTGGAGCTTGGTCTGCATTGTCTCCAGAGACCGTCCGGTGTGTATTCCTCCTAAAAGGAAAAAAAACTAAGCGAAAAGTTGTAATATCGATTTCACCACTCAGTGATTTTCAAAACAAACATACCTCTTTGAAGGTCCACTCGTGTTCGCGGTCCTCTTTCGCTTTGAGGCCTCACTCGACGCGGGCGCCACCCTCTGGGTTGATAGTCTACGCACAGTTCGGCGTGAGGAGTGCCGTCCCTGTTCAAGTATGATAGAATACGGTTGGTAAGGCGCACTGGGGATCTTCTCTTTGATGAGATATGTCATAAAATACTTACACGGGAAGAAGGAATGAGGCCTGGGTAATCGGCTACTATAGCCACCAGGGGACCCTCACGGCAGGCTTGGTAGAAGACTCCATCTTCTAGCTCTATACCTATGTCCGGATCTTCATCGTATCCGGGGCTAGCATTCTGAAATCGGTCCTCTGGCTGAGGGGCGGGATTATTAATCCCCTCGATCACCTTCCTCCACTCATGTAGGGAGAAAATCGAGTTTAGTTCAGTCGATACATCATAGAGAAGAGAAAGTGGACGATCAAGAGAGAGGCTTACCCAGTCAGGAGGATTGTACATAGAAAAACCCTCCTGGCACGTTAAACGAATGAAGTCTTGTTTCTATCCCTTATAAAGACCTTCCAGGACAGCGGCTAGAGCGTCAGGGTCATCTAAACCTAGGCGTAAGCAGCGCGGCGCATCATCTTGGCCATTATAGTGCCACATTGGAAATCATCTGGCTTGAAGCGGCTGCATGCATCGCTTTATTGAAATAGCCATCACTTCGATTATAGATAACCCTGAACTGGTGAGCAATTTGATCTTGCCAGCTAGTCTGCTAACCTCCGCTCTCTCTTCTTCCGAGAGACTGCAGGGACACCAGTTGAAAAGCTTCTTTGGCGGAGCACTGGAATACTTGGGGAGTCCTCGCCGAACTGGATCCGGCAGAGCGACGTCCTCAATGTAAAACCACTCTGAGGCCACTCTTCGGATGCTTTCTTCGGAGTACCGGGCAGATAGCCTGTCCCGGCTATGCGCCATACTTCGGCGCCCCCAACTTCAAATATGGATCCTTTTTCCGATCGAGGGACAAGGCAGAAGTACTTTCTCCATGGCTCAAAGTGAGGCTCGCAGCCCAAGAACAGTTCGCATAAAGCAACAAAACCCGTAATATGCAGGATAGACCCCGGGGTAAGATCGTGTAGTTGGAGACCATAGAACTCCAGGAGTCCCCTAAGAAAGGGGTGGACAGAGAACCCTACGCCTCTTAAAAGGAAAGGGACAAAACATACCCGCTCTCCATCGGAGGGGTTAGGAAAGCTCTCTACCAGGGCTTGGTTGTCGATAGAAGTTAGTCCGGCTCGAACGGGGACTAGATCCTCTGGAGGGAGATATCCTGCGCTTGAAGTGTCCTCAGATGCGCATGGGATGCAGACCAGCTTTTCCAATCTCCTGTACGAGGGCCATGAGGGCGCGAGGAAGATCTTGGGGCACTAGCCATGTTTGAAGATTTTTTGCACGCACTAGGGTTTTTTCCGCGCGAAATGGGATGGAGAGGCAACTGGGATCTATTCTCTTATATAGGCGCCTTCTCTGCACAGTCAAGGGGGTACTTGTAAAACTGCCCAGTCGGTTCGCATTCGTTGGACACGTGGAAGGCAAGGCGACGGCGGCGAGGAATTGACGGAATACAATATTTAAGGAAGCCGAACTATCATCCAGGAGGACTCACCTTGCAAGACCGAAGACATGAAGCCGGACACAATCTCGTCCTTGAAGGCAAGTCCGGGGGCTACTGAGGGAGTCCTGTATTCAGGGGTCCTCAGGCATCCGGGTAGTTGAAGTTGGGCCGTATTGGTATGTCGCGTAAAGAAGAAGCAGAAGACCCTCCCTCGTGTTCGGTCAGGACTCCTATGTACGTAGAAAGGCAAGTGTAGAGTCCGGATGTATCAATTACTTCCTCCCCAAGTCTCCCTTGTAACCCTAGGTCCCCTCTGGCATGTATATAAGCTGGGGGGTTTAGTCTGTAGAGGGGATCATCAACATCACAATATCCTCATAGGCTAGACTTTAGGGTTTAGCCATTACGATCTCGAGGTAGATCAACTCTTGTATTCATATTCATCTATATTAATATAGCAGGAAGTATGGTATTACCTCGATCGAGAGGGCCTGAACCTGGGTAAACATCGTGTCCCCGGCCTCATGTTATCATCGATCCTCTAAACGCACAGCTTGGGCCCCCCTACCCGAGATCTGCCAGTTTTGATACCGACAATGCTCCCTGAGGGGTTCCTGTGTTTGTCTCTGTATATGATCGAGCCACCTTGGTTTAGAAGTAACCATGTCTGAGTCGGGGTCTCTGCCATGTACTTGCTAACCACATATTCATATAAGTTTGAGCCGAAACACACAAACGGTCTCATCCAAGGTAAAGGCGGCAGCCATTGTGCACCATGTGTGAGGACTCATGTTGCTTATATGATATGTTGCAAACTATAAAAGTTGAGCAAAAAGTGGCAAACGGTCCTGACCAAGGTAAAGGCGACATCCATTGTGTGCCATGCGTGAGGACTCATGTGACTTATATGGTTTTTATGCCTAGATCTATGTGCGTAGACTCCCGGTCCCAACACTAGCATAAAAAGTGACATGGAAAACATGTAATACTAGCACAAAAGCATCGATCTACCACAACACCATGAACATCCTTGTCAACAAGCAAAACCTACCATACTACCTAAACGACACAACTAGTATATGATCCACCACATCCTCACGCAACATCACGAGTCAATACTCACATAACCTACCATACTACCTGCTCACAGATATAAGCTACATCGAGTAGGAAGTGATATAACTTACAGCCATCAGAGGAGCGGGGAGGAGGCAGTGAACAACTCAGAGAAGAGGAGGAAGAAGGATCGCCGCCGCCGACCACCGATAACCGGAGAAGATGGTGCCACTTACCCACTTGTCGGTGAAGAAGCTTCGCGGTATGGAGAGCTTAAAGGGGCGTGGGAGGGAATGGTGGTGCGGATTGGGGCAGTAAGCCTAAGGGGGCTAAATAGGCTGGGGCAACCGGCGGGAGGTTAGAAAATTACTCCAGCTGACTTTTCATGGGCGCTCGCGAGCTCGTGCCATCTCCCTGCTCGCACAATCCCGAATCGTGTTCCCCCTCCTTACACAAGACGAGCCTGGCTCCCTAGAAATTGTCGATTCAGGAGTTCCTCAAGGGTCTGGCTGAGCGGTGCTTCGAGGTTCTTGCAGACCAATATTTCGATGCGGCACAGCTAACCAAACGGGTCAATTTGTACCCCCCCCC